>CM077198.1:2446398-2723898 GCA_039654625.1 Rhinogobio ventralis
TAAATTATGACCCGAACATTTCTTCATAATAATATTATTATCCTAATTATTGTAATAATAATAATAATAATAATAATAATAATAATAATAATAACAACATATAATATTCTTAAATATATGTAACAGTATATAATGGTTGAATATGTCATGCTGAATTTATTATGAATATTAAAATAGATTATTAATTATTATTATCCTAATTACTGTAGTAGTAATAATAATAACTTGTATTAATAATAATAAATATTAGTAGTAGTAATTTAGTAATGAGGACAGTTTTCCCCCTTTGATTTGAGACTAAATTATGACCTGAACATTTCTTCATAATTATTATTATTATCCTAATTACTGTAATAATAATAATAATCATAATAACAATAATAAAATTATTATTATTATTATTATTCTTTAAATTGTAAAGTATATGTAACAGTAATTGTACGTATACATGATTGTATGTGTCGTGCTGAATTTAATATAAAAATATTATATATATATATATATATATATATATATATATATATATATATATATATATATATATATATATATATATATATATATATATATATATATATATATATATATATATTAATATATATATATATATATATATATTTTTTTTTTTTTTTTTTTTAAACAATATATAACAATTTAGGTAGGAAATGTGCTTAATTTTCATGAAAATAATGTTGCCAAAAAAAAATCTTAATTGGGCTAAAAATGGGCTTGTTTATACAAACAATAATTGATTATAACATGATTTTTGGGGTGAAATATGGCCTGTAAATGTTTTAGGAGATGCTATAATGTTGTGATGATGACAATCAGGTGATGTCGGGCATTTAAGTCAACAAACCAAGGGTGCGTCTCATTCAGTTCCCTAGCTCCTGAGCTGGGGAATCAGTATATCGTGTACACGAGTTCGAACACTGGTAAGGACAGTAAAAGACGCTGGCTCACTACACACTGGGACACTGATGACTCTTTCCGGAGACGTGACAACGTCCTCATTGTACAACATCATTACTGGTATTTATGAACAACCGCAGAGCTGATATCTTTCTGACATTACTTGTAATGTTATTTAAAGTACATTATGATAAATACTTTGCTTGTTACATTTACGTGCCATAAATAAATAAATGATAAATGTTAGCTAGATTGTGTTCACTACCTGTCTATCGTGGATGATTATGCTGAGATATAATAAAATAATGCTTTCTGTTTTTAAAAACACATATCTCGTGTCGTTATCGGTCGTTATGTGTAGGGAGTTGGCTCACGTGATTTGAGTCTCGCGCTTCAGAACTTCCGTTAAGGGAGCATAGTGAGCATCGATGCACCCTGGGTTTTGCGGTGCATTGTGGGACTTTTAGGGAGCGAACGTTTCAGTGCACTGGAAGGATTCCAGTGCTTCCCACAGATTAGAAGGCAATTTGTGGAGGCAGGAGCGGGGGTGGGGGGGATTGCGATGGGTGGGATTGGTGGCGGTGTAAAAATATTGATTTCGATCTTGCTTCAGTATCAGTTCGTATGTATATAGCCTACTGTACATATAAGGAAAAATAAGTTTTTAGCACTATTTTAAACTTTTCTTGGGTGAAATTATACGCTCGCATTCATTAATATCACTTGTGTGTGCTTATATAAGTATCATTAAAGATATTAGGATGCAAGTTCTTAACATTTTAAAATTTCACATTTAAAGAAATCTAGTGTTTGATCATGTCTAAATATTTATTCAAATGCAAAACCTAAAAATAAGTGAGCAGTTATGATCTGCAATACTTTGAGCAACTAAACTAGATTAAAGAGCCATACAGGCACCTGGTGGGTAGTGGCGTTACAAATGAAAATTATTATTTTTCCAGCCACAAAATGACTCTGATTTGTCTCTTTGCATTGGCATTCTCTATTTTAACCTTAATTACTACACTAATTGTAACATAAATAATAAAAATATTAGAAAAATATTTTAAGTGGATATTAATGGACCATAATTATAGCACAAATAGTATTTAGTACCAAAATATTCAATAAATATTAATAAACTAAAATAGCCCATAGAACATTTATTTAATTGAAAAATAGTTAAGGTGTATGGTCACATTTGACCACCAATGAGCATGAGTGTGACCAATTAGTAAGGAATAGGCTAAATACAAGAAAAACATGATCATTAATGTTAACAATGTTGCATCTCCATCACTCTCCATAATAAAAATATACTGTAAATGTGTTTGACGTAATAATCAATGCACACTGTGCTGTACTGTTTACCAAAAACAGCTGCAAATACCTGTATAGTGAAGCTGTTGTCTAATCCATTCAAATGTATTGACTCAGCGCTGGTTTGAGTGGAACTATTGAGAGCTCCATGAACCACGTGACCGCGCGCCAGGAGATGACAGCATGTCACAACTCTGTTTTTCAGCGGCTCTGGCTTTCACTGAGGTGCTACAGCGATCTGTTATGCCACATTAAGTGCGCCAAAACGCTATTTATTGTTTGAATTTCGTATTAAAACTTCCATTCAAAATATCAAAAGCAGGTTTGGCAATTTGCTGTGTGATTTACTTAGGCAGAGTGAGAGCGAGAGAGAGCCTGAAAGCGTGTGTCTGAGCCAAATGTGTGAGAGATGGCAACCCTGACTTACGGTCGAATGGAACGCACCTTGTGTGTGTGTGTGTGTGTAAGTGACAGAGACGGAGGGAGAACAGGGAAAGGAAACGCAGCAGAATTAATACGCTGCGTGTTTTAAATAGCGTAAAAAAAAAAAAAAAAAAATTTTTTTTTAAAAAGAACGAAACACAATATGTGGCGGCCGGTGTTGATTCTGGGGCGCACCGCCACAAATTAGTCTATGTGTGGGAAACACTGGATTCTGTGATTGAGACAGCCCTTAAAATGGCCGACTTCCTGATCAGTTTCCTGACTGACTGACTGAACTAGGGAGCTGATTGAGACGCACCCCAAGTGACCTGAAGGACACGTTACCCAGCATCCTCTCTGTTAAAGTGTTCAGGAATGTTTATGTATTTCCAGCACATTCAGTCTCTCATTGAGACACATTTTCAGTTTATAGCTATAACAAAGGGAACATTTGTTACTATATTATAAAAGATAATTATATTTATGAACTGCACGACAAATGCTCCAAACCAAAGTGTGTCAGACTGGGACAGAAGGACGACACTGAGATCACAAAGGTTGCTATTGAAACTCAAGTGCAGGACAAAAGATGTTGTGTTGGATCTACGCTCGGTTTCAGCCACACACACACACTCGCTGTACTTCACCTCTCTGGCATCCATCACTGTTCCCACTCCAACGGTGAGGGTCATGCTGGGCACTTTCGACAGATCGTTCCCAAAGAAACGGGCGTTGGCTACGATGGTGTCCTTGGCCAGGGTCTTCACACGGGTCCTGGACACCAGACTGGAGCCGGGCTCGTTGAAGGCGATGTGTCCGTCTGGACCAATGCCTGAGGAAAACAAACAAAAGTGAGGACTTGTAACAGAATAATAAATGAGATGAAATATGTGGGTATGAATCAAAAAAACTTCCACGTCACAGAATGTGCTTATCTGTCATGGAAACAATACAAAAATGTTCATTTTCTTTGGTAAATATCATTTATTTTACATCCTTTATATTTTAGGGGTGAAATGTGACAGGTTTCATGAGATTCAGCCCAACAGATTCATATTTTCCATTTTAATTTTAAAGTTTTAGTAAGTTTTTTGTGCATTTTCTTTTTTCATTTTTAATAATATATATATATATATATTTTTTTTTTTTTTTTTTTTTTTTCAGATCTATATAGTCTATATGATTTTTATTAATTTAATTTTGGTTTTAGTTTTTTTTTGTACAGCAAGATAAACTAAATTAAAACGAGAAATGTTGCTTGTAATATTATTATTATTATCATAATTACTGCAATTATAATAATAATATTTTCCCCTTTGATTTATGACCTGAATATTTCTTCATAATAATAATAATAATAACAACAACAATTAATATCATTATTAAATATTATTATCCTAATTACTGTAGTAGTAATAATAATACCTATAATAATAATAATAATAATAATAACTGTAATAATAATAATAATAATAATTATTATTATTATTATTATATATTTTCCTTTGATTTAGGGTTAAATTGACCCCCAACATTTTTTCATCATCATAATAATAATAATAATAATGATTAATATTATTATTAAATATTATTATCCTAATTACTGTAATAATAAAAATACTTTAAATATCACTATTATTATTATTACAGTAATTATTACTGTATTATTACAGTAATGAGAACAGACCCCCCCCCCCCCCCCTTTTTATTTGGGGTTAAATTATGACCCGGACATTTCTTCATAATTATTATTATTACTATTGTTATTATCCTAATTACTGTATTAATAAGAACAACAACAACAATATTATTATTCTTCTTTAAATTGTAAAATATATAATAACTTTTTTTTATCTATACAGTCTATAGTCTATATAGTTTTTATTATTTTTATTTTATTTTTGTACATAAAGTAAAACTAAATGAAAACGAGAAATGTTGCCTTGGCATGTACAGTAGCCAAAATAAAATTAGTTTAAGTTTTTTATATTTGAATTTAATATTTCAGGTAACGTTCATTTCATTTCGAGTAGCAAAAAATTATTTTTATGGCTTTAGTTTCAGTTTTAGTTTACTATAATAACCCTGGCTAAAAATAAAAAATAAATTAAAACTAAATAGAAAAAAAAAAAAAAATAATAATAATAATAATAATAATAATAAAAAAAAAGACAAAGGCACAAAACAAAATTACTAAAACGTAAACTAAAATAAAAAACATGAAATCTATTAACCTTTGTTGTTGTTGAGATATGATAAACAATGCATATACAGGATTTATCATAGTTCATGTTAACTAATGCAGTTAACTAATGTTAACAAGTGAAACCTTATTGTAAAGCATTACCAATAAAAAGTAATTCAAAGTATTAATAAATACTATTACTAATAGTACTAAAATAAGTACTAAAACAGCTATAAACTAAAACAGTGATTTGGACCAAATACACTGATAAAGATAAAATCAATTATTGCTAAATTCTGTCATCATTTCGTTGCTCCAAACCTGTATGAGTTTCTTTCTTCTATTGAACACAAAGGAACATATTTTGCAGAATGTCTGTAACCAATTACACTGACTTCTATAGTATGAATGAGTAAATACTATGGAAGTCAATGGGGACCAGAAACTATTATTTCTTCAAAATGAAGAAATTCAAATTGACCTTTGAGTTTGGAGCTGAATGCGTAATCAAATATTTGGTATCAGTCTTATTGATAAAAAAAAAAGTGTTTGTTATTGCAGCAGCTAAACTGCTTAGAGAGCCGGTTTTGTGTGTGCAGATTAAGAAATGCACTGTTACTGTCGTGTCTCAGCGCACCTCCCACAAACAGCTCGATCCCTCCAGCAGCCGCGATCTTCTGCTCGAAGGCGTCGCACTCGGCCTGCAGGTTGCTGGCGTTGCCATCCAGTATATGGGTGTTTGGCGGCTCGATGTCAGTGTGCTTGAAGAAGTTATTCCACATGTAGGAGTGATAGCTCTCAGGATGATCCCTGGGCAGGCCTGAAGACCAGAAGATATTCAGGAAGAAATCTGAGTCCACTTTCAGACATTCTACGAGATATAAGCAACTTTGAAATTAGTATTAGTAGACTGTCTGCTTAATATCTGCTAATGATTTATTTTGATGCTCCTCAGCAGACATACTGACTATAAGTAACTTTGCAACTACATGTCAACTTGTTCTACTAAGACCTAACAGAAGGAATGGGTGATATGGACTAAAAAATGTATCACGATATTTTCTGGTATTTATTGCGATAACGATAAATGTAGTACCATTCCCCATGTTTTTGGCTACAAGTGAGAGCTGCACGCATTCTTGAGAGCCTCAGAAAAACAAACAATGATCTAAAGTAAAACGTACCCGTCATCAAATAGGCCCCTATAATACTTTGAAAAAACCTTCAAATCCACACCAGCCTTTTCAGAAATGGAAAAGTTGCAGATATACTTTTCTTCTGTAAAAGTGCAGGTAATGTTTAAACAGTGCAACTGTGCTGAAAAACATCACACAATACAAACAATAATCAATTGATTCAAATCAATGACAAGTTTGAAATGTAAACGCAGACTCTGCATTTATTCATGTTCTCATGGTGCAAACAGTGGCAAAAATAGTGCAAACAGCAAAAGTAATAATCCCAATCATGTCTTCAGATTGCAAAAAAATTGCAAACAATGATTTAATGATAGAACTTTAGTCATTTGAACTAAAACTTGGTAATCATGTGCGAATGAAAACGTATGAATGCATATGTCTTTTTAACTGAACTTAGGTCTGGTGGTGGAGCTTAAGACATGGTTGGTCATTCAGTGTTTCTGTAAAATTTTTTAAATTAAACTAAACATTATACCGATAATACTACAAATTCTACTACTAATAACAATATAACCCACACTAAGGATTGATGAGCTTCTGGGTTCATGAATATTAATCACGTTGTCAGCGTTCGCTCGAACTGATTTGCTGAAATCAAAACAGGCACAGTAATAGGTGAGCACCAGCCAATGAGACTGCCGTTTGAGCATTATTTTCTTCTTGTTCATAAAGGCTGAATAATTCCAGATGAACGCCGTTATTTTACAGGAAAATACAACAAAGAATATTGTTTACATATAGCACATCAATTCTGTGTGTTATGAGACTCTCTCGCTCTCTCTTTGAGTGTGTGAGAAACACCAAGCGCTCTCGAGCGCTTCACACTAGTGTTTACTGTGCGTCAAATACACTGGGAATTCATTGAGATGAACTGAAATAGTGTGCTTTACCGATCGCTTGACAAAGAGCGAATCTCTTAAGCACTCAGTCCATGTGCTCAGCGAGTGAAAATGTGTGTACAGGTTCCAGATTGTAGAGGTAGCTCCTCTTTTAGCGATAAACTCCTCCGCAGCTTCCGCCATAGTTGGTTTCGCTCTGCACATGAGATGCGAATGGGTCGCGTCATCAACTAGGCTTTATCGCTATCGTAGCGGGAAGACTAATTCTTATCGTGGGGAGAATTTTTACCGGTATATCACCAACGATAAGATATCGCCCATCCCTACCTAACAGTCAACTAATTAGGGATGCACCATATTGGTATTGGCTGATATACAGTATGCTCATTAGGGGCCAAGCACCGAAGGTGTGTAGGCACCTATTGTATCCATTGGCGTTCTTATTATTCTGCTTCAGTTTGGCAGCCCATAGAACCGCTTGCGGGAAAGTTGTGAAATTTGGCACACTGATAGAGGACTCGCCCAACATTAACTGCACCAATTTTGGAGTCTCTAACTCAATCCCTCTAGCGCCACCACTTGTCCAAAGTTTGACTTATGTTTGTGCTAATAACTTTTGAAGCGTAAGGACTAGAAACAAAATTATTTATATTTTTCAAAAGGGCGGAAAACATTTCTGAAAAAAACAACTTTTTCTAACTTCTCCTAGGCCGTTGCTTAAATTTTCACGAAAATTGACCTAGATCATCTTCAGACTATGCCGACAAAAGGTTAATTCGTCAAACCGTTCTCGAAAAACGCACGTACGAATTTGATGAAGTGCCCGCCAAAACGAACTTAATGCTTTGGCAGTTATAATGAAATTTACAAAAATGTTAATAACTTTTGATTATATTTGCCTATTGTAATGAAACTGGCCTTAATTAATTCCTTGGGTCATGCCGAGAACAGAGATACCAATAGCCATAGTCAGTCAAACTTCCTGTCCGCCATTTTGAATTTCTTTAAAAACCTACTTTTTCTAACTCCTCCTAGACCGTTTGTCCGATTTTCACCAAATTCGAGTCAGATCATCTTCAGACTACGCCGACAAAAAGTTATGGATTTCGTGTTGATAGACAAAACTGTTTTAGTATAGCGCAGCAACAAATTTGAGGCATGATGCCAAAACAATTGAGGCTGTATCTCTGCAATGCTTTGGCATATTGACACCAAACTTTGCATGTGTCGTCACCTTACTCTGACCACACCACATAAATTTGGTCACAGCGCCACCCATTGGTCGAAAGTGATAAACCATTAAATCACATTACTAGTGATTGTATTAGATTTTTCAGGCATTTTGCCTAAAATCATCCTAATATGCCTTTAATTGCTCATTGTTGCAGTTGGTCTGATGCTCGCAGCCATGCAGTTATGACTCATCGTGCCTTCTTTGTGCTTGGCCCGGTAGTGGCTGCTTGCAGCTATATTCTTTAATGTTATTGTTATTGGCCCGATAAGAAATTTTTTGCTCAATATCTTAAAGCCGATAAATAATGGATTATTTCCTTCAGCTGAGACACTTCAGATGCGCACTGTTCACCATGATGGTTTTAAATAGTTTGAAATATGATTGGAATCACTTCAAAAAGGAAAATACAGTTCAGTACAACAGTTCAGTCTGTCATATATGCTACATAAAATGATAATGAGAATATTATAATTGTGTGCTTGAGACATGGCTTTTAATGGCGAGACTTTTGTTTTTGTAATCAATTTATCGGCCAATATATCGGTTATCAGCTTTCAAATATAAAGGATTATTGTACCGGCCAAAATTTTCACATTGGTGCATCCCTACTACTTATACTTAGTTGACATGTAGTTAAGTTACTTAAAGTAAGTAGAATGTCTAAAGTGGATTATCGAAATGAAGGTGCCTTGAATTATTACAGTATTTTCTACTCTAACACAGTAATAAGTTAAATGTGTTAAATGAATGAGAATAAAATCAGAATCACGGCAGAGAATAATGTGAACCCCACTTTTTTATGGTGTTAAATCTTAACTTTTTTTTTACTGTTGTTGGTGGTTCAGCCAGTAAAATAAATACTGGCTTTAAATATATATTTTTTTACTTGAAAGTAAACATTAACTTAAATGAAATAAAATGTTAAAAACTTCAGCTTATTTAATTTCAGCTAGTTGCCAAACCAACATTTCTAATTTTCATTTAGTTTAACTTGATTGAAATAACTAAAACTGAAATAAAAAGTAATAATATATAGAAATTTTAATAATTTACTATATTTAACAATTTAGTAATTATTAATATTATATTAGTTATTTTTTATACCAAAAAAAACACACAACAAAATTACTAAAAGGTTTAACTAAAATAAAAATAAAAATGGAAAATATAAAAATAAAAATAAAAACTGATTAAAAATATCATACAACAGTATCTCAATGTAACTAAAATAATACTGGTCTAAAAGTACAAAATAAATAATATTTCATTAAAAATACTGCATTCAAGTCACTAATTAGAATCCCCACTGAGAATAAGGGAAATTATAAAAATGGAAACCAACTAGATCCCTAATGATAAAGAGATTTTAGTCATGAATGTCACAATGCAAATAGAGGCTGTGTCCGAAATCACATACTTCCCTTCCATATAGTGAAAAACCGTGTCCATAATCACAGTACTCATAAAACAGTAGGTGAAAAGTCCTTGGATGACCTACTTTTTACGGTGAGATTCTGAACTGTGCATATGATGGACACTTTACTATCCCATGAGGCCACGGGAGAGGATTTATGAATGAGAGTGAAGCGACACAACTGACGCTGTTAGGTCACATGATAACGACAACATGGAGGATGTAGTACGTCCAGATTACATTCATACTACACACACTCATACTATATAGAACATACTTTAACAAAACAAGTACATACTCAATAGAGTATGTGATTTCAGACGCAGCCAGAATGTTAAATAAATGTTTTCTTGTACATTCTGAAGTAGACTAGGAAGGGATGAGGACGGAGCCCAGTGTGCAAGCGCTCTTTAGCATTGTTTTATGCATGGCAGTAGCTCAGCTGCGTACTTCTGCTGACTCAAGAGAGAGATCTTGCACACTCAGCACTTCTCTGTGCGGTTCACACTCACCCACATACTCATCCATGTTAAAGGTCTTGACGTATTTGAAGGACAGGTCTCCGCTCTTGTGATACTCGATAAGCTTCTTATAGCAGCCGAGGGGTGTGCTTCCTGCAATCAATCAGATTATATCATAATTAGTGCTGTCACATTGATTAATCGCACCTAACATAAAAGTTTGTAAATGTGTGAGTGTGTGTCTGTGTGTGTGAGTATGTGTGTGAGTGTGTATGTGTTTGCATGTGTGTGCGTGTTTGAGCATGTGTGTGTGTGTGTGTGTGTGTGGATATTAATCTAAACAATTACAGATTAATCATAATCATCCCAAATTCTGATATGTTTCTAAATGAATACATTTACTGGATTGTGAAAAGTGGGCAGGTTACTTGTGGCCAAAAAGTTATTTCACAGACAGAGAAAGTTATTACATTTTGATGAAATATTAAAGGGGTCCTATTATGCCCCTTTGTACAAGATGTAACATAAGTCTCTGATGTCCCCGGAGTGTGTATGTGAAGTTTTAGCTCAAAATACCCCACAGCATGTTAAAATTCAAATGTCCCTTTAAATGCAAATGAGCTGCTGCTCCCGCCCCCTTTCTAGAAGAGGGCGGAGCTTCAAGAGCTTGTGTTAGCAGCGCCGATTACCTCACACAGACACACACTGAAAATGTCAAAAACTGTTCAGCCTTTTATGATCAAACTGGAGTCGGACAATGATGGAGAGACTCAAGAAGTGACAACAAGTGGAATGAGACAGGACGTTTCTGAAGGGATAGTTGATGGATTTATGAGTTAACCATCTTCAAGTCATTGATTAGCATGTTCTGTCATGATAATCTATAAACCGCTGGTGTGGGAACTGTTGTGAGATGAGCCAGAGAATATCTGCCGCATGAAGAGAGAACAGGGATAGTTTAGTTTAATTACGGTTATAACTTATGTTGTCATCTTGCTTTATGACATGCTATTGCATTTGTGTTCGTACTGTATCGCAATAAATGTGAAAGACGGATGACAGCTTGAGCGAATGTGCTCGACTACAACAACTCTTCCTCTTCTCAACATGGCCTTTGTTGGGTTTATGTACATTTTAGGGTTAGTGATGTCACTAACTCGTTGTAGTCCCTACCAGCCGTTTGTTCCTTAAAAAGTGATTTCTGTAAAAGAAAACTTTAAACTTTGAGCGTTGTAACTTTGCAGATGTTGTTTATGCTCAAACAGCAACATCACACACTAACTAAATAAAAAAAAAAAAAAGTTAAATCATAATCAACCACCCCTTCAAGACAACGGTGCACTAATAAGGCCAAGAGAAATATGCATTAATAAAATAAATAAAGTAAATTTTGATTTCATGCTCATTTGAAATGGTCTGGACACACTCATGAAGGAGTGTAAAGTAGCATGTAAAGTGTGAATTAATTTCCACCTGTGGTTTACCTGTTGGAAGTCCTAAAGTGAAGTAGCGGTCAGCGCTGGGTTTGAAGTGGATGATCCGGTTGCGGATGTACTTTGCAGCCCATTCGCTGGCCAGATCATAGTCGTCCAGAATCACCAGCCTCATGACTTCTGACTGACACCAGCTCACTGGTGCAACACAACACGATGCGCATTTGCTTTAATATAACATGTAAGTTACAGTATCATCTCTATATTATATCACTGCATATGTTGGCCTAGATTTATTTACAGCTCCGTATAAAACGACTTTAGATGTCGAATAATGGTTATGGATATATAATGGGTAATAAAATCTGCTACTTACAGTAATAAAGCGCAGGATCTCAGACACGTCCGGGTGAATGGATACAAGTTTTCTTTGAAAACACTGATCATGTGATTGAGTTCCGGTCATGTGCGCTGACGACACACTTCCGGTTTGTGGCAACTGCCCATTTATGGAGACCGACAAGGGTCTTCTATAATAAATAAGCAAGATGTTCTGATAAGCATGCAGGATAAAATTTAAATTAATCAAGAAACATTCCTCTAATATCGTGATGACACAGTTGTCTATTAAATTTGACTTTTTTGCTTTATCAAATGTGCTTTATTTTTGTCCAATTTACTCTCCAGTCGTTTCATTTCCTTCTTGTCTACCATGACTGACCTTGCAGGAGGACCCCAGGGGGACAGACGGCTGTGTGTGTGTGTGTGTGTGTGTGTGGAATAGAAGACGTCGGATTGAGGAATGATAGCGTGCAGAAGTCTGATTCATTTGAGCGAATCGGTTCGTTCGGACAGTTCGTTTCAAGCGGTTCAGAAGTTCAGAACCCGATCAGTCGATTCATTAAGACACGTGACTCACAGTCGCGGCTGGCTTTGTTCCTCGTCTTTTTACGTGATTAAATCAATATTGAGTTGATGTAACAAAATTACGTATTAGGGTAAATCCCTCATATATTGAAGCTACATCCACAACATGTTTCAACGGCTCTGATCCACACTATAGCACAGTTTGTCTAGTGACTACATTGCAACCTCTCCGAAAACCCTAACAACTACTCATACACCTTAGCAACCGTGGCTACCTAATTAAATTTAAAACAGCAACTGAATTGCCTGTATACGACTTGTTGTACTGCTGCATTCAAACAAGAAAACTAACCTGAAATGTCTATTCAAGTGGTCCAGTGCACCGTTTAGCTGTTTATCTTTTTGCTAGTAATGTTTTAGTTATTTTTCTACTTTTCGAATTAAATACTGCTGCATTTTAATTGTATTTTCGACTAAGTCGCGCAAATTGTCATGTCCTCACAGCAGCGTTAACTGTTTTTAGTTTTTTGTAATTTGATTCAAATGTAATAATAATGCAAAGTATAGTGTTATAAATGTACATAATTAAAACAAATAAATAAATGAACAAATACAGTATTCATAATGCTGGTGACCGTTAAAACGCGTCATCACATGTCTGTGAAAAAGGTCCGCGCTGCGAATCGGTTCAACCGAATCAATACAAAGAACCAGAGCGATTCCGTTGCGAATCGGACATCACTGAGGAGGGATGAGGGAGGGGTGGAGTGGCCGAGGAGAGGCTGTCTGCGTTCAGATGGAGGAGGATTAAGCTGGTCCCTATCCTGACAGCATCCAGCACACACACACGCAGCCCAAACATCATCCACACACCTCTCCATCCCGTCTGAATCAGCCGGATCCACCTGCTCCCTTCATCCCGTGCTGGACCTCCATCGCTGGACCGCAGCGGTCCACCCATACCTCCCGGACCGGACCGGTGTGCTTTCAAACCACGAGGTGGGTGCAGCTGTCTCTGTTGTTCTTCTGCGTGTTCGTCGCACATGTGTTTGTGGAGCATTCTGGGGTGCGCTCGCTGCTGTTCGGACGGACGGAGAGAAAGGTTTAAATCGGATTAAGATTAAACCAACGAAAGATTGACCATTTTTCCTTTGTTTACTAGATAAACACACATGACTTATTCTATCTGGAATCAGATGACACGGATGGATTTGGGGGAAAATCTGTTCAACACATTGGATTGAGGAAATGGTCTATGTAGGTCATTTTGGGTTTCGCGTCGGACGGGTTGATTCTGTGAGTTGTTCGGGATAAATGTTTTGCTTTTTATTCTGTTTGTCAAAGTGGTCTCATTATGGTTGTTTAAACACTGATTTGGGATCATGGTGATGAAGCGAATCGTTCATTTGAATCGGTTCTTTGTAACGAATTGTTCTGTAGCGAATCGGATCAGATCAATGTGACTACAATAAGTCAACTTGACAAGACGCTTTGTGAAATGCATATTTCCTTGTTTATATTGGAGAAAAGTCATAAACAAATATTCCCTCGTTTGTATTTTTACAAACTTGAATAACTTGAATAAACAACACGTTAGTTATTGTTTAATACAAAAAACGAATCACTGAATCGATTTAAGATAATTATTGAAATGAACAGTTCAAAAGAACCGATTCTCTTGAATGACTCGGACCAGCATTCGCGTGTTTACTATTGTTCGCTGATCGCTGCTGGCTATTTTATAGACGCGCTCTTGACGCGGCGCTTTGCTCGCACGCACTGTGGCTTCTGCGTTGCGTTTGGACTATATATGGCTCAGACTGCACATATGTTGTGGGAGATTTACTCTGCAGTTGTAAATCCCGTAGACCATGTGATTATGTCGTACAGTGGGAGAGCTGCTGTGTTGTGAATGAGTGAGGTGTGGCATATGCACCCTCTTTCTCTCGGTTTTTGGGCTCTTGAGCACATCATGTACACTCCACGAGACTTTATGCTTCATTCCTGCAGCATTTAGATATGTTTAGCACTATTTTACATATATTGATGTGGGGGCTAGATTGCAATTATGTGCACGCACAGCCATGTGCTTCTCCACAGCCAACTGTACTAGACAGATGAGCTCAATATGCCAGGAGGAAGTGCAGAGCATAAGGAACATGATTATTTAGTGTGTGTGTGTGTGTCTGAATGCTGATTCTGGAGAAAAAAAAACAGGCTACCTAAGTGAAAAGTAACTTAATATACAAAGAAATTATTTTAGATTAATCCTTTAAACTAGGTATTCATGTTATTATGATGCATTCTGGGGTTGCTAGCTAACAGGTAGTTTTCTTAAGAAACAAAATGTACAGACACCGCTTTGAATCTTTATTGAACAGGTATGTTTTTAACGTAAATCTCTTGCTTCTATCAGGAGATAGTGTTAAAGGCACAATATGTAAGATTTTTGGATTAAAATATCCACAAACCACTAGAACAGTGTTATATATTTTGTCGACTTGTGTACTTACATCATCCCAAATGTTTCCAAAATGTTTAAATCCAGAGAAATAAGCGATTTTAACCAGGACACGGACCGTGTGTCGCCTATCAATGACATCATATCCGCGTTACCCTCCATTTCCGGTACGCTTTAAAGGACTTTTTGGGACTTTAGCTTATTCACCGTATCCCCCAGAGTTAGATAAGTCCATACATACCATTCTCTCCTCCGTGCGTGCCATAACTCTGTCTGACGCTTAGCTTAGCACAAAGACTGGAGGTAAACAGCTCCAGCTAGCCTACTGCTCAATAAGTGACAAAATAACGCCAACATTTTCCTATTTACATGTTGTGATGTGTATAGTTACATTGTGTACTAAGACCAACGGAAAATGAAAAGTTGCGATTTTCTACACCGATATGGCTAGGGACTATACTCTCATTCCTGCGTAATAATCAAGGAACTTTGCTGCCGTACCATGGGTGCAGCGGCGCAATGATATTACGCAGCGCCACATGTATTTGATTGTAATATTGTGCCTTAAAAGTTTCTTTTAGACACATGTTTTTTGCATTTAATATATTCTATTCTATATGAAGTATTGAGTTGTTATGGTTTGTGGGCACAAAGTTTTAGGGGAGGTGAATGATAATGTCATTATGTAAATGTAAAATTAAAATAAAGTAAATTGTGCTATTTTTCTAAACTAATATATCTGGTAATATATAAAGCAAATTGTGTTTTTGGTTCAAACTATACTTTTTTTTTTCAATTCAATGGCATTGCCATGAGCACTAATATAAATTACAATATTACAATCTTTGATTTAAAGTAAGAAATGTTAACAAAAACATTTTTTTTGGAAGCAATAACAATTTCAAATCATGCATTCAAATAAATAATGTACAATATAAAACAAATAATCTATAATTCTGCAATTAAACATTCATTTTTTTAATGAAGTTGTAATAACACTGGCTTCAGAAGCAAATATCAGCGTTTATCCTCAAGAGCTCATAGCAGGTCTGTTTTGAAAGATTCATTTGTTATGCAAAATGATGGGGATTTTTGCATCCTGAACCGTACTGTTGTGTTCTATAATGGGAAACTGTCTCATATCCCAAGCATTAGCATGATGTGTGTGTGTGTGTGTGTTTGTCTTCTGCTGTGTTTTCTCAGCGTTGTGTGTGCTTTCAGGCTCATGTTGATGACTCAGTGATGAATGGGGAACAGATGATGTAGTTCCAGTGCAGAGCGACGGCCTGCTGTACTTACACATCAGGAAATACAGGAAGCTCCCGTGACCCAAATTCACTCTCGCCTCATGACACACACAAACACGCGCAGGCTTATTTTCTATACCTACTGACACTGTATGATGACCTCTGGCCTTCTCTTGTCTACGTAATTCGATCATTCGTCTCTAAAGCATTTTGCTTAATTGAACAGCCAATCTGAATCACATTTTGTGAAGTAGATACAATACGAGTTTAAAGATCTTGTTTTTAAATGGTGAGTTGCCTTTAGTTCACGTCACAGCCTGGCAAAACCAAAGCTGCTTTAAGGAAAGCAAAAAAGTGTAATGCTGCAGTAGTTTTTTTTAATGGATGTCAATGGAGGAGAGGCTTCATACGCTGAACAAACACAGATTATCGTTTAATGAATCGACAGCACATCAGCTAAACATGTTTGACTTTAAACATTCATTATGGATTGATCTATTTTTAGAGTTTACACCGAAAAAATGCTGTTTTATAAGATAACTCATGGACAATTCATGGTATCCGCAAAACAGTGATTGATTTGCAGTTGCAGAATTAGCAGTTACGCTTTCTCCAATGGTAGAGCCACGTACCCTTTGTATCTCCCAATAATAAGACCATGGCTGTGTTCGAAATCGCCCCCTATAGCCTTAAAGGGGTCCTTGATTATGATTAAACTTTTTTAACTTTAGTTAGTGTGTGATTTTGCTGTTTGAGCTTAAACAACATCTGCAAAGTTACGATGCTCAAAGTTCAAAGCAAAGGGAGATATTTTCTTTTACAGAAATCGCTTTTTAAGGATCAAACGGCTGGTAGGGACTACAACGAGTTAGTGACATCACTAACCCTAACATTTACATAAACCCCGCCCCCAGGAACACAACAAAGGCCATGTTGAGAAGAGGAAGAGTTGTTGTAGTCGAGCACATTTGGGAGTCGCTCAAGCGGTCATCCGTCTTTCACATTTATTGCGATACAGTACGAACACAAATGCAATAGCATTTATGAACATGCACGATATTGTTATCGTGGGCACTTCAAAATACCGCGAATAATTATTTATTACGAATTATTTACATTTTTAGAATGCATTTTAAGAATACTTAACCCATCAAGAGTTTAAAACGAACAACACCGCTGTATGCTGCGTGAAAGAGGCACGCGCACCGATGTAAACAAACCCAACGCGCATGAGCAGCGCATGATCGAGTGAAGGAGACACACATTCACTCTCTGACAGCAGATGGCGCTGATGGAACAGCAGAAATGCGGCAGTTTCACTGAAAACCTCGTAAACAAAGCAGACTCGCGCTACTAAACAGTTTTTAAATGTTTCAAACAGCCATTCAGTTTTCTGTATTCGCTACGGTGCTCATCACATCACCAAATACTTAAAGACTTTTTATTTTCAAACTTAAACATTTGTATATTTTAATCTGTACTACATGCCCTAGATATTGTTTGAATATGTTCTGATTCTTTATTGTTCAGTCACACACTTTACAATAAGGCTCCGTTATTTAACATTAGTTAATTCATTACAAACTGACAATGAAAAATACTTCTAAAGCATGTATTAATCTTAGTTAAATGTAAATTTCAACATTTAATAACACATTATTAAAATCAAAAGTTGTATTACTGTATTATTTAATGGACCTGAGCTAACATTAGCAGTTGTATTTTTTAACTGACGTTATCAAAGAATAATAACTTCTGTAAAAAATGTAGCTATTCGCTCTTTGTTAATGTTAGTTAATGCATTAACTAGTAGACTTTATTGTAAAGTGATACCTATTGTTCTTTATAATTATTTTGCACTTTAATCTGTTTGAAACATTTGTTTACTTTATACATTTTTGTGTATTGCTTTATTGTATATAAATGTTCAGTTCTTTTTGTCATCAGAAAATGTTATTGAACCTGTTATAGTATGACAACACTTTTTTTGCAACTTATTTCAATATCGAGATAATACCGTATACCGTGATAAAGCTTCAGCAATTAATTGCAACATGAAAATGTAATACCATCACATGCCTAATAGCATGTCATAAAGCAAGATGACAACATAAGTTATAACCGTAATTAAACTAAACTATCCCTGTTCTCTCTTCATGCGGCAGATATTCTCTGGCTCATCTCACAACAGTTCCCACACCAGCGGTTTAGAGATTATCATGACAGAATATGCTAATCAATGACTTGAAGATGGTTAACTCATAAATCCATCAACTATCCCTTCAGAAACGTCCTGTCTCATTCCACTTGTTGTCACTTCTTCTTGAGTCTCTCCATCATTGTCCGACTCCGGTTTGATCATAAAAGAATGAACAGTTTTTTACATTTTCAGTGCGTGTCTGTGTGAGGTAATCGGAGCTGCTAACATGAGCTCTTGAAGCTCCGCCCTCTTCCTGAAAGGGGGCGGGGAGCAGCAGCTCATTTGCATTTAAAGGGACACACTCACCCTCAAAAAGTGACAATTTTAACATGCTATAAAAATGATCTGTCTGGTATTTTGAGCTAAAACTTCACATACACACTCCGGGGACATCAGAGACTTATGTTACATCTTGTAAAAAGGGGCATAATAGGACCCCTTTAAATAGGGCACTATTTGAGGGAACAGCCGTTTGTAGTGGTGTCCGAAACCATAGTGAACGTTATTAAGTGCACTCATTAAATCCCGTAATGCACCGCAATAACAAGTGTACAACTGATGTACACTCAATGGCTAGAGAATACCCATAATGCACTGTGAGGGTCATGCGGCGAACAAATTCCCGCGTCTCACCAGAAGATGGCGCCTCCAGCAGAGTCCTCCATCCATCCATTTTCCAAACCGCTGGTCCAACGTGGCTAAAGTGTAATATCATACAGGTATAAAGTCCTTTTTAATTAATTATTACGTTTATAAATGCTACTTTTCATGTGTACGTAGTACCTACTCAGACTGTATGTGAGTTCAGACGCAGCTCATGATTTGCTATCGGAGGTGTTTATAATTCATTCTAGAGAGAATTTATTGGACAAAAAGTTGTGTGCATCCTGTCAAACAAGCTTTTTTTCCAGAGACAGAGAAGCTGTACATCTGCTAAAAGTTAATGCTGTGTGTGTTTAACACAAGCCAATTGCAGTTGATTTCGATGCATTTTTGCATTAATCAGGCATTTCAGTCTTATTATCGTTAACTAAAACTAAAACATATCTGTTCATTGAAATGAAGCTGAAATTAAATAAATATTGAATATTAGTTGAAAAACTAGAAATGTTGTCACCTTGGCAATAAACTGAAATAAGTTTAAGTTAAGTCTAAAATTATTAACTGGAAATAAAACTAAAACTGAAAAAAAAAAAACTTAAATAGCAATGTTTAAAAAAACAATAAACTAATAAAATGACAAAAGCACATAATAAAAATTAAACTAAAATTAAAAAATAAAATAAAAAATAAAACAACACTGTGTCCCAAGACACAGACCCTCGGAAGTCCCTATATTCTCTAATTTCCAGATGCAAGTCATTAATAAGTGCAAATGCCGAATATTAATCTCCAAATGGTGGCTAGGTTTAACAGCATGCTGGGAACTGAAAGCCCTCGGTCGCCGCCGATGGAATTGAATTGAGAGGTTGCACAAAAGGTTCTTTCTTTTATTATGCTAATGGATGGCTCTGACAGGCAGAACGGGGAAGAGAAGGGCGATTTAATTAGTGCTAAAGAGGAAACGTGGAATCATTTTCAACACAAACAACAAACTACTGACAAAGCAAAGGAAACGGCATTATACTGGGACTAAACCATTCATTTGGCTGCTGGTTAATGGGTATAGGATGAAACAAATCTGACCTAGTTACGGACTGAAGCTGTGAACGTCTGCTGCATTGCTTCAGTCCTCCAACCGGGACTGAACCCCTCGATTTAAGAGCCTATGCCACGTCTTATTTCTGTATGTTATTCAGGAATGTGATGCATCAGAGAACAGCCAATAGAGCTGGACGTGCATTCATTGTGAAATGTTAGAAATCTCAGTGGAATCTGTAAAATTCAGTGGCATTTAGACCTGGAGGGCGTCTGGTTAATAGCTTCTTTCTTTGAGTCTCTCTCTCGCTGTAGATCTGCTCATGCACGAACCCCACTATTGAGAAGCAGTCGAGCATTGTCTCAAAACACCCTTCTTTAAGTCTTTATAGGAACCACATGATTAAATAAGTAAAAATATTGTATTTATATTGTAATGTGCCATTAAAGGAATCGTCATTTACTCACCTTCATGTTGCTCCAAACACATATTAATAATCTCGAAATTGTTGTTTTATATACTATGAAAGAGTTTTGTGACCATAGGGATGCACGATATATCGGCATCTGCCAAGTGCCAATATATGTTCATTTTTAACGTTATCGTTATCCGCCCAATAAGAAAATGTGGCCAATATATTAAAGCCGATGCATTATTTCCTTCAGATGCGCACTGTTCACCACGATGGTTTTTAATAGCTTGAAATATGATTGAAATCACTTCAAAAAAAGGAAAATGCAGTTCAGTGTAACATAAGCAGCGCAAATCTGTTATATAGACTACATCAAATTATAATAAGAGCATCATAATTGTGTGCTCGGGACATGGCTTTAATGGTGAGACTTTTGTTTTTGTAATCAGGCTCTCAAAAATTATATAAAAATTTGGATTTAGATTTATCTGCCAATATATCGGTTATCGACTTTCAAATATAAACAATTATCGGTATCGGCCAAAATGTTCATATCGGTGCATCCCTAGACCATACACTGATGACAAGCTTAAAAAATGACAAATAAACACCACAAAAGTTATCAGAACAAAATTAATGTCATCATTTACTAAAAATCTTGCATGCACATATTAGTTTTAATGTATCTAAACAAATGCACAAATGCATTTAAGAGATTTTTTGGTTACACTTTATTTTAAGGTGTCTTTGTTACACTGTAAACTTTAAATTTAAATACTGAGTAATATTAAGTAACAATGTGCACGTACTATAGGGTTAGGATTAGGGTTTGCTTTGGTTGAGGGTTCGTTGTATGTAATTATGCATAATTGTTTATAGTTATTACTATAGTAACTACATGTAACATGTGTAACAATGACACTGTAAAATAAAGTGTTACCGATTTTTTTATTTGGTAAAATAATTTTTACTCTGTTCCTCAGACACAACTATCATTTAGTATCTTTGAAGATTTGAAATAAAGTTGCTTTTATATTTTTGGAGTTTATGCTTTCCCAGTCGGCACGTGACTGACCTTCACTGTTGAAATGTGGCTGAAATAATGTCAGTTGCTGTTTCAATGCTGAAAATCGTGAAACAATATTTAATTCTGAATGGTTGTAAAAGGGTTAACCCTCCAAAGAATGATCAAGACTTTGAAACAATGTTGCAGTGTCAAAATTGATTCGATTTGCAGACATATAATTTATGTCTTTCATAAAACAAAATGTTTGATTCAACCTTGATCCATGACGTTGATTTTCCTGTGAATAAATGTCATTGTATTCTTCACAATTTCTCCTCCTTTTTTCCCCCACATGTAAACAACATGACGGCGAGTAAGTGATGACAGAATTTTAATTTCCAGACACAATAGCAATAACTCAGGATCAAGTTTATCTCTTGGTACAGTAAGTTGCTACTGGCAACTTACTGTCTTGACCCTTGTCTTGTACTCGCCTTGTTCTCAGTTCAAATTGGATTTGAACATTCAGTGGCGGAGCCCATAGAATCATCCTCTTGATTCCATGCAATCCCTCAATCCCGCTGAAAGAGAGCGAGGCTGATGGGGGAGGGACGGGACAGGACAGCGCTGTGTCAGCTGAAGGGACGATGGGTGAAACTACGGACAAATGCAATGAAAGAGTGTCTAGATGGACAGAGGATATTCTCATGCAGTACAATGCAGTTACTATGAAGTCCTGGGTGGTTGCTAATGCTGTATTCTTTCTCAAATTCTGCACATTTCCCCCCAAAATCAGTGCAATGAAAGTTTCAAAAAATGCAATAGAGTTCTGCAGGGATGATGTATTTTTGTAGGCCACAACCCAGAAGCGAGTTGCATTTCAGCACTTCCAGTTCAATCGTCCTGAACTCAATGAGCGTTTGGTTAAATGCCTGAAATAAGGTCTGTGGTGAACACAAGCTTAAGATATTTTCATGTTTTATTCTACGACATAAAATACATCAGTATTTTGTGATTTTTTTTGTTTGTTTGTTGGGACATTAAACATCATCATCCGAAACAGGTTAACGCATCTACACACTTGTTTGCTTTTAAAGTTTATATTCACACTGTTGAAAACTATTAAAAATGTTTTTAGATAAAGACTGAAAGAGTTGTTGAAGTCATGTGACCGTGGTGTAGTTCATTTTTATATAGAAACAATACAGAAACCAGCTATCTGTGAAATGAGATACTCGTAACACTTCCGCCGATATTACGTATCATAACAAGCAAAGAGTCTCAACTGAAAAAATGCTCTCAAGCGCTCACAGCAAGTTTACAGCTGGATAAAAACACCTTGATGGACACACGGCCTAACTATAAGGAACTATATTAGTGTCCACACCAGCAGACGATATTGTTCTGTTTATTTTAAGCTGCAGTTTTGTCGTCTGCCACTTTAAATGCTCACGCTCTTTAACCCTTAAATGCATGAATCATTATTACATATTCGGGTCTTTATCGACCCGGATCTATATCTAACACGGATGGATCTCTACCCGTCGCGATAATATAAAACTCACATGATATTAGAGTAACAATTACATAAGAATAAAATAAAGCATATTTTGTTACCTTTTGTAGTTTGGAAGGGTTCAGTTTTAGCAGATGTGTTATTCTATCATCACTATCATCGTCAGAACTCGTTTCCCCAGCACATTCAGCATCTGCCTCATATTCGCCATCTCAAACATATTCTCAAAACTATCATTCAACATCTTCAAAATCAATATTTTGATCGCTGACAGCTTCTTCACCAGATCCACCATCAAGTGACAGTGACACTAATATTTGATTGCGTTCAGCATTAAATCAAGTTTCATTTCAAGAGCCATTTCAAGTTCCTATTCTTTTGTTATCTGCCTGCGGTAACTACTGGCCCTATTGTAAAGATGGTCTGAAGCTCATGGCGCAGGTGCACTTAGGGTGTGTCCGAATCCACTTTTGCTAGTTTAACGACAGAAAAAAATGGTAGGCGCCCGGCGCATGGTCTAAAAGGGCTGTCTCTTAATGAGTCATGGGTGTGTTTTGGGCGTAACGTGCAATAAACCAATCAGAGTCTCATCTCCCATTCCCTTTAAAAGCCAGTTGCGCTCGCACCATGGCGGATTCACTATTTACATGGAGGAAAGACTGAACGCTTCTCCAGAGAGGAATCCCTTATAGGAATCCATTATTTGTAATATTTAAAAATGTGTGTGAGCTGCTGCTCGTCCCTGTGTGTGTAATAAGCAGAGTGTATGTGTGTTGTGCACCGCCTATAGGCTCATATTACTAACACACCCTTTAAATACGTTATTTAAACACGTTACGCCCAAAACACACCCGTGACTAGGAACAACCCTTTTGGACCATGCCCCTGGCGCGCAGACTGTTTTTCCCGATGTTAAACTAGCAAAAGTGGAAAAAAGTGTCTCAGATCGCTAAAATAGGGAACTTGGTGTGACTGTGAACTGGCCATACGAATCATAAACTTTTGTTAGTCACAGAGCTTATCCAAAAGCCAGTTGAAAATCCTATTGTGTTTTTTTTTCTGGTTGGTCTACAAAAATATGTAATTGTTATTGCAGATTCAACTAGCCACACAAGTTTAGGTATCATTCATGTTCATAAAGCACAATTTGTGCGGGAAGAATTGCATGCCAAATTTGAATGCCGTTTGGTTTTTGTGTGTGAAAAGGCTAGAGATCATTTTGTTTGTGTTGGTTTCTGGACGTTTGCAGCCCTGCTCCTTCGACAGCTGTTCGAGCAGTTTAATGAGAGCTGTAAATGTCAGGGTCACAAGCAAACATCCATTTCTGTCCCACTCAGATGGGATAGCAGACAAACTCTCTGTTTGGCATGACACGATCACCATTGATTCCCTGGGGACTGTTTGTGTCTGAGCAGTCCAGTGATCATGCAGACACCGATATAGTTTATTCTCAGAGGGCAAAGAGACGCTGTTTCTGTGGACAGATTGAAAACTCCAGGGTTGCGCTATTCGATAAGCAGAAAACAAAGCATATTTTTGGAAAGCCAGGCTGTTGATGCCACTCTTGTGACACAGGTCAGACTCATGCACGGCCTGTTTATTTGCTCATTGACTGCTTGTTGATGAATTTGTTGCTGAGCAGGAGTTCTGCTGTATTGCGGCAAGGTGCCGCGCCGCACCGCTCAGCTGTTTCTCGCTGTTTCTTTTTATTTACTCGAGTTTTCACATCCATTTCCACTACGTTTCTATCATCCCTGACCCTTTCCACACCTTCCACCGCTATCTTCTCTGCTAAAGAACATTTTCATACTTTTACCTCTTGCTTTTCATCCTTCCTTTACTTCTCTCCACCTAGAAGAAAATCATAAAGATTGCTCAGGTTATGTTTCATACTGCTTCTCCTAAAAGTCAAGATGAAATCAAGATGGTCTTATTGTTATTGATTTATTAGTGCACATTATTGCAATGAAGGGAAATGTATTTATTAATTTTAAATGTACTTTTTATGCACTGTTAGAGGACTGATATTTGACTCCATTTCACTAAAATCAAGTCCTTGCAATGTTTCTCATATATTCAGTTTAGAGCCCGACCAATTTATCGGTCTGCCGATTTTATCGGCCGATATGAGCCTGTCGCAGATATGAACGCGCGCCCACGCGTCTCACAGCGCGCGAATATTCACACAAAATTATGTCAAAACGCCGGTCTTGTCGAGTATCATCGTAAACATAGTTGGTTAAGTGAACGTAAACATGAAGTTTCATGGCCCACAAAATATCTTGTTGTATGAATATCTGAACATGCAATATATCAAAAGAAAGAACAGACCCTCTGTTTTATTCTAGCTTCATGCATTCTTTTTTTTTTATCAACACTTGAATGTGGGTAAGTTTCATGAAAAAAGCAACATTTTGAGAAAAAAGCTGAGAAAATCGCGACTAACTGACATACAGAAGGTGAACAATGATCAAAACACAGATGGAGTCCATCAAAACCCCCAAAGCTTCACGTCCTATAGCTCGTCCTGGGTCGACATTACATTCAGTATCATTAAAACATGTTTATATATTATACAATTTTAATTGGTATTTTTGTGCATTTTTCATAACAGTAAATGTAAAATTCCTCACGATGGTCTGTATAGGGGGAGTCCTCCACCTTCACCACCCTCCTCGACAACACCCAGACGGTCCGTTTTGTGAGCGTTTCCTCCAGAGCTCTAGCCAGGTTAACTTTTTTCAAGTTCACTTTTCAGAGAACTTTTTTAACTTCAGCAATAATCTGCCACGTGTCGCCTTTATAAAGAGACCAAACTTACGTCTGTGATCCAAACCATTAAAGATTTACGACATATTAAGTTGGAAATTTCATTTTCAGGTCTATGCTCAAAAAGTGGATTATATAAATGGATTATAACTACTGCATAAATATCATTTAATATCATAAAATCTCCTAAAAATACAAAATATACAATAAAAAATTACCATATTACAATAATTTAATTGAAAAAAAAAATCAGTTATTATTGATTGATATGCGAACAGCATCAGAGGGTTAAAGGCGCTATAGAAAATAAAGTTTATTATTATTATTAAATAATTTAGTCTTGGAAGAATTTGATGAGAAATGTTTGAGTTCATATTGGCTTTAATATATCTTGGCTATTAAGATCTCTCCTGAAACGTCAAGATCTCGATTTGTTCTCCATTTAATCTTATTGCTGTATTGAGATGTGATGTTTCTTTCCTATGGGAACCACTACATCCATAGTTCTGTTTCTTCTATCTTTCATCACACCTCTCTCTCTCATTGGCGCATCAGTCCTGCTCATGTACAGTAGCTGCATTATTGGAATTCATTATTCATGAGTCGACAGCATGCTGTGCTGAGGGCAAGCATCCGCGAGGAGGACGGTTGCACAAAAAGGCTGGATCTCGGCTGCTGTAAGGGGATTCTGGGAGAGTCCCAGCCAGGGGGTCGAGATGTGTGTTTACTGAAATCACAAGCCCCGCAGAAGATGCTTTGAGAAAGAGCCTGGCGTACGCAAGCCTGAGGTCCACTCTCGTGGCTGTTGCATGACTGCCGCCATCGCATGATTTCATGTGCACTGGAGTGAAAGTCACAGAGCGACACACACTCTGAAATGTTAATAAAGCGTGTGCTCGATGGACAAGCACTGCACATTACCCCAGTGAGGCTCAGCACAGAAAATAGATTAATCTATCAGGATTAGTGCGGATATGCAGATTTATTTGCTGATTCTGATGCGGGCCAGGTGTGCAGTTACGCACACAAAATCAAAACGTCTGCCTTTTGTATTTCACATGATATTGGAGATATCTTGAATGATATTGAACAATCTGATTCTGAAAATTGATTCTTAGAAATGTCTGATGCCACTTATAAATCAGAGAAGCTAGTAACAAAAAATCTCAATGGATTTGCTCTAAAATGGCTTAAAAGTTGTTGTTTTTTTCCAGGAACCACCATTTAAACCAAACATAATTGTTTACTACACTATTTTTTTACTAAAATGTCATCAAGAAGAATAGTAATTAGCGCTGTCAGATCGATTAATTGCGATTAATCACATCCAAAATAAAAGTTTGCATGTGTGTATCGTGTATAAATACACACACATGCATTTAAGACATATTTCAATACTGTTTATATATTTATATTATTTATATTATATATAAATATTTTAAATATAAATATTACACATTTTTCTTAAATATATACATGCAAATATTTATTATAATAAATATATATACATAATAAAATCACAAACTTTTATTTTGGATGCGATTTAATCGATTCGTCAGCACTAATCTGAAATTAACATTTTCATTTAAATGCACTAATATAACAATTTATAGTAATAAACGACAGTATTTACCAACATTTTTGAGTGATGATGCAAGTGAATTGTTCATTCAGAGTTTGGAATTGGTGAATTGAATTGAACTGATTCTTAGAATTGAATCGGATTGATCAAGTCTAATGATACAAAGATACAGTAGTAACAATAAATCTCAAAGTGTTTGCTCTGAAATGTCTTAAAAGGAGCAATAATTTCAATCAAGCATCATCGCTGCCAAGTAGATTCAAATTGTTTAAAGTCGGCATGAAATTGAAGTAGGGTGGGGCTTGATTTTGTCTGTGGGGAATTGATTGGATGGTTGTGGTTTGCTATTGGTGGATCTCATGTGAGTGACAGGTTGCCCCGCCCTCATCGTCAGAGAAGAGAAGAAGAGCATGAAATAAAAAAATTATAATATGCATTGATATATCATCTATAATAAGCACTGCAATATTCAATAAAAAAAAGTATTGTCCATTTTGATTTCATAACTTTAATTGCAAGTGAAATACAGTAAAAACAACCCATAGGAAACTTGGCCATTTAAAAAAATGCATCAAAATCACAATATTGCTTAATTTTCCAGCGACAGAATCATTGTGAATATTCAATGTGTTGCCCAGCTATAGTCGATATTCATGTGTATGAACATATAATCGAATATATGTAAGGCTCTGTTTGATCCAGACTTGCTTAATCTTTTTACATGACGTAGAAGTACATATATTTCAGACTCTAATTATGATTATGATTTTATCTCTAGCAGATCAGTTCGAATTGGTCCTGATGTTTGTGAGGGCCCGCCTCCGCCACCTCTCATCCAATCCACACAAGAGAGATGTGATGTCCAATCATGCGCTGAGATTTCTGCGTTCTGGAGCTGTTAGGACACAAACCACACCCAGGTGAGATGCTTTCCATCAAGCTACTCTGGTGAAAAGATGTACATTAGTTGCAGGTGTCACAAATAGATGCTTCCAGCTATGAACGAAAGCGCATTTTCAATTAGAAACACGCAGGGATTTGTCTTTCTGAAGATGCTGAGCTTTCACTACCTCTGGGATTTGAGCTGCTGTGGCTTTGATTGTGAATTTGAATTAATGCAACCTGCACTGTAAAAAAAGGTAGTTGGTGTTAAAGGAATACACTATATTGCCAAAAGTGCAATGCAAAGAGTGGGGTGCAGTGGTGTAGAGCTGGACTCTAGAGCAGTGGAGACGTGTTCTCTGTGAGAGTGACCAATCACGCTTCTCTGTCTGGCAATCCCATGGACGAGTCTGGGTTTGGTGGTTGCCAGGAGAACGATACTTGCCTGACTGCATTGTGCCAAGTGTAAAGTTTGGTGGAGGGGGGATTATGGGGTGGGGTTGTTTTTCAGGGGTTGGACTTGGCCCCTTAATTCCAGTGAAAGGAACTCTTAATGCTTCAGCATACCAAGACATTTTGGACAATTCCATGCTCCCAACTTTGTGGGAACAGTTTGGGGATGGCCCCTTCCTGTTCCAACATGACTGCGCACCAGTGCACAAAGCATCAGTCCATAAAGAGTCCTGACCTCATCCCGATAGAACACCTTTGGGATGAATTAGAGCGGAGACTGAGAGCCAGGCCTTCTCGTCCAACATCAGTGCCTGACCTCACAAATGCGCTTCTAGAAGAATGGTCAAAAATTCCCATAAACACACTCCTAAACCTTATGGAAAGCCTTCCGAGAAGAGTTGAAGCTGTTATAGCTGCAAAGGGTGGGCCAACTCCATATTAAACCCTATAGATTAAGAATGGGATGTCATTAAAGTTCATGTGCATGTAAAGACCGGCGTCCCAAAACTTTTGGCAATATAGTGTACTTCTTCAAAAAATAATCTAGTATATTTTGCTCACCTGCTCTTTTCCATACAATGAAAGCAAACAGGGGGGAACTTTTGCTCCTAAAGGACACAAATATACCATAAAAGTAGCTATTTATAAATATAAATGACTATTTATAAGGAATGTAATTGCTCTTGCGTCAGCTTCCATTTAGGTCAGCTTCACAGTGCAGTGGGTCACAGTCACATTGCATGAGTGTTGAAGGCCAGTGCAGTCAAACAGCAATGTGAAGCACTCAAGCAAATATAATAAATACTAACGCCAGATTAACATCTAGAGTCCTTCTTGCATTGGGGAAGATCCTCTCGAATGTTTGACCCAGTGAATGAACTCAAGGGTTACGGTTACATGTTTAAAAGCGATTCTTTCGGTAATGGATCGTGATGAGAGGAAGTGTGAGCAAGACATCAAGCGGCCTTACTTAACAGCGTGCATGGTGCTTATTATAGACATCTGCGTTAGTGCAGGAGGAGATGGGGGTTGGGACAGACATGGGAGGGAGGTGTAGAGTTACTGTAGCCAGCATTAATAGATGCTTTGAGGTGGTTCAGAGCTGAGAGCAGCTTTCCGGTGATCTGAACCACACGGTCGGTCCTGTGGCTGCTAGAATGACTTATAGAGCGACGCTTGTTATTGTAAGCATCATTAGGTGCCAGTGCTTTGATTGACAGTACTAATTCCCAGACTTTGATTTAGCATCATTCATGTCTGTCTCTTTGATCCTGCTACAATATAGAGGAATAACAAGGCCTGTTCACACCAAGAAAACTTTATTTCAAAATTCAAACACTAAATGTCGTTTTGGCGCTCTTTAATACGGAGTGACAGATCGCTGTAGCGCTTGTGAACCGATCATCTCATCTCTATTACTAGTTACAGCAGCAAATAAACATGACAAACATCAGAAGGTGTTGAAAGATCCAGAACAACTTCCTGAAATCAATCATGTCTCATGTAAACGCTCAATCAGTGTTTCAACCGCCAAAAGACTTCAATAAAACAGCTCGTAGACTATACAGTCACTTAACGTTGCATTCACCTTAAGAAAGCTATTCAGTGTCCATAAACTCATTAGTTAGCTAGAAAAGAGCATTTTGCTAAATATATGCACTGTATTACATACTCATTATATTTGTACTTAACCTGTTAGTGATGTCTTCATTACCCTATTTAATGTATGTTGTCATGAAAACAAGCCATTATAGTTTATTGTTGTTTAAATGTTTGGCTTTGGCCAGGAATTTTCATTTCAATGCATCCCTAATATATATATATATACTGTATGTATGAGTTAGAAATGAAAATCGGTGGTTCTTCAGAATTGCACTTTTTAGAAATTAAAATACTGTTATCAAATATTTTCATTGCATTTTGGTTCCGTTAAGGGCTCCTGAAAATAAAATAGATAAAATTATATCAGTTTTTGGTTTGTTTTTTCATGCAATTTAAATCTAATTTGTTCGGTTAAAATCTAAAATGGTCACAATTTGGCATTGAAGCCTTTGGCATTGTTAAAATAGCCTTCAGCAAATCATTAATGAACCAGAATCATTACAAATCTTATGGGACGGTTTTCTGTAACTCGCTGTCACAAGTAGAGCTTAAATTGCATTGAACCTGAAATATTCCTTTAATTGATCAGAAAATAAATGTATGCTGCTTTCAGGGGCTTTCATTCGTACTCAGTGGTCACAGCTTACAAAAATGTATATATTGAAGCAAAGAGACTGTACAAAAACGCTGCTGAAACTGCACTCATCAGGCCAGACTGTATACACGTCAAGTTTGTTGTCACAGGTCAAGTGTAAGAGAATGAAATGCAGTTCTTCCTGAACCATGGCCCAGCGAAAAACACAATGACAAGACGGCAGGCCCTATATATTACAGTAAACACGTATACATTTAAAACGGTAAACATTATATACAAAGAATAGTACACACTAGTAGTGTGGAGCATTGGCAAGTTATTAGAGCATAAGTTTGAGGGACCGAGTGAGTTAGTCATGAGTTTGAGCGTGACAGAATGATTGCAGTCAATCGATGGTTTTGACTGAATGATGCTTACATAAGGCAGTGTTAGTGCAGTGAGTTTGGCAGAGAATGACGGAGTTTGGCAGAAATCACTTTGTTAGTGTGAGCGGTTTTACTGTAGCGCCTGATGACTGCAGTGTGAATGAAATACTGAGGCTGAATAGAGCCTGACTGTCAGTCTGGTCCACATTACATCTTATTTTGGCCAGGAACATCTAGTCTCAGCCTCAGACAGACCGCTCACAGTCCCTCTACTGTCCATCTGATGCATTTTACGCACAACAGTGGCAGGAAAACGTGTTGAAACTGCCTGTTCCAAACCATTCGGTTACTGAATCTGCAGGATTAGTGGCATTAGATCTTTACAAGAGACTCTGAGTTTTGTTTGAGACACTTAGTAGCATGTAAACTACTGTTAAAAAAAAAAAAAAAAATATATATATATATATATATATATATATATTGTCCTCAAAGGTGATGTGTTAGAAGCAGGAAAAATGGGCAAGCGTAAGGATTTGAGCGAGTTTGACAAGGGCCAAATTGTGATGGCTAGACGACTGGGTCAGAGCATCTCCAAAACTGCAGCTCTTGTGGGGTGTTCCCGGTCTGCAGTGGTCAGGATCTATCAAAAGTGCTTCAAGGAAGGAAGAGTGGAGAACCGGAGACAGGGTCATGGGCGGCCAAGGCTCATTGATGCACGTGGGGAGCGAAGGCTGGCACCTGATCAGTGTATATATACTGTAGGAATATGTTTTTTTATCAAGAAAAGACTATTTTGTTTTTTCTACTTCAAAATGTCATGTTTAATTCTTGTAATTGTAATTGCTTGTGAATTTTACTTGCTATTTCTTTCTACACCAAATAAAATTATGTCTGTGAAATAATCATTGATTATTAACTTTGGATGGACAGACATTTTAAACACAATGTCTACACACATTTCTTTTTCAGGCCAGAAAATGACTAATATTAATAAAAGTCATGTAAAATTCATATGAAATTAAACTCTCATCTATTTTAAATAAATATTGCATCCAATAATTTTGAATGTTTTTATATATAAATATATATTAAACCAGATAAATGTTGTTCTTGAGTAGAGTGCAACTTAGTAATTTGATTTGTGAGTCTTTTCATTCTTTTAATGAATTTGCTAAAAGCTTCACACATTGGTCTAAATAATTCATTAATAAATCAATCCAAATTTGAATGATTTTTAAACAAATTCTTATCAAGTAATCACAGTTAACTGAAAAGACGGGGGGGGGGGGATGTATGTTAAATTTCATGAACATACAGCGGGAGTTCTTCTCTATATCAGTGTCAGTGTTTCTGAACTCCTGAAACGCCTCCATTGTAGTCTTGAGTTTTCTTCTGGGAACCAACACGTCACAATATTCCTCATTTAAATCATTCATACGCAGAATAAAGGGGCGGGGCCTGGTTGAGTTAGTTAGTAGTGTGTTGAAACTGATGGTTATGGTAAGGGGCGGGACTCTTACCCTAGTCAGCACACACACACACACTCACTCACTCACTCACTCTCACACTCACACACACACACTCACTCACACACGCACACTCTCTCAGACACACACACACTCACTCTCACACACACACACACTCACTCACTCACACACACACACACACACACACAAACACACAAACACACAATCACACACACTCACTCACACACACACACACACACTCACTTACACTCACACACACACTCACTTACACACACACACTCGCTCACACACACACACTCACACACACTCTCACTCTCTCTCACACACACACACTCACACAGACACTCTCACTCACAAACACACACACTCAGACACTCACACACGTGTTCACACACACACTCAGACACAAACACACACACTCACTTACACTCACACACACGCTCACACACACACACATACATGCTCACACACACACACTCAGACACTCACACACATGCTCACACACACACTCAGACACACACACACACACTCATTTACACTCACACACACATGCTCACACACACACTTAGACACTCACACACATGCTCACACACACTCACACACACGCATACTGTGCATAAATTCTCTACACAAAACCCTGCTGTTTTATTCTCTGCAGTCACTCTGCTTTTATCCAATTAACTTTTACTTATTATTTTGCAGAGATGAAGTTTCTGTAGCATCTCCCACTCAAACGCAGCGGCCCATCTCAGATCTGCAGATCCAGATCAGTCCGGATCAGCACGAGTGACTAAATGACACCCTTACTAGTGGGCGTACTAATCCACTAACACCTCACACACACGCACATGTTCAACGCTCTGACTGCACGCGGGATTAATCACGTTTGTCACGGCCCCACGAGAGCGCTCAAGGAGGTCAAGAGGTCACAGAAAATGTCTTAGTTACTAAACGTAACCTCGGTTCCCTGAGAGAAGGGAACAAGTATTGCGTAAGTTAGCTTACGCTATGGGAAAAACTCCTTCCGCTGTGTGAACAGTGCTTACGTGCAGGGGTGCATACTGTATAGTGGGCACACTGCCTACAGTCAGAACAGAGGAAAAACTCTTTTGTGATTTATTAGGGTCGTCGTTAAGACGGCGTTTGTGTGCAGGCGTGCGTGCTTTATAACAGGCTCCCCAGCTGCCTGAATAGAGGGGACTGGGAGAAGTGTAAAGAGAGTGAAAATGGCGCATGGCTTGTGACGCCTTCTGTGCTTCGGTGAAGCGCTCAGCGAACCCTTTCACCGCTGGACCAAACAGGCCGGTGGTGGAGATGGGGAAATCCAGGAAGGAGGCTTTATCTGCATCCTTCATGTCCGTAAGGGTCAGCCAGAGATGGCGCTCTAGCACAGTCAGGTTCGCCATGCTTCTACCGATCGCCCTGGGCAGTGATTTTCGTTGCACGCAGGGCTAAGTCAGTAAAGAGCCGAAGCAGCCTGGCTGGCGGAGGCAGCGAGAGCTGATGTAGCAGAGGGCGGGCAAAGATGTGTGGCGACTGCTTCCTCAAGAGGGGGAAGACTCTCGTAACCTTTCTCCTTTGCGCCGTCGAGTGTCGAGAGCGCTGAAGAAGCCGAGAAATGGCTGTCTTGAACATAGGGTGCGGGGTCAGCTATGGAGCCCGACCATTCCTCACTTCGGGATGCAGCGAGCGAAAGGCTGTCATCCTCGTCCTCTGGTTCTGGCCTGCCGAAGGAAATAGGACTGGCCGCTAACTGAGAGGGGCGTTGGTCATCCTGGGTGAACAAGACCGGCGAAGGGGATTCTGCGAGCGAGACACACGGGGAGTGCCCCGGCGTGGGCTCGCTCGTCTGCTCTGGCATCCTCTGTCCGCGGCACTTCTTTCTGCGTGACCCGAGCGAGAGCGGAGGGAACGGCGTCCTCATTGAAACTGGCTGATTTATGATCATTGCTCTGTAACACAGACTAAACATAAACGGCTCTGATCGGGTCTTTTGTCAGGAGTATGAATGGGCTCTTTCTTTGCCGCTTCAGCAGCTTTGAAGGAGGTCGCGCATGCGTCTTTATTTCATCTTCTCTATCTCTTATTCTGCCAGAATGTGAATATAAGCCATTCTAGCTACTGTGTTATTTTAGTATAATTTTTTATATTATTATTGTATTTATTAATATTTTGAATTAACTTTTATATTTTTAGATTTAGATTTTTAGTAATTTTGTCATGAGCTTTTTCATTTTTATTATTTTTAAAATATATTTATTATAATTAGCTCTAATTTATTTAGTAATATTTTGAATTAGATTTTATATTTTCAAATTTCATTTCAGTTTAAGTTTTAGTAATTTTGTCACGGGCTTCTATCATTTTATTAGTTATAATATACCTAGTTATATATATTAGTTTATAATAAATATTTAAAATATATTTAGTATATTTAGCTCTAATTTATTCATTAATATTTAAATTAGCTTTTATATTTTTATATTTAATTTTAGTTTAAGTTTTAGTAATTTTGTCATGAGCTTTTTCATTTTTTAAATATATTTATTATAATTAGCTCTAATTTATTTATTAATATTTTTAATTAACTTTTATAATTTTATATTTAATTTTAATTTTTGTTTAACTTTTAGTCATTTTATCATAGGATTTTCTAATTTGTATTTAAAAAAAAAAAATATATATATATATTTATATATATATATATATATATATAAAAGTATATTTAGCTCTAATTTATTTAATTAGCTTTTATATTTTCAGATTTCATTTCAGTTTAAATCATTTTTGTCATGGGCTTTTATTATTTTTATTAGTTTAAATATATATTTAAAATATATTTAGTATAGCTCTAATTTATTTATTCATATTTTGAATTGGCTTTTATATTTTCAGATTTCATGTTAGTTTGTTTTAGTAATTTTGTCATGGGCTTTTATCATTTTTATTAGTTTTTAAAAAATATATATTTAAAATAGTGAATTTAATATGTTTAGCTCGAAAGTATTAGTTTTAGTTTAAGTAAACAGCAACAATATCTATAGCTACACAAGCTTGATTTTACATATTGTTGCTGTATGAGAAGTGTCAGAACTCAAATCACAATGCAACGCAAACATCACGTGTTGCATTAGCAACTATTTGCTTGTCTTCTATGGTCAGTTTTCTCTTTCAGATCAGGTGTCATAATAAAACAGTTATAATGTTTCTGAACAAGTAAAAGTTTGATAACTGTGGTATGCATTTCCATCTGCGTTTGTGTACTTGCATAGAGTATCAGGTTTTGTTGATTAATATGCTTAGCATAGAGACATCAGGATCTAGACTGAAACTGTACACAATCGTTGACTCATAAAGCAAAGGTAAAAGGTCACATGACCCTCTCCAGCAATGCATAATCAGTGCATAATCAGGCAGATTACTCTGAGCATGACGAAACACAGGGGAAGAAATCTGTGCGTATTGATCAGACGTTCAGAATGTGTTTGTAAGCACACACACACACACACACACAGAGTGCAGTTTAGAGCAGTTGTGGTTTGTGAGAGATTGAGTGTGTGTGTAAGGGGTCCCTTGCGTCTAACTGCAGAGATAACACACATTTACAACAGTGTGTGTCTAGAAGAGAGAGATGCATGTGTCTTAGTAGCAGCAGATGTCAAGAGGACTGAGAGAAGACCTTCAGGTAATTAGACGGATTGAGTGTGTGTGTGTGTGTGTGTGTGTGTGTGGTGTTTCTATCATCTGTAGATGGCTGATGTTATTATGCATGTGGTATCTTGTCCTCTAAATGCCAGGCCTGGTGTCACCTCATGACTGCGCCGCTGCTATTAGCATATATAAAACCCAGCACACAGTCAGGAGAGAGAGATAGAGAGAGAGAGAGAGAGAATATGAATGAAATCAGCGGTGTCTGTTTCACTCTGAAATACATCAGTAATAGAAGTAGAACGGATTTTACCCATTTATTCAAATTGGGTTGCGAATGCTATTTAATGTCGGCTCGGTGAAATCACTTGATGAGTTTTCTTTCCTGTGCTGATGTACACTATATTGCCAAAAGTATTGGGACACCCTCCAAATCACTGAATTCAGGTGTTCAATCACTTCATGGCCACAGGTGTATAAATCAAGCACTAGGCATGCAGACGCTTCTACAAACATCTGTGAAAGAATGGGTCGCTCTCAGGAGCTCAGTGAATTCAAGCGTGGTACCGTGATAGGTTGCCACCTGTGCAATAAGTCCATTCGTGAAATTTCCTCATTACTAAATATTCCACGCTCAACTGTTAGTGGGATTATAACAAAGTGGAAGCAATTGGGAACAACAGCAACTTAGGCATAAAGTGGTAGAGTCAATAGCTACAGACCTCCAAACTTCGTATGGCCTTCAGATGAGCTCAAGAACAATGTGTAGAGAGCTTCATGGAATGGGTTTCCATGGCCGAGCAGCTCATCCAAGCCTTACATCACCAAGAGCAATGCAAAGCGTGGGATGCAGTGGGGTAAAGCACGCCGCCACTGGACTCTAGAGCAGTGGAGACGTGTTCTCTGGAGTGATTAATCACGCTTCTCTGTCTGGCAATCCCATGGACGAGTCTGGGTTTGGCAGTTGCCAGGAGAACGGGACTTGCCTGACTGCATTGTGCCAAGTGTAAAGTTTGGTGGAGGGGGGATTATGGGGTGGGGTTGTTTTTCAGGGGTTGGGCTTGGCCCCTTAGTTCCAGTGAAAGGAACTCTTAATGCTTCAGCATACCAAGACATTTTGGACAATTTCATGCACCCAACTTTGTGGGAACAGTTTGGGGATGGCCAATTTATAATTGTTTACAAATGATTTCTGTTTTGAATAAATGCTGTTTTTTAAACTTTCTATTCATCAAAGAATCCTGAAAAATAAAATGTATCACAGTTTCCACAAAAATCTGAAGCAGCACAACTGTTTTCAACATTGATAATAATCATAAATGTTTGTTGAGCATCAAATCATCATATGAGAATGATTTCTGAAGGATCATGTGACACTGGAGACTGGAGTAATGATGATAAATTCAGCTTTGATCACAGGAATAAATTACACTTTACTATATATTCACATAGAGAACAGCTGATTTACACTGGAAAAATATTTCACAGTTTTACTGTATTTATGATCAAATAAATGCAGCCTTGGTACACCTGTTCCTCATTACACCTAATTATGTCAACTTTCAGGAGTACATTAACATGCAAGCTTTATGACATGGACTACATGTCTCAAAAGCTCAGATTTGAATTCACATTTTTTTAAGAAAGTAAATTATGGTTTTAGACTGTATGATCCTCATCCTCATTCTCTATTGAGTGATCTCTCTATCATTCTCTCTGTCGTTCTATCTCTCAGTTAGATGGAGGAGAGCGAGAGAAGCAGAAGTCGGTCTCCACGCAGGGTTGGTCGGGTGGAGCAGGTGGTGGGGAAATGGCTGCGCCGTTCACGAGACTCTCTCAGCAGGTGGAGTGACCTCACACACACACACACACACACACACACACACACACACACACACACACACACACACACACACACACATACACTCTCTCACACTCTCACACACACACTCACACACAAACACACTCACACACACACATTCACACTCTCACACACACACTCACACACAAACACACTCACACTATATTTAAACACAATATTTAACCAATGAAAAGTATTACAGTTTTTTTCAACTGCTTACACACATTTTCAAAACTTTGCCTCTTTTTTTCAAAACTTTACACACAAATCCTAGAATTGCACATACAAAATGCTTAACATCTCTTGCAAAATGAAGCACTACATTCAAAATATCACAAACACATCTCAAAAGTAAACATTTGTCTCACGTTGCAAACACCTTTGCCATAATATTATATTTTTGGATATATCATATACACACAGTTATTCAAAACCTAAAGCTCTTCTTTCATGAGTTCCTATGTACATTTCTGTACAAGATTTAAAGTAATTGGCAGAGATGTTGAAAAATTCACGGTAAACACAAAAACAAGATTGAATCCAAACTGTTTTTTTTTTTACTGTAAGCATTTGTGGTTCTGAATAAAGTATTACACAGTACGAAAGAAAAGAAATACATCAACCATGTGTAGTTGGACAGAAACCAAAACAAAATTTGGAAAAAGGTGATGACACACACAGACACTCACACACACACACACATACATACACTCACTTACACTCACTCACTTTTGATGTAGTGCACACTTTGATGTTGCAATGTCACATGGTCTATGAACAACACACAGAGCAACCAGCAAACCTCATGTGTTTAACAGACTGTGTTTTCTCCAAACCCATCCAGACAGAGGAAAAGAACACTTATCCGATCATGGTACTGTTTCCATTAATTAGGGCAACGGGTTTTATGGCCTTGGTTTCCAGATGGGCCCTACCATAAATTCCAGCTTCGCGAAGCTCGTGAGATTTAGTGTTTGTTGAGATGGAATCAGGAGTAATTTGATATTTTGGTGTGGGCTCTATTTCTCTAGAAAATGTTATATATAGTATATACACCGATCAGGCATAACATTATGACCGGTGAAGTGAATAGCACTGATTATCTCTTCATCACGGCACCTGTTAGTGGGTGGGATATATTAGGCAGCAAGTGAACATTTTGTCCCCAAAGTTGATGTGTTAGAAGCAGGAAAAATATAAGGATTTGAGCGAGTTTGACAAGGGCCAAATTGTGATACGACTGTGCTAGACGACTGGGTCAGAGCATCTCCAAAACTGCAGCTCTGTTCCTGGTCTGCAGTGGTCAAGATCTATCAAAAGTGCTCCAAGGAAGGAACAGTGGAGAACCGGAGACAGGGTCATGGGCGGCCAAGGCTCATTGATGCACGTGGGGAGCGAAGGCTGGCCCGTGTGGTCCAATCAAACAGACGAGCTACTGGAGCTCATATTGCTCAAGAAGTTAATGCTGGTTCTGATAGAAAGGTGTCAGAATACACAGTGCATCTCAGTTTGTTGCATATGGGGCTGCATAGTCACAGACCAGTCAGGGTGCCCATGCTGACCCCTGTCCACCGCCGAAAGCACCAACAGTGGCACGTGAGCATCAGAACTGGACCACGGAGCAATGGAAGAAGGTGGCCTGGTCTGATGAATCACGTTTTCTTTTACATCACATGGATGGCCGGGTGCGTGTGCGTGGCTTACCTGGGGAACACATGGCACCAGGATGCACTATGGGAAGAAGGCAAGCCGGCGGAGGCAGTGTGATGCTTTGGGCAATGTTCTGCTGGGAAACCTTGGGTCCTGCCATCCATGTGGATGTTACTTTGACACATACCACCTACCTAAGCATTGTTGAGACCATGTTCACCCTTTCATGGAAACGGTATTCCCTGGTGGCTGTGGCTCTTTCAGCAGGATAATGCTCCTGACACAAAGCACAAATGGTTCAGGAATGGTTTGAGGAGCCCAACAACGAGTTTGAGGTGTTGACTTGGCCTTCAAATTCCCCAGATCTCAATCCAGTCGCGCATCTGTGGGATGTGCTGAACAAACAAGTCTGATCCATGGAGGCCCCACCTCACAACTTACAGGTCTTAAAGGATCTGCTGCTAACATCTTGGTGCCAGATACCACAGCACACCTTCAGGGGTCTAGGCACTTTGCCTATTGATTAAATGCAATAGGCAAATAATCCAAGACCGAGAGACGAGTAGGGATGGCTGACGCGAAACTGACGTTTCGAAGCTTTGTCGAGATCCCAAAGCGCAGATGTTTCGAAACACTGCTCCGAACTGTGATTCAAAACACCCATGTCACGTGACTACGGCTAAATGAAGCTTCGAAGTGTTTCATCAGGTGGCGCCTGTCGAAACTGCGTTTGATTGAAAGGGGCGGGAAGAAACCACACAGTTACACATCTGTATGAACCTAATTCCCCACAGTTTAAAAGTGAAGTTAATCCATCTTCACATCGTGGGTTTTTGTGAGAGATTTTGTGATAGCAGTGATTTTGTGATATAAGTGAGATTTATAGTGCGCTTTGGTTAGTTATATTTAGGCTAGGTTTAAATTAGATATATTGACTGATAGGTATAGACAGTGACAGATAGTTAGGATGGATATAGTGACACATTCATATAGGCTAAGTTAGTGACATAAGTTAGAGATATAGAATTATACAGATATAGATTCATAGGTGATATATAGATAGATATATTAATAGAATAAATACAAATGGAGGCTCCACGTAAGAGATGCCGTACATTTGTGGTGTGGGAGCATTTCCATTTGGAAACACCAAATAAAGTGAGATGTGTGTATAGCCTTCTGCAACAATACATCATCCATGATGCGCCATTTTGGAGGGTGCAGAGGATGGTAACATTCCCCCTGTACCTAGGCCTGCTACTGAAACTGCTCATTTGTATGTACTTGCTAAAAGATATTTGTGCATGCCAGCAACAAGTGTCCCTTGTGAGAGGATTTTTTCAAAGGCTAGAGAAATTATAAGTCCTTCAACAGCAGAGCAATTGATATTTTTGAATAAAAATGTTATGTAACAAATGTGACACATAGTGGCTTTATTTATTTTATTAATCTTCATTTTTCATGACCAAAAAAAACATAGTTGAGGAGGCTACAGGTTACAAAACCAAGATCATGTAGCTGTCAGACAGATGTTAAAAAATATTTTTTTTACATGGATCATTGTCAAGGTTATTTCAGATCAACACATGCAAGTGACCACTAGGTGTCGCCGTAGAGACGGGTGTCGGATTGTTTCGAAGCTTCGAAACAATATGGCACATTTGCTTCAACTGTTTCAGTGCTTCACGAAGCCTCGGCCTGCCCATCCCTAGAGACAAGAGACAAGAGACAAGACACAAGACACAAGACACAAGACACAAGACACAAGAAACCAGGAAGAGCGCTCAGAATTGCAGTTGTTACACTAAACAAGACTTAGCCAAGAATGACAGGGTGAACAGGCTAGATATAGGCAGAGGTAATAAGGTAAATGAGACACAGGTGTAAACAGTGAGTGCTAATGAGTCCGGGCAAAGGATTATGGGTGATGTAGTCTATGATGGAATGACAGTCCGGGTTGGAGTGCCCTCTGGTGGTGATCAGGGGCACTCACACTGGTGAATTGTTACACCTACTTATACATAAAAAATAGCAACCTTTACAGCCAATTTCTGTTAAATTTACAAAATATAGTACAGAATACATTTGATCAAAGGAACCTGCACATTTACAGTATTATATACATAACACATTATATGTCAAGTTACTTGAATTATAGGAAATACAAGCTTAGTATATAATTTAGAATATGCAAAAATATCTACATTAAAAGACAATTATCTTTATATTTATCTGTATATCTTTATACTGTAACATTGCAGTCAATTACATTTTATCCAAAGCAACTTAAGTATTAACAAATTAAGAGTATGGAAGCAGCAATAAGTGCAGTGACAATTTCGAGTTAGTCTCGCACAGTTTTTTTTTTTTAGTTAAACAGAAAAGAGCTAGTTTTAATGGGTCAAGTGTTCACAAAAAGATGCATCTTTAGCAGTCTCCTGAAAATGGTTGGAGTTAGTCAGGTTATTCCACCAGCATGGAACAGTCCAGGTAAAGGTCTGTGAAAGTGATTTTGTGCCTCTTTGGGATGGCACCACAATGCGCCATTCACCTTCAGAAGGCAAGCTTCCGGAGGGCGTATAAATCTGAAGCAGTAAGTTTAGGTGTAGGGGTGCAGAGCCAGTTGTTGTTCTGTAAGCAAACATCAGTGCCTTGACTTTGATGCCAGTGGCCAAGAGACCATTACAATAGTCCAATCTGGAACAAGAGCTTGAATGACAAGTTGTGTAGCATGTTCCGATAGGAATGGCCTGATCATCCCAGTGCTGTACAAGGCAAATCTGCAAGATCAGGCAGTTCTAGCAATGTGGTCTGTGAAGTTTAACTGATCAATTATAACACAAAAGATGGGCTGGCTAAAACCACGAGCACTTCCGTTTTGGCAAGGTTGAGTTGAAGGTAAAGGTCATCCAGGTGAAGGTCGGAAATTTCTATCAAGCAGGCTGAGATGCGAGCAGCTACCGGCTGATCATCCGGCTGGAATGAAGGGTCAGGATAGCAGTGATAGGAAAAGCCATGTTTCTGAATGATTCTAGTTACAATTACAACAAAAATACTGTACGAAACAGCTGCATGAAAAGATGTAAACAAAGAATTTGTTGAATGAGAAGAACAGTGCACTCATTCCACACCTGCACTGCAATGCTCGTCTGCTGTAGAGCTCCAGTCTTTCCACATGACCTGAAATCACAAAAAAATAAACAAATAAATACAAATAAAAATTAATTCAAAATGCCAGCATATGTTTTACTCAGACAATGCAAAACCTCAACCTACTGTGATCTGGAAGCTGAGTTATATTTTCTGCTGCCGTGTAGTTTTAGCTAAATTTATAGTATTTATAATTAAAGTAAAATTATATTCGCTGCATCATATTGCTATCTAGGGGTGTAACTGTCCATTCATCTGGATCGACGCAATTTTCATAACCAACTAAGGTTATCCAATGTATCCTATGATTCAATATGCAATGACAGTTTCCTCAGGGCGTCCAAAAAAAAATTGAATCTGCGTCGCACGCACACACACACACACACACACACACACACACACACACACACACACACACACACACACACACAAAGCTGCGCATTTGCAACTCGATTTGGAAAACCATAAAATGTACATGAATAATAGATGTGGTTAGGAAATTTAGGGGAGAATTAGTCAAAATGAGCATCTTTTTGCAAGACAAGGTTACGATTAGTAAAATAAACAATACATACATTTATAGTACACGTAAGCCTATACTGTATGTACAAATACTATTATTTAGCCTAAAAAAACTGGTAAGAATGGTAAGAAAAACATGTTGAATGATTTCTTGATTTCTGTAGTTATACATTCGTTACCTTTTTTCTATTTTTACAGAAAAATCTGTAAAATATTAATAAAAATTTTATGTAAAATTACACATTATTCTGTAAAAATACAGAAAATGTCCTCTTAAAAAACTGAAATTTAATGTAATACCAAAATACAAGCAATTCCCTGTAAATTTAATAGTCGAAATTTAAATTACAGCAAATATCTGTAAAAAAAACAGGCATTTCATTTTATAATAACAAAACGGGAAAATTCTGTGAAAAAATACAGACCATTACCTGTAAAATACATTTATTTTTTACAGTGCAACACAATATTAGGAAGGTGGTCATAATGTTATGCCTGATTGGTGTATATAGTTCATAAATAAAAAACACCTATTCTGCTTTTCTCCATGTTCATCTCTCTTTAGTGTGTAATGTTGCTGTTTGAGCATGAAAGCGTCCCTCCAGCGGGAGTTCTTCTCTATATCAGTGTCAGTGTTTCTGAACTCCTGAAACGCCTCCATTGTAGTCTTGAGTTTTCTTCTGGGAACCAACACGTCACAATATTCCCCATTTAAATAATTAATACGCAGAATAAAGGGGCGGGGCCTGGTTGAGTTAGTTAGTAGTGTGTTGAATATGACGGTTATGGTAAGGGGCGGGGCATTTCTCAAACACTTGACCAATCACAACACACTGCTCCAGCCGACCAATCAGAGCACAGTGTGCTTTTCAGAAGGAGGAGCTTCATAGAGACAGGAACTAAACAGAGCGTTACTGACAGACTGGGAAGAGACGAGCTGCAACAATGAAGAATATGAGGAAAATAATCAACATTCAAGCAGGAAAACCTGCTCTAGTAGAGCCCAAAAACAACATCAAGACGTCTTTAATATCTAGATCTACATAAACATTTAGCTGGCAAACATTTCCTTGTTTACTCAAACACAAACTGTGCTGAAATTATTTCTAAATCATCTCACGTGAACTGCTTCTGAGATTGTCTCGTACTTCCATCTGCTGTGGGCTCGTAGTTCATCCGTCTTTCACCCGCTGGTATAAACACATTAACATCATCGCCATGTGTCGGCATACAGTGACATCATTTCATGTGGTTTACACTGATTTGATTGTGATATTTTTGTAGAAAAGTCTCAGTAGATTACATTATTCTGTCTGTAGTTATTTATGCTGCTTAGCAAGAAAAGGTGGCATACTACTGTTTAAAACATTCATCATTGCATATGTTAAAGGTTTGGGGTCAGTAAGAACTTTTTATTCATCTCTCTCTCTCTCTCATAGGGAGCGTATCTTGGGAGGCAGGAGGTCTCGCTCCGGAGATTCGGGCCAGCAGAACTTCCCTGTGAAGGTGACGGTGGAGGTGATCCGAGACACTGTCCTGGACTCCCATGGCTTCAGTCTCTCAGCACAGCACCCCCTGCTGGTCAGGGACGTCACTCCAGGTGCGCACACACACGCTCACGCTGGAGCAGGGTGTTTTTAAACACAGATTATGATCTAAGTGAAGCCGGGTTTGGATGCCGTCCTTTACTGTGCGTGAGAGGACAGAAAAAGCACAAATGAAATATTTTATATTCCAGCAATAAGATTAAATAGAGACTTCTATGAAGCAGTGTTATTTTAGTATTATAGTTTTCATTAATATTTTGAATTTGTTTTTATTTTTATATTTTCCATTTTCATTTAAAAGTTTTAGTAATTTTTGGTGTATTTTTGTCAAGTATATTGTCGTTTTTGTCAAGTTTTTTTTAATGATATATTATTAAAAATTAAAAATTAGTATATATTTTTACTTTTACATTTTACATTTTCAATTTAATTTAAGTTAAGTTGTTAACTTTTATATTTTCAAATTTCACTTTAATTTTAGTGTTAGCAATTTTGTGTTTTTGTCATTTTTTTAAATGATAGTTTTTGTTAATATCTTGAATTAGTGGTTTTTATTTTTATATTTTCAATTTTCAGTTTAGTTAAAGTGTTAGTAATTTTTGTGTTTTTGTCAGTTTTTGTCAAGTATATTTTGAATTCGTTTTTATTTTATTTAAAAATGTAAGTTTTAGTATTTTTTTTGTTTTTGTCAAGTTTTTTTATTATATAGTTTTATTAATATTAAAAAATATTTTCATTTTAGTTTCATTTTAGTAATTTGTTGTGAGTATTTTTGTCAAGGTTTTAGTTATGGCAACTAGCTGCAATAAAATAAGTTTGTTTTTTGTTTTGTTTTGTATTTTATTTTATTTCAGTTAATTTTTGTTTATTTTAAAGCAACAGAAATAGATGTAGTTTTAGTTTCCGTTAACTATAACAACCCTTCTTAAGAATCTCTCTCCTGCTTCTCAAATGTTTATCCTGAGAAAAATCCTTTTCGTCAGGATGTCTGTGTCTAGATCTCACTTCTGCGTCAGATTGAGTGTTCAGCCTCTCTGATGGTGAACGTGTGAGAGAGGACGTGACACTTGAGCTGAACACCTGCATCTCTCTCAGATATTTAATTCATTATGATGCAGGTGCACAAGCTCCTTCACACACAGTCACACAAACATGCACTGACACAAGCGGATCACATCCAAAACTAGATCGCATTCCTGACACACAGGCTGATTCAGAGGCCAAATGCACGAATGCAGCCAAAAGACACTTTATTTAAATTCTGTTTAAATATCACTAAAAATAGTTCAGTCTAATTAAAGATATATTTGTGTCTGCTGTTTATTTTTTTATTTTCATATGTCTTTACTCTCACTTTTGATCAATTTAATACATCTTTGCTGAAATCTTACTGACCCCAAACTTTTGAACAGTCACGTGCGTTTGGTTTGTCGTACCTCTATATTCTTGTGCAAAATATTAAACATCAAATAAAGCTCACCAGGTTATATTATAATAAAGCATCACATCAAACAGAAATATATGTAGAGTTTGCTACCTTGAACTGAAGCCTCTACTCATTTGGGCGTTTGAATATGACATCAAAGTTGTCAAGTTGGAAAAGAGGACCGTTCATAAAATTTAAGATTTCAACTTGTTCTTCAAACTCTTTTGGGATGAACTGAGATGCTCAGGAAATGCTTCATCTCTCGCTATGTTTGCATGTACACCAGTAATGTGATTACTTCCAGTAACCAGAGTAAGGATTTAATTGCAGTAAGAATTGTGGTTATTTTTATGCCATTATTGACATAGGCATGAACCCACATACAGTAGGTGTTACTAGCCACTGTTTTAATCTACTCACATCAAATGCAATACACATTTCTATGGACGCAATATATTTCTTCATTACAATGTTTTCGTCCTTTCAAAATACACCATTATATTTATGTCACGCAACACTGTCAACATGAACTCATGCACTACAGCACCCCAAAAATGCAATGCCTTCTTTATTTAATCACCTTAAGGCTAGATTATTGTAATGCTCTACTGGGTGGTTGCCCTGCTCGCTTAATAAACAAACTCTGGTTTAGCTCCCCAGTACTTGAGCGAGCTCTTAACGCATTATACTCCATCACATCTATTGCGGTCTCAAAACTCTGGCCAGTTGATAATACCTAGAATATCAAAATCAACTGCAGGAGGTCGATCCTTTTCCTATTTAGCACCTAAACTCAGACATTTAGCACCTAAAGCAGACACACTCTGTCAGTTTAAATCTAGACTAAAAACACATCTCTTTACTATGGCATACACAGAGAACATTATCAATTTATATTCTTCAATTCAGTTAAATGATTGTTAGGCTGCATTAACTAGGTCATCCGGAACCGGGAACACTTCCCATAACACCTGATGTACTCGTTACATCATAAGAAGAATGGCATCTACGCTAATGTTAGTCTCTCTGTTTATCCCGAGGTTTACTGTAGTCTGCCGGATCCAGTCAATTTGTTTGTGTTTTCGTGGTTCAAGTGCGACAAAAGTCCTAAGGTCTTGGACCACTCCGATGAACACTCAATTTTTACATTTGTTTCAAAAATTAATTTCGGGTTTGATTGATGTATTGCGTTTACATGAGATAAAAGTTTAATTGCAATGTTGTCTAAATCTGAGGGTGTGTGAATCGTCCCATATTTTTTACACATTGTTTACTTCATGCACTAGGTCTTTACAGTGGGGAGAACAGCATAATAGTGAATAAAACAAACCAATTTCACAGGAAAAGGCTCAGAGAATGATTGCATGTCAAAGTAAATTTCATGGAAAGTCTGTTCACCTGGTGGCCATATTTGCAGCTGTTTCATCCAATCTATGACAAGCGGAGCTTCTAACTGCAATTGCATTGATGCAATAACTTTACCAATCAGGGATTGGCTGTTTTATTTAGAAAGTGAGACTTATTCTGCCTTATTGCGCATTGCACTTTCTCCCATTCATAAGTAATATGATTGCAACATTATTGCCCTAGTTATGGAGACTCAGCTGACATTTCTAGTAAGTCTGCTCATGAAACACAAGATATTTCCTGCCTTTGTACGGCATTTCAAACAAATCAGCCACTTATAAGGTTCCATTTCAGTCTGCCTACACAGACAGTAGACGGCACAGCCACTCGCTAGATCTTGCAGCAAAGCTATTGTGTGTACACGCCACTTGCGTTCTCACACACACCACACACTGATTCTGCAGTGCTGACTTCTCTCTTTTTTGCAGCAGAAACAGCTGATAAAAGTCCAGAGGGAGAACCTCACTGCCCTACAGCACATAATTATGAGAGAGGAGACAGAGACGGAGAGATCTGCCTGGCATTGCTGGTTGCTTGGGACTAAGGGGATGTTGTCAGGGCAGGAGGGCAGATTGTGTGTGTGTGTATATTTTTGGCTTGAAGACAAATGAGTGTAAGTGGCAGGACAGAGCAATGCAGAGATTCACAGTCAGACTCACACCAGACGTGACATGAATAATGAATTAACAATGCAACTTTCACAATCGCACTGTTAAAGCATGCATTCATTAGTGGTGTGTGCGAAGGCGGACATCACTGTAACTTTTAGGATTGGTGATTTCAACAAACCTCTAACATATTCAATGATAATAATCATAAGTGTTTGTTGAGCATCAAATCCTCATATGAGATTTGATTTGTGAAGGATCATGTGACACTGAAGACTGGAGTAATGATGATAAATTCAGCTTTGATCACAGGAATAAATGACACTTTACTATATATTCACATAGAGAACAGCTGATTTACACTGGAGCCATATTTCACAATATTACTGTTTTTACTGTATTTTTGATCAAATAAATGCAGCCATAGGCATAAACATTCATTTAACTTTTAATCATATGAAATTAAACAAACTTTTTTGTCAAACGAAGTGCTGCACAACAGAATATTCAAAAATATTTTAAAATCGAAAGATTTAAAATTGTGTGAAATTCCGCGTTATACAGTAAATTTCGTTTTTATGACTGGATTCCACGATTTTGTCCTACATTACGAGCATTGCTGATCATAAAATCAAATAGTTTGACTCAGAGGATGAGCAACAGAATCTCATCACATAGTTTCAACATAAACTCAAAGCATAATAAACGTGAAAATACAGGCACACAGTAAGACAAAAGCATCACTGCATCACTATAACTTTTACTCATAGTTACTCATAGATTAGAGATTTGAACAAACCCTTTACACCACGTATTAAACCGTGATGCAGCAGTTTATGCATGAATGACTCCTTAAATCATAAGGTGTGTTATTCCTTTGCTAAATGATCAGACTTGTACCTGTCAGACTCTGACTTACAGTACAGGTGAAGGTATTGTTCAGTATGCATGAAACTAGACTCTCATCTTAATATTTATTATTAAATGTGTGTGTTTATTTGTAGGAGGCCCAGCGGACGGACAGCTTTTTCCTGGAGATCAGATCCTAAAAGTGAACAATAAAGCCATAGAAGATCTTTCCCCTGAAAACACGGAGCAGATGATTAGGTGACTGATCCGATTAGAGGAACACCACTAAATAACTTGTTGCTTGCTTGTATTTTTCACCACTATAAATGTGATGAGGTCATGGTTTTGTAATGATGTCATTATTTTTTGTGCTCCGCCCTCAGGGAATGCCAGGACTCTGTAACCATGACGATCCTCAGAAATATGACGGTGTGTACTGAAGATTCTTCTTCCTTTTTTCATGTTTTTTTTATATTGAAACTGAAGGATTTTTTGTACTGATGATAATAATAATAATAATAAATATAGCTGCAAGCAGCAATTATCGGGGTCAAGCACAACAGAAGCAAACAAGGAAGCTAGCAGCAGACCAACTGCACAAATGAGTAAAGACATTTGGAGACAATTTTAAGCAAAAAGGTTTAAAACCCATAAATACATTGAGTTGTATAGAGACAATTTCATGTTTTGTTCAATTATAGCGCCACCAAGTGGCACAGTCCCACCCCTTTTTTTGTGTGTCCTCAGAGTGTCCCCATACATAAGCGTGTCAAATTTGGTGAAAATAACTAATTTAGTTTAGGAGTTATAGACATTTGTATTTATAAGCATATAAAAAATAACCCACACATGAATTTGATTGCATTTTTTTGCCACTTACTATCAAAATGTTGACATTTGGGCATTTAAGTCAACCCTCTATTATTTTGATTTTCCTACGGTGGTTTCGTCTTGATCAGACTAACGGTTTCGAAGATATTCACGAAAGTTGTTTAACCATAAGGCGCAACCTAGCATGTTTGGTATCGTTGGCCTCGGCAAGGATTCAGGAATCTAAGGATATGACTCATGTGAAAATAAGTCAACCAAATCCAAAGTTATAAGCATGTGAATATTTCAGTTTACCACTAGGTGGTGCTGGCTCGAAACCTCTCAGGCTACTTCAGGGCATCGTGCCGATGACCCATAGCAAGTTTCATAACGATACGCTAATGCGTTCATAAAATATAGCATTTTACTACAAAATTCAAAATGGCTGATGCCATTGGAAGAATTGGATATCATTTGACTCCCGAATCTAACAAGAGCACTTTTATTTTGATTTTTGGGTAAACCGTTCAGAAGTTATAAGCAAAAAAAAATCTTTTTTTTGTATCTCCAGACCAGTAGGTGGTGCTCTACCGAAACACAGCATGTAGCCTCAGGTCATGCTTGTGATGATATGTACCAAGTTTGGTCTGAATACGATAAAGCGTTGCGGAGATACAGCCATACGTCTATTTTCGCAAACACTACGTAAGCGTGTTATTCGAGAACGGTTTGATTAATCGACTTGAATTCCATAACTTTTTGTCAGCATGGTCTGTAGATGATCTGGTAAAATTTTTGCCACTATGACATCATATGAATCATCTTGAGCCAACGAATCAGAGAAAAAAATAATTTAGTTTCTAGCCCTTACGGTTCAAATGCTATTTGCACAAACGTAAGTGCAAATTTGAACAGTAGGTGGCACTAGAGGGATTGAGTTAGAGACTCCAAATTTGCTATGGTGAATAATATTTTTATTTTTATTAATATTCTTATAAAATAAGAATGCCAACAATTACAATACATGCTTACACACACACCTTCGGTGCTTGGCGCCTAAATATAATGTTTTATTTATAAAGCACCTTTCCCGGCTCAAAGTCATTGTGCAGAGCTGGATTATTATTGTTAAATCAAAACTATAAAAACTTTTCTGTTAACTGAAATAAAGCTAAAATAACTTATAAATATATGTTAAAAAACGTAAACTAAACAAAATGTTGCCTTGGCAATAAACTGAAATAAGGTCACTTTGAAGCACTAAAATGATTAACTAGAAATAAACTAAACTAATACTGAAACAATAAATAAAAACTAAATAGCAATATTTAAATAATAATATAATGACAAAAGCACATAACATAAAAATGACAAAACAATTAACTAAAGTTAAAATGTAAAAATATACTAAAAATATAAAACTAAAATAACAATGATATCATTAACAGTGATGACAACAATATGCACAAATAAATAAACAAACAAAAAAATTACAAAAATAAACAAAAACAAATGGCAACACTAACAAGAGAAAACTAGTAATTTAAAAGTTAATGGTTCTGGAATGTCTAACTTCTTCCACCAATATGTATGTTCTTACCACACATACACAAAATGCTGCTGAATGCAGTACATTAACTGTGCAAAAAAAAGTTTTCCCAATATTCTTTTTCAAAATCACAGAACAACTGTCATGGACTCACTAAGAAGCTTTCAATTAATTATTAAATAGAATCTAATTCAGAACTCCTTACGAACTCCACTCCTAGTGAGTCTCACATACAGGATTCAGAATTTACAGAAAGCTTGTTTTTGCTTTCAGAATCCCAAATCTTCATTCATAACAGCAGAGAAGAGAGCTCGCCTGAGAAGAAACCCCGTTAAAGTGCGCTTTGCAGAAGAGGTGGTCGTCAACGGACACACTCAGGTAAAGCCACGCGCAAACATTTGTCATCTCTGTTTTCATCAGAACATGATGTCCCTTTTAATGCCGGATTCAGACTACACAATATTTTTGCCTCTTATGATAGTTACTCTGTCAGATTACACGATTTTGCAATTCTTGTCGTGTCGTGGACGAGAAACATGTCAGATTACACATTGCTTCCTGACCAGTGTTTATTTTGACAGCAAATTTTGATTTAGTCTTTTGACTAAAATGCCATTTAGGTTTAGTCATATTTTAGTCACCTGGATTGTTTAAGTTTTAGTCTGGTTTTAGTAGACTAAAATCTAATGAGTTTAGTTAAATTGTAATGTATTAATTAAGCATTACATAACCAACTGTTACTGTAATACATGCCAAAACTGACATATTGACATAATTTTGTGTGAAAATGCGTTCAAGTGCAAAAATACACAAATCATTCAGCTCAGGGCTTGATGCATACTTTTTTTCCAAGTAGCACATATGCTCCTAAATGGAAAAATGTTGGAGCGAATTTAGAAAATTGTGGGGCGCAATGAAAAAAATACACTTTATAAAAATATATATTGATATTTTTGATTAGATTTGATTATTTTGTTTGTGTCTTGTTTTTTTTAAACGTCTATATAATTTATATAAAAAAATCTGTTTTAGTTAGTATATCAGGTTAAGCTAAAGTGTCAAATAAGTTTATTTATTTTTTAATTTCAGTTGACATTATTTTTAATTTCAAGTAATGATTTTTTTTTTAATGGTTTTAGTTAACTATTATAACCCTGATGCTTTATTGAATAATATGTGTCAAATACTGTTCTTAGTCTTTCCTCCTGACTATGAATTAAATGGGAATGAAATTAAACACAGTTTGTGTAACCACAAACGGATAAATAATGCGTGACTTTTAATTATAAACAAGCTTGAAATACACCGTGACTCTTATTTTGAAATGTCTGTGCCTTACAGTTGCAGTTGCAGCTGCTCATTCAAGTTCAGAGGAGGGAGATCAAATATGCATTGCTACAACCGACTAAACATATTACCATATAAACATCGTAAAGTAAACATTGTCATTATTCCACAGCATTAGTTCATAAACAATTACCTGTCATAAATGTGTTATTCATTGATTGAGCCGCTCTGAAGCGCTGTCGCGCGAGCCTGTAGAAGCTCAACAGCGCTGTGTTTTCCCACATTTTTTATTTTTATTTAGTTATCGTCTCGTTTTCGTCAGTGAAAAATGTTGTTGATGATATAGATATAGTTTTAGATATAATAATCAACACTCAAATAACACATTGTGTGCAAACATGTAAACTTCACATAAGGCAGTTTTTGCATCAACTTCTAAATCTAATTATAAAATTATGTTTTTACTCCACTTCAATGTTGAAATATAATCATTTATACAGAGTGTTTGTCATTTTCATGACAGATTTATTTAAACATACATTAAATAATCCAGACATCTAACAGGTTCAGTAGAATATAATGAATATATAGGCTAATATAGCTCATATATTTAGTGAAAGAGTTGATTTCTCTAGTGAACTAACAGCTGTGGACACTGAATGACTCCTGAGGTAAATGTGATTCTACGTGTCATTGTTCTCAAGCTGTCTTATTGACGTCTTTCCGCTGTTGAAACACAGATTGAGCGATTACACCACATATGATACGTTTCAGTAAGTTGTAATGTATCCTCAACGTACCTTCAGATGTTAGTTCATGTTTACTCTGACTATGAAGAGATGATCGCGTTCACTGACGCATCTATACAGTGATCTGTCACATCACATTGAAGAGCGTCAAAACGGCATTTATCGTATGAATTTCATGATCCAATGTTTGTGTGGGAACTCGGTTTGAAGTATGTCCCGCACGTAAAACAAGCCGACTGTTAACTGTTAAAGATTGCATTCGGAACCGTGCACCGTACCAGAAGTCCTGTACTGAAACCGTTCGGTACGAATACGTGTACCGTTACACCCCATTATATACAAATAATGACTAGATTTTCAGAATTGTACCACAATTTCTACTTGTATCACGTAGTTGCTGACTCCTGGCAAGACCTCATGTTGTAACAGATGTTGTTGGTGGTTCTGCTTAAAAAATATATATAGATTTTTTTACTTCATTTTTTTTTATTCCTTTATTTACTTCTTTTTCTTTTTCCTCCTTGATGTGTACTAAAAAGGAAAAGCTGTTAAAAAATTATGTTTAAGAGAGAAAGAAAGTGGATTGGACCGAGCACCAAAACACACTTTTAGCCAATCATCATAATGTGTTTGTGAATTTGTGGGCGGGGCTATCGGGATAGGGGTGTGATCCTTTTGGGTTGATTTCAAATATCAACAGCGTTTCTGAGAAATCGCTCACTGCACCTTTAACACCTAAATTAAAATGTAATTACATTAAAGATTATTGTGAACACCAGAGTAAGTGCAAATGCATGTATAAACTAAGCTATCAGGCTAACCGGCTATCTGTATGCTATGCTAGTACATAAGCTAACTAATACAGACATTAATAGGCATTTTCACGTAGTTCAAACAGCATTAACACACTGATCGAACACTCTGATGTGTGTGTCTGTCGATGCGGTGTGAATTAAGAACACTGACTGTTTCTAAGGCAAGCGGAGCTTCTAACCGCAGCTGCAGTGATGCGATGACTTTACCAATCAGCGATTGGCTGTTTTATTTAGAAGGCGGGACTTAGTCCACCATATTGCAAGTTGCACTTTCTCCCATTTGTAATATGATATAATATAGTAATATGAGTACACCGTCTTTCTATATCTAAAGTCTTTCCATACACTGTTTGCAGGGAAACTCTCTTCTCTTCCTGCCCAACGTTCTGAAGGTGTACCTGGAGAACGGCCAGACCAAAGCCTTCAAATTTCACAAGACCACCACTGTCAAGGTTTGAGATTGTTGTTTTGGTTTCTGTTCTCTCTATCAACTTTACCTTCTATGGGATCCAGAGCGATATTGCAGGGGGTCCGTCTGTTATTGTTTGATCCTGAAGGGATAGTTCACCCAAAAATTTAATTTCTGTCATTAATTCTTCACCCTCATGTCATTCCAAACCCGTAAGACCTTTGTTTATCAGAACCCAAATGAAGATATTTCTGATGAAATCCGAGAGCTTTCAACAATCTCTTCTCTTCCCTGTCACTCTCTTATGATATTCACGTTGTTGGGCTATTCACACAGTGCAGCACTTCCGGGTTCTACAGCAGAACGCCGGCTCACTATTGGCCGAGCACGATTACATGATTACATGATCACATGCATGCATTGTAGTGCTTGCGTGAATCGTGTAGGAGAGTGACACGAAATACATTTTGTTGAATAAAGTTGTTATTTTTGTTTGTTTTTTGTGTACAAAGTATACTCATCGCTTCATAAAATTAAGGTTGAACCACTGGAGTCACATGGACATTAACGATGTCTTTACTATCTTTCTGGGCCTTGAAAGTGTTAATTAAACTGCTGTCTATGGAGGGGTCAGAGAGCTCTCGGATTTCATCAGAAATATCCTCATTTGTGTTCTGAAGATGAACGAAGATCTTACGGGTTTGGAACGACATGAGGGTGAAGAATTAATGACAGAATTTACAATTTTGGGTGAACTATCACTTTAATGCCTTATTTTTGTGAAATGATGAAAATATGCATTTGGCAAAAATACAATTTAATGTTAACTTTAGACAAAGCTAACATGAATAAGATTTAATGCAGTGTTATTTTAGTTTTTATTAGGGCTGTCAAGCGATTTAAATTTTTTATCAAATTAATTATGTGATGTGCCGATTAATTTAATTAATCACACATCAAATTTGGCTAAAAAATTACCCTCAAAAGATCATTTAAAGTCATTATTGTGTTAAATGAGAAACACATCAAATAGGCGTTATAAAAAGTAGCTTTAGGCTTGCCCTGATATCTTTAATTTTAGGGGCATATAACTGAATTCTCACACAGTGAGATGTTGCTCTGATTCATGTTCGCCCCCAGGCATTGTTAAATTGTGTGGATGTCGTATTGAAGCTGTCTCTGTGTGCAGGATATCGTGTTGACTCTGAAGGAAAGGCTGTCCATTCGATCTATTGAGCATTTCTCACTGGTGCTGGAACAGCAGTATAGCATCAATAAACTGCTGCTGCTGCACGACGACGAGCTCATACAGAAGGTACCAGAGTTTTGCCATGGCACCACATTTCCTTCAGTCTATACTGCGCACTATTAATCAAACACATTACACACCTGCAGTGCCTCTCTCTCAGGTAGCATTGGGAAGTCTGATTCATATTAGTGAGACAGTTCATTTCAGTGAGCCAGTTCAAAAAAGTATCAGCCTTCAGTTTACTTAATGAAATCTAAATTTATTTAATTGCAACATTAATCTCTTAGTTTTGATTCTGTTATAGAAATTCTTATTGTGTCTTATTGTGCTGTGATTTTCCAAATAAATCATATGGTCTGATCATTTTATAAGTAAAAATATATGACTGTCTTGAACATAATTATCTTATGTTTTGTCAGTAACCTAAAGGGCCCTATTTTAATGATCTGAGCACATGGTCTGAAGCTCATGGCGCAGGTGCACTTAGGGTGTGTCCGAATCCACTTTTGCTAGTTTAATGACTGAAAAAAATGGTCTGCTCGCCCGGCACATGGTCTAAAAGGGCTGTCTCTTAATGAGTCATGGGTGTGTTTTGGGTGTAACGAGCAATAAACCAATCAGAGTCTCATCTCCCATTCCCTTTAAAAGCCAGTTGCTCTCGCACCATGGTGGATTCACTATTTTGAGCGGAAAGACTGCACGCTTCTCCAGTTTTCAGTTCCTCAAAATAGCAACGCTCCAACAATGCTCCTGAACACACCTGGTTTACAGACCAGACGCCAATGGGTGAACAGATGCGCCAGTGCATTTGACATTTGAACAACGTGGAGCTGGACGTGAAAACAATAACTGCGTCAGGCTGAAACTAGCAGAAAACAAAGCACCTAGCATCTCATTGCGCCGGGTGTATGATAGGGGCCCAAAGGGTCTCAACTACCATATTTTCCGGAATTTTTTATCATCTAAAACATGTTGCAACTTATAATCCAATATATATCTTATATAATGCAATTAACATCAAGCGCGCAATACATATGGTATGTGAGCCCGAGTTTATTTGTATTTCACACACGCCAGTAGTTTCAGTTTTGCTTTAAATACATTCATATAGGCTTGGTGTTTATAATAAATGTGGTTTATAATGAGTGCCACTATAATTTATGTTTGTATTATTGCCTACTTATAATTTTAATTCCTGTTCTTTCCTGTTCTACCATTAAATGTAAAGGATAACATGTTTATAATGATTATTTCTACATTATATACATTATTTCTTAATAAAATGTGCTGATGTGATTTTTTTCTCTCTCAACAATGCAATTTTTACATATAGTCATGTGCGATTTATTCTCGCAGAAAATACGGTAGTTAAATCACTTTAGATTGAGAGTAGCTTGCAGTTGCAAGTGCTAATGCATGCATAAAGACACTATTTTGATGCAAGGTTTACAGATATAATTACAGATGTAATTTTCTAGCACTTAACTAAATAACTAGTATTCTAAAACGCACCACAAGCACCACTGGTGTTTGTTATAAACTGCTCGGTCATGCTTCTGCTCTTTCAGGTGGTCCAGAAGAAGGATTCGCATGACTACAGGTGTCTGTTCAGGGTCTGTTTCATTCCCCGAGACCCGATGGAGCTCCTGCAGGACGACCCTGTGGCCTTCGAGTACCTCTTCCACCAGGTCACACTGTGATTATGTGCAGCTGCAATGTCAAATATGGGAAAAATAATGTGTTTTGAACATTCAAGCATAAAAACCTGTTCTAATAAAGCCCAAAAACAACATCAAGACTTTGTGAAAGGGCATAATATGTCCTCTTGAACTATAGTAACCCTGTTGTGTGTGTGTGTGTGTGTGTGTGTGTGTGTGTGTGTGTGTGTGTGTGTGTGTGTGTGTGTGTAGAGTGTAGCAGATGTGTTACAGGAACGCTACGCCGTAGAGATGAAATGTAACACAGCACTGAGACTAGCCGCTCTGCACATGCACGAGAAACTGGCGAGCTGCGGACAGACGGCAAGAGCATCTGTTAAGAGTGTTGTGTAAGAGTGCACAGAGACACTCAGAAATACTCCTGCTACATTATAAAACAGTCGCTTAATGCATGTGTGTCTGTCTGTCAGTAAGGAGTTTGGTTTGGAGAGCTTCATTTCTCCCACGCTGCTGAGGAACATGAGAGAGAAAGATCTGCGGAAAGCTCTCAACCACCACATGAAGAAGATCCAGTCTCTGCTAGAACCACGGCAGAAGGTGTGTGTGTGTGTGTGGGCCCTATTCTGCAGTGGATTATCAGTGAATCCCAGTTGTCTCCGATGAAAGTTTGTAAAACTATCCGGTGTAAAATTAGCACCGCAGAGGCCGGTGTTGGTGGTGATCAAGGTAGCTGTTCACAAAATTAATCCACCTCTTCTTGATATCATCGATTTTGTTTTATAAGCTGATTTGTAATTTATCACAACTAGGCAATATGCATTTACGTGACGAAAGCATAACTAGCTAGCTAACTGTAGGCTGTAGTAACTAACGGTACTGACAGTAACTCATGATTGAGCGGGCAAACTGATGCGAATGTGCTCTAGTTATGCTAGTGTTAGGGGAGGGGCAAGGCTCAGTGGCTCCAGTGTGTCATCAACAGTTATGATAGTGTTTGGGGAGGGGCAAGGCTCAGTGGCTCCAGTGTGTCATCAACAGTTATGATAGTGTTAGGGGAGGGGCAAGGCTCAGTGGCTCCAGTGTGTCATCAACAGTTATTATAGTGTTAGGGGAGGGGCAAGGCTCAGTGGCTCCAGTGCGTCATCAACAGTTATTATAGTGTTAGGGGAGGGGCAAGGCTCAGTGGCTCCAGTGCGTCATCAACAGTTATTATAGTATTAGGGGAGGGGCAAGACTCAGTGGCTCCAGTGCATCATCAAAAGTTATGATAGTGTTAGGAGAGGGGCCAGCCTCAGTGGCTCCAGTGCGTCATCAACAGATATTATAGTGTTAGGGGAGGGGCCATATGCTCAGTGGCTCCAGTGCGTCATCAACAGTTATTATAGAGTTATTATAGTATTAGGGGAGGGGCAAGGCTCAGTGGCTCCAGTGCGTCATCAACAGTTATGATAGTGTTAGGGGAGGGGCAAGGCTCAGTGGCTCCAGTGTGTCATCAACAGTTATGATAGTGTTAGGGGAGGGGCAAGGCTTAGTGGCTCCAGTGTGTCATCAACAGTTATTATAGTGTTAGGGGAGGGGCAAGGCTCAGTGGCTCCAGTGCGTCATCAACAGTTATTATAGTGTTAGGGGAGGGGCAAGGCTCAGTGGCTCCAGTGCGTCATCAACAGTTATTATAGTATTAGGGGAGGGGCAAGACTCAGTGGCTCCAGTGCATCATCAAAAGTTATGATAGTGTTAGGAGAGGGGCCAGCCTCAGTGGCTCCAGTGCGTCATCAACAGATATTATAGTGTTAGGGGAGGGGCCATATGCTCAGTGGCTCCAGTGCGTCATCAACAGTTATTATAGAGTTATTATAGTGTTAGGGGAGGGGCAAGGCTCAGTGGCTCCAGTGCGTCATCAACAGTTATGATAGTGTTAGGGGAGGGGCAAGGCTCAGTGGCTCCAGTGTGTCATCAACAGTTATGATAGTGTTAGGGGAGGGGCAAGGCTCAGTGGCTCCAGTGTGTCAACAGTTATGATAGTGTTAGGGGAGGGGCCATATGCTCAGTGGCTCCAGTGCGTCATCAACAGTTATGATAGTGTTAGGGGAGGGGCAAGGCTCAGTGGCTCCAGTGTGTCATCAACAGTTATGATAGTGTTAGGGGAGGGGCAAGGCTCAGTGGCTCCAGTGTGTCATCAACAGTTATTATAGTGTTAGGGGAGGGGCAAGGCTCAGTGGCTCCAGTGCGTCATCAACAGTTATTATAGTGTTAGGGGAGGGGCAAGGCTCAGTGGCTCCAGTGTGTCATCAACAGTTATGATAGTGTTAGGGGAGGGGCAAGGCTCAGTGGCTCCAGTGTGTCATCAACAGTTATGATAGTGTTAGGGGAGGGGCAAGGCTCAGTGGCTCCAGTGTGTCATCAACAGTTATGATAGTGTTAGGGGAGGGGCAAGGCTCAGTGGCTCCAGTGTGTCATCAACAGTTATTATAGTGTTAGGGGAGGGGCAAGGCTCAGGGGCTTCAGTGCGTCATCAACAGTTATGATAGTGTTAGGGGAGGGGCAAGGCTCAGTGGCTCCAGTGCGTCATCAACAGTTATGATAGTGTTAGGGGAGGGGCAAGGCTCAGTGGCTCCATTGTGTCATCAACAGTTATTATAGTGTTAGGGGAGGGGCAAGGGTCAGTGGCTCCAGTGCATCATCAACAGTTATTATAGTGTTAGGGGAGGGGCCATATGCTCAGTGGCTCCAGTGCGTCATCAATAGTTATTATAGAGTTATTATAGTGTTAGGGGAGGGGCAAGGCTCAGTGGCTCCAGTGTGTCATCAACAGTTATGATAGTGTTAGGGGAGGGGCAAGGCTCAGTGGCTCCAGTGTGTCATCAACAGTTATTATAGTGTTAGGGGAGGGGCAAGGCTCAGTGGCTCCAGTGCGTCATCAACAGTTATTATAGTGTTAGGGGAGGGGCAAGGCTCAGTGGCTCCAGTGTGTCATCAACAGTTATGATAGTGTTAGGGGAGGGGCAAGGCTCAGTGGCTCCAGTGTGTCATCAACAGTTATGATAGTGTTAGGGGAGGGGCAAGGCTCAGTGGCTCCAGTGTGTCATCAACAGTTATTATAGTGTTAGGGGAGGGGCAAGGCTCAGTGGCTCCAGTGCGTCATCAACAGTTATGATAGTGTTAGGGGAGGGGCCAGCCTCAGTGGCTCCAGTGCGTCATCAACAGTTATGATAGTGTTAGGGGAGGGGCCAGGCTCAGTGGCTCCAGTGCGTCATCAACAGTTATTATAGTGTTAGGGGAGGGGCCAGGCTCAGTGGCTTCAGTGCATCATCAACAGTTATGATAGTGTTAGGGGAGGGGCCAGCCTCAGTGGCTCCAGTGCGTCATCAACAGTTATGATAGTGTTAGGGGAGGGGGCAGCCTCAGTGGCTCCAGTGCGTCATCAACAGTTATGATAGTGTTCGGGGAGGGGCCAGCCTCAGTGGCTCCAGTGCATCATCAACAGTTATGATAGTGTTAGGGGAGGGGCAAGGTTCAGTGGCTCCAGTGTGTCATCAACAGTTATGATAGTGTTAGGGGAGGGGCAAGGCTCAGTGGCTCCAGTGCATCATCAACAGTTATTATAGTGTTAGGGGAGGGGCAAGTGTTAGGGGAGGGGCAAGGCTCAGTGGCTCCAGTGTGTCATCAATGCTTAAATACATTCTTAGGGGAGGGGCAAGGCTCAGTGACTCCAGTGTGTCATCAACAGTTATTATAGTGTTAGGGGAGGGGCCAGTCTCAGTGACTCCAGTGTGTCATCAACCGTTATGATAGTGTTAGGGGAGGGGCCAGGCTCAGTGGCTCCAGTGTGTCATTAACAGTTATGATAGTGTTAGGGGAGGGGCAAAGCTCAGTGGCTCCAGTGTGTCATCAACAGTTATGATAGTGTTAGGGGAGGGGCAAGGCTCAGTGGCTCCAGTGCATCATCAACAGTTATGATAGTGTTAGGGGAGGGGCAAGGCTCAGTGGCTCCAGTGCATCATCAACAGTTATGATAGTGTTAGGGAAGGGGCAAGGCTCAGTGGCTTAAGTGCATCATCAACAGTTATGATAGTGTTAGGGAAGGGGCCATATGCTCAGTGGATCCAGTGCATCATCGAGCCACCGTTTTAGTACACAGTTCACAGTCTTTGTAACATGTTTGAGCAATACATTTCTAACATTTATAATGTGTTTAGAAACAAATTTAAGAATTGCCTTTACAGGGACTTTAATTTAGTGATTCCTCTGCGTACCACTAGAGGGAGCCTGAGTAGCACTAGTGGTACGCATACCACACTTTCAGAACTACTGATATAGATTAATCCTTATTGAAAGACAGCAGTGGGTTTATTAGGCTGCTGTCACTTTAAGAGCCGCTGCACCGCTTTATGACTCGTTTCTGACACATCCCATTTTCTCACAACTCTTTACGTTCATTTAAGACTTTATTTATTATTAATTTTGTGTTTTTGTCCGTTCAAGTGCTGTCTGAAGCGGCTTTCTGTGCGCATGAGTATGTGTCACACAGACAGGAGATTCACAGACGCGCCAGTACTGCGTTGTGTTTTATGTCTTATCACGCCTGAATGGTTAAAAAGCATTTGCAGTTATATAGGTTTTATCCTGCACATTTTAACAAACATACTGGGTCTCATTCACTAAGCATGCGTACACACAAATTTGTGCGTGAAATGTGCGTATGAACGATTTTAAGAGCAAATTTTTTTAAAATTCTACATTTACGAAAAAATATAGGAACAACTGAAATCACACGTATGCAAAAACAACTTACTCTCTATGGCTTTATAATTGTGTTAAGAAGTTATATTTCATTCTAATATGACTATAATTACATTGAACTATATTGCAATTGTATTATATAATCCATATATAAAATTATATAATGAAATTATTAAATAATACAATTTAATAGCATCTTAAATACATTCTTAAATGCATTAAATACATAGTTAAAGAGTAAGAAAGCTGTGTTACAGCTTCAGCTGTGAGGTTTCTCTGAGTAACGCAGATATACACACATGTACAGCTGCTAATGAGAGTCTGTAATCTGGGTCTGTATAAAAGCTGTTTATTGTGACAACTGGTGAGAATGGCACACTTGGCATTGCTCGAGGATCGGGCGAGAGCGCATCAGCAAGTTTGACAAGAGTGGCAAAAGGCTGTAAGGAAAGCGTGTGCGGAAAGCATTTATATGGAGATATGTGCGGAAAGCACTTATATGTAGATGTGTGCGGAAAGCCCTTATATGTAGATGTGTGCGGAAAGCCCTTATATGGAGATATGTGCGGAAAGCCCTTATATGTAGATGTGTGCGGAAAGCCCTTATATGGAGATGTGTGCTGAAAGCCCTTATATGGAGATGTATGCGGAAAGCCCTTATATGGAGATGTGTGCGGAATGCCCTTATATGGAGATGTGTGGACGTGTTTTATGCAAATGACTAACCTGGCCACTTATTTAGAATACTCCAAATTCACTAACATCCGAACGAGGTAAAGAACAAATTCATGTGCATATGAACATGTTGTGAATCAGGCGGAGCTTTTTCGTGAGAAGTTCTCCTGTGCGACAAATACGAAAGAATCCACGCAATTATTAGTGAATGAGACCCATTGGGTTTTTCTATGCTGTATTTGCTTACTGTGCACATCATGCATACTGCAACAGTTGTAAGAGCCTCTCTCTCACTCTTTCAGGTGATTTCTATGTCTCAGGCCCGGTTGGCTTATCTGACCCAGATGGCGGAGCTGATTTCATACAGCGGGAGAAGCTACAACGCCACCATGCTGGTGAGAGACTTCTGTCCATCTGCCACATTCAGCGTGAATAGCAAACAGAATCTGCAGGGCACAGATATGTTGCGTTTATTTTCTTCTCTTGTCACACTTTTTTTAAAAGATAATGTTACGCTGGATAAAATCTTGTCAAGCATCCTCACATTTTTAAGGATATTAATTTAAGCATGTTATATAAGCTGGCTGTGCTAGGGAGTGAGAGATTTGGATAAAATAGCAGCATCTCTTGCAATGACATAAAAATAATCCTTGAAATGCCCTGAAGTTTCATTAAAAAGACCTGGCTCATAAGAATCATTCATTCATGAATCAAGACTACTTTGGATTTGAGTTAGTTAAAAGTGTGTTGAAACTGGCGGTTATGGTAAGGGGCGGGACATTTCCCAAACACTTGACCAATCACAACACACTGCTCCAGCTGACCAATCAGAGCACAGTGTGCTTTTCAGAAGGAGGGGCTTCATAGAGACAGGAACTAAACAGAGCGTTACTGACAGAGACAAGCTGCAACAATGGAGAATATGAGGAAAATAATCAACATTCAAGCAGGAAAACCTGCTCTAGTAGAGCCCAAAAACAACATCAAGGCTTTGGAAAAGGGCATCTTTAAGATTATGTTGAGGAACGTTTTGGGTTAGATTGGAGGAAATGTGTGTCTTACAGCTGCAGGACAGGGAGTCGCTGGTGAGTTTGCTGGTGGGAGCAAGATACGGGATCAGCCAAATACTAAACCACCAGCTCAACATGATCTCCACCATCATTGACTTCCACTACATCACCCGAATAGAAGTGCTCTCAGAGTCCGACAGAGTCAGCATGGTGAAGATTTACCTGCAGGACATCCAGGTGTGTACACGTCTGCCAACAGATGATAAAAAAATGCTGAAACTGTACCTTTGGTACATACAGGTGTGGATAAACACCCAGGGACAGAAATATGTTTTTATCTCTCCCTTTCTATATATGTAAACTATCAGACCATCTCTTTCTCCTGCAACTTCCAGCCTTTAGCCCTGTTAATGGAGTCCGTAGCAGCTAAAGATCTGGCCTGTCTCCTGGCTGGATACTGCAAACTGCTGGTGGACCCCAACATCAATGTTTTCCGCTGGGGACCCAGACCTAAAATGCGACGCATTCCGGCGGAAGAAGGTAGGAGATTTGGGAAGGATGTGTCATTAAATGATATGTGACATAACTAGGGTTGAGTATCGTTTGGGTTTCTTACGATACCGGTGCCAAACTGGTACTTTTAAAACGGTACTGATGCCTAAACGGTGCCTGAACCGATACTTTTTATAAAAAAAAATTTTTCAAAAGAGCCACAAAATGACGGTGGATGACATTAACTCTTTCCCCGCCAAAGCGTTTTAAAAAAAAGTTGGCTGGCTCATAGAATATTTTGTTGTATGAATATCTGAGCATGCAATATATCAAAAGAAAGAGCAGACCCTCTGCTTTTAAACAAAAAAAACGTTTTATTCTAGCTTAATGCATTCCTTTTCTATTAACATTTAAATATGGGTACGTTTCATAAAAAAAGCAACATTTTAAACAAAAAGCTGAGAAAATTATGTTTTTGTCAAAGACTACATCCAGATCAGATTCAGATTCCTGGGTCGACATTTCATTCAGTAACATTAGGCAGTTTTGATTTATATGATGTTTAATGTTGATGATCATGTTATTTTACATATGCATCTGCTTACATACGATCGCTTGTTTTTTTGCGTCTTCTTCTTCTCCTGTGTTTTCATCAGGAGATTCTGTACTCATTCAGAAGATGCGTAATAACGCCCCCCTAGCATATAATAGTGAAAACATGGAAACCCGGAAAATTCTGTGTTTGGTGGGGAAAGAGTTAAAGAATGGCTTTTTATTGAGAAAAAAAAATACTAAATTCTTTAAATTGAACAATTTATTAAAAGTTTAAAGTATACTAAAATATATAAATATAAATCAATACAAAACACAATTCACAAATTGTATTTTTTGCTAGTACTTGTGTGCATTTAAATGTCTTTAACCTAAAATAAACATGATGAGGTTGAATAGTTGTGATATGTGACGAGCGCTGAGCACATCTGTCTCTGGCTCGGCGCTAGCCGAAGCGCGAAAGCACGTTTGAATTTAAGTGACACCGAAATGAGGCACCAAAATCTGCGTTCTGATTCGGTCCGGGTACATACCGATTGGTTTCGGTACCCAAACCTAGACATAACCTCTTTTTTTCTCTCCTGTCCACACTGCAGGTGAGGGATGTTGCAATGTGTCGGGACCATTTATTTAAATTAAATCAATTTAAGTTTCGACGCAATGTTGAAGTCACCAAAATCGGGAGCTAACGTAACCTCGGTTCCCTGAGATGAGGGAACAAGACATTGCGTTTCATGCCGTGAACACTATTACTCAGGGTTTTTCGTGAGCTTACACTCGTTTTCAGTCGCAAGATTCTGAGGAAATGTCGCTCAGAGCCTGCCATTATTTCTAGTGCTTGAACGCCATTGGCCGTTGTAGAACAACGGTGTTATTCAATAAGGTTTTAGTAAAGAGTTTCCCAATTTATTCAAAGTTTTCTGAAGCCATTAAATTGCTTTATCTGAGGAACAGACAGCATGTTGCGTTCAGTTACGACAGTCAGCACGGTAAAACTCTCTCCAAGGCTGCGTTTACTCTTGCACACATCGGACCTGTATCCGGATGTTGTCCACATACACATTGAAAAGACAAGTGTAAACGCGCTTCTGATGGGAATGTAATCTGATCAGCGTGTCAGATAACAGCGAATTTAATCGAGAAATCGTGACAGCCCTACATGGTATTCCAAAGTGCTTCTGTGAATACCATAGGACTACCATGGTTCTTACTGGCTACACTGTTACAATGTGTATGTCAAGATTCACAAATTTTACGAAATGTCTTTTCATACTTTTTTCAGATTTCAGTCATCTTCAATCAGTAGTATTTTTAAAAGCATTAAATCGGTTATAAAATATTCACTTGCACATTATATTATACTAAATGCTATGTAAATTGTGTTTGTGTAGGGTATGTTTCTCGATGTGGGAGCGATTCAGAAGACAGTTCAGAGGAGGACTATGTCATGGAGGGACTACTGGACACTCAGCTGTCAGAGGACACTATGTCCACTCATACAAATGATGGAACGGAGGATGGAGAGGATGGCGAAGGGAAAAGTGAAGCGGAGGCAGAAAGGGTCAGAGTGATTGTAACACATCCCTTTTTAGAGGATGAAGGAGACGAGGCAAGCAAGAGAGATTCTGTTGGAGATGAGGACTACGCCGTGAGAATGGACGCCCTTTTGGAGACAGGATGGTACACGGACCCTCGGGTCAACAGCAGCTTTTCCAGTTTGTCCAGTAACTCGCTGAATGCACTGGAGGAGAGTATCAAGGCCGCCATTGGTGGGCTTGGACATATGGATGCCTCTCTGGAAGAGAAACCCAGTTCTGGTATTGGTTCTGGGGCCTCGAGTCTGGATGTCCATCACCCTTACCTCCTAGAGTTGCCAGAGCGTTTGCATGAGAGGGGCAGTTCAAACAAACCCAGACGACCTTGTGACCTGACCTACGATAATCACTCCGGTCTGTGCTTCTCTGAACTCTCCCAAATGTCAGACAGCTTGCCAAGTCCGCCTGCGGCCAGCGACGATGCATTGAGTGAGGATGACAACGAAGGAAATGACGGTCGCGTTTCCGCCATGTCAGCGGAATTTGAGGCAGTGTTAGCCTCCTGTACCGCTAACAGTATAAATGCTAAATTAGCAGGAGTGAACTTTCAGGCACTCTTCACCAGGATTCACAACCATCCAGTGTGTAGACAAGAGGGAAACAGCATCCCAAAGAACCAGACAAATAAAGGTAAACAACAGAGAGCGTCTTCAAAAATAAATGCACAATCTGTGCTGAAGAGACCTGTGCCCTCAAATGTCCCTGAAAAATCAAAGGACTTTAGAGACAGTTATTCAGAATCTGAGGATGAATTTTATGATGCCCAAGATCGATTTACCCCTCCCATCACAGAGCAAGGCCTCACAGGTCAGTGAACCGTCTATTTTTACCACAACACATTTGTGCATTCTGTAGAGGAAAGTTCCATGTTCAATACAAGTTAAGCTCTATTAACAACATTTATAGCATAGTCAATTACCAGAGAAAGTCGTTTCGACTGGTCCCCCCAAAAAACAAGCTAAAATTACTGGCATGGTACACCACTTGAAATTAAAAGCAAACATGGCTAAGTGGTTTAAAAGCAGAAATGTAAAGCTTAGTATTTTTTATAAAGGTACTTCTCCTTTAAAATGTCTATTATTTCATCTGTAAATTTGTCTAAATAATTGTTTTTGCATTTATTTTACATAAAGTCATGTCTTGTATTCTACTTGTTTATTGCATGTCAAAGTAGCAAGGTTTACTGTCTTTAGATGGTTTATGTCCATAATAAATATTGGATATAAATTTACACAGATGAGGTTAGTAAGACATTATTCCGAATATGTATAATGTTTACATTTTGTGGCTAGACTGTATGCAAAATGGGTTTTTGAAGGTAATCAATATTGTCACAAATGCTTAATATGTATTGAACCTGGAATATTCCTTTGAAATGTTAAATATCTAGGTGTTATGGTTAGGTTAAATGTAGTAGTCTCTCTTACCTCTTATTCTTTTGCAGAGAAAAGCTCAGATTCTGAGAAGATGCATCATTCTCTTAGTGTTTATGACATCAAGGTTATTGTAGACAAGACAAAAGCTTCTGAATCCAGAGAAAGCAAGGAGGAGGACAGTGCGGCAGCCGAGAACCTCAAGGAAAAACCTTCTCTTGCCAACCATTTCACCCCTCTGATCCATGAATCTAAAAACCCTGAATCGGAGGTCCATCAGCCCTCAATGATTTTGCCCCCTAAACCTACACCTGTGGAGCCTAAACCTTTCTCTGCTAACCACTCCACGGGTCAGAAAGCCCAGCACTGCAATGGGGACATCCCTGGCCGAAATGCTCACCTTCTGGAGATGGAGCCAGACACCATGGAGTTTAAACCAGTCACTGGGCCTGGACCACCCATGTCTTCCTCACTAATTACAGCTGTACGCCAAGCTACCCTTCCCCAACAGACCTTAGTAGACCTGGAGACTCTTCACAATAGACCCAGACCTCAAAATGGCATATCTGACCATGTCCCGACCTGTCTAGAAGAGAAGACTGCTCCAAATCATGTGGATCTTGAAGGTCTTAATAGTCAAGACATTAAGCCAAGTCAGAAAGAGCCAACAAATGCCAAAGGAACAACTGACCTTGGGGAAATAACAGCAGACAAAAAGGGTCCTCTACAACAACAGTCATCTGACTCTTTTGAAACTAGAAAAATAGAAAATAAAGTCCCCCAGATGAACATAAAGCCCCCAATACCTCCCAAGCCGTCATTTATTGTTTTACAGCCACCCTCAAAGGCAGTTGATGCCCAATCACCAAAACCTGAGGAAAAGACAAAAGTCCCCCCTAATGGTCTTTCTCTACGCCCCTGGTCTCAGAGAAATGGTACCAGTACCTCCCTATCATCTACACTGACAAAGGGTGTTTCTCTTAGTCATGAGAACCTAAGAACTGAACTAAAGGCTAAAAGCTCTACAGTCAAACCGACAAGTGCTTCAACCACTCCTACCCCATCTCCATCTCCCTTACCTTCTCCTTCAGTTCAGTCTGTAAATATTGTTCCTGAAGATCCAGCTCAAACTGGGACTAGTTTCCCCAGCAGAACAGGCTCGTCCGGACGTCTGTCTGCCACGGCCTTGCGTGGAAAAATTCAAGATATGCCCTGGTACCTCACCCGTTCCCAAGAGATCTTAGGGACAGTAGCACTCAGCAACACTATTTCATCAACAGGCAATAAAGCAACCAATGGGACAAGTGTGAATCATGAATCCAAGGTGTCCCCCAAGGCCACTTCAGTGCCATCTTTGATTGACTGGAAAGAGAAAGATGCTGAAGTAGTCATTGTGAAGCTCAAAGACGGACCAGAGGAAGTGACCCCAACTCCCGTGAAGGACACCAATGGGAAAACTCCAACGTCGTCAAGCCATCCTGACCCGAGGCAGAAATTGTTCACAGAAGCCACGGAGTTGCACCGGCATTTTGGGACCTGTAATTCTGAACAACCTCAGTCACACAAAGGCAACCCTTCAGAGATTCGACTTGACAATGCTTTTTCCGCAAGTCCTCCCCATCGTGATGCATGTGGCTGCCGTACAGTCTACGCCAACTGTTTCAGCGGTGATACAGAGGACAACTGCAGCTTTGACGATGACCTGACCATCTACGAGTTCTCTCGTCGAAACCAGATCAGTAAACCACCTCAACCCACCCTAGGTGCCTCCCCTGCAACCCTCTCTGGTCCCTCTCCAAATGTCCTATCCCTACTCAGAGATTCCCCTCGTCCCCTATCCACATCCTCAGAACTCAGTCCACTCCTGATCCCACCTAGACCTCTGGAATCTCTCCCTCTAGACCACGGACCAATAGATAATCCACTCTGCTTTCTGCAAGGCCGCCATTATGCTACCAGTCAGAAAGGTGCAGGGCTTAAAGACGGCTATGCCTATTTGCAGCGAGACATTAATGAACTTCTTTTGGTGTTGAAGAAAGGGCCTTCTGCTGTACACCCTCCAACCCACAAGGGGGAATGCAAGAACGACAATGTGAATAGGCATTCGCTTTCAGAGACCGAGAGATGCCTGGTCCAGGCAGAGGCTCGGAGGTTGGCATCAGGATGCCAGAGAGCCACACGGGTAGGATGGGCACCCGACGATGCTCTTCTGTCACTCGGAAACAGCTTTGAAGCTCTAGTGCAACTTGCCTCAACCTGCATGCGAGTTCCCTGTTCGGACTGCGGAGGATGTCACGGGGATATTGATGCAGATGAGGCCCTGGGGAAGCTTGAGGAGATCGTGGACCTGTATAAGGAATTCGTAGGTGCGGTAGAAACCACAAGAGAGGGCGAAGGTGTCAGGCTCTTGGCCAAGCAGTGTACGGTTCTCATTTCAACAGTCTTCTCGCTCACACAACTGTTTCGGACACGGACACCAGACATAGACAATGGAAATGTACCTCTAAACTTTTGAACTCCTAAGAGATCGTAGAGTGCGAGCATAGAATTGTACTTAAAGTAGCGATGCCTTTCTGGCATCTAAAAACTGATTGTGTGCTGGCACACAAGAATAATAGTAAGTGCCGTGAACACACACACAGTTAGCGAACTAACAAGTGAGAACTGTTACATGTTAACCTGTTTGTCTTGCCAAGTCCTCCCTATAAACGTACTGGAATTATGCATTCGGACATAGCTATTTTCTAACAGTTCTTTCATTCCTGATGTATGTACAGTCTGTAGTATGTATTTATTTTTTACATACAGTATACGTGCACCGTGGTTTCTAACTTGCCATACCTGCATTTTGTTTCTGTTTTGGGTGTATGTGAATCCCTACCTCTTGCTCTAACTGAGATAAACAGTGTTATGAAGCTTCACTCGTTTTCACGTTTAGTTTAGTTGTGCTGCTCTTTACAGATTGAAGGAACAAAGTGAACAGACTCTCCACTAATCCCTAACAGTAAACTCTGGGACAAAACACTAAAAAACCCAAATACTTATGCAGTAAGGTTTCACCAGACTATCCAAAGGACTTTCATTTCATTCAGTCTGTAGAATGAGAGTTGATGGCAATAGAAGTGTGGCCGCTCTGGATTTTTGTAACTGTATGTTGGCATGTCAAGTTTGGCTTTTGACGTTTGTTTTTATATTGGCTTATCAGCTGACTGTTAACCACAGAGATTGGTGTGGTCCAAAGACGTAATAGCACAATTGGGGCGTGTTTACACAACAAACGTTGTCACCATGTTACTGTAGCACCCTGTCACCAATCCCACCGATAGCCAAACCACACACTTTCTCACTCGTCTCTCATTTTTGACTATGCAAGCTTCACAATTTGTATCCGAAATTTTCCACATATTATACTTTCTTACATTTTATACATATCAAAATAATTTTCAATTTGTTGTAAATCACTAATGTTTTCACTTTAGAGGACTTCCCTGGCAAACCTAGGCCTTATATTTTATCTTGGAGGATCGTTGTGAACGTTTTTTCGTATATATTTATTTTGCCTTCTGTATTTTTCTTTAAACAAAAAGGTTCAGGAAATGTTTTTCCTTTCACTTTTCTAAGTGGTGAACAGCACCATATTTAGTATACATTAAATATGTTTTCTCATTAGTGTAAATCATCTTTGAGGAAGGCCAGAAACATACTCCATACAAATACAGTAAAACCAACATTGATTCAGACACCTTCAACATTTTCTCACATTATCACAGTTTATTCACTATAGTTTAGAAAATGGTAATAAAATATGACAAGAACTGTGTCAGAACAAATTCATCTTGATAATGTCAGATAACTTTAATAGAAAGGGATGTAATGGATTACAATCAACCAATCAGGTGTTAAATTTAAGTACACAATTAGATAATACCAATTTAGGTCGACCAATGACCAAGCAATGCTTCAATTTTTTCGTGTGTTGTTTAAAAGGTCGCATTAGCAATTAAAGAGAAAACACTTCAACAAAACATGGATCAAAGTGTCTGAATCATTTTGGTCCCAAATTTGTATCAATTTTACTGGTAGTCCAATGTATGAAGAATTAAATTAACTATAGTGTCCTGCACCCACTAGTAAAACATTAACATGGTGTCTGAATCATTTTTGGTTTGACTGTATGTGAATGCAAATGCTTCTAATCAATCACACCAGCTCAATTTCATTGCATAATACATAACGCAGTGCAAGTTGCTTTGCCTTTTTAGCATTATTGCAAGAGGTGCCGTTGTGAATTTTTTTGTAAACGGCCTACTATCATCAACAGTTTGAGAAGAATCTTGCTGAGGAAGTTATTATAGCCAGCTACCAGAAAAACAACAAATCTGACATCTGAAGGAAACTCTATCGCCCCCTGGGTTTGTTTATGCAACAGAACACGTTAAGTTATGTTAGTTGGCTCAGTCATTCATGTCATGTGTGCATTTCTGTACTTGCATGGAGTACGTTTCAGGTCTAAGAATGCTCATTTTTTGATTTGCAAAAATATGAGTGAGGAGATCATCAAAGATCTATGCTCTTAATTTTGAGTACTTAAGCAGATTCAGTTACCCTGATCTGATCTCAGACCACACTGTAAACCCGAATACGTTGGCAAAACTCAAAGAAATTGAGGCAATCAGTTGCCTCACATTTTTAAAGTTAAGAAATTTTAAGTTTAAGTAAGCAGGAATTGCAGATGTTTATTTTGTAATCATACATTTTAATTGCTCTGAACTTGAAATATTTGAGTAAGCTAATTCATACATTTAACTTAAAAATATCATGTAATCTAAATGTTTTTGTAGTGGAAACTTGGCTAGCTTTAACTAGCTAATTCAATAAATGTCACTTTGCTCATTGGTTACACAATGCTTTAGTTGCATTAGCATAGCACTTACTGAATGAGGACAGCAATATAATACATTGAACATATATCTGTTCTCAAACTAAGCTCATGCTCCTCGTCACCATGATGGAAACCCTACAAAAAACCACAACAGAACAGAAACTCTTCTAAATTAGCATAACAAAACATTAAACACAACTAAATCTCCCACTTAATGTTAATCTTGCACACAAAAAAAACATAATATAACACTTAATTTTGGCATTTACTGTCCCTTTTGAGTGTCATGGCAAAGCATGCTGGGAAATAGAAATCCCAGCCCAGTTTTGGTTAAATTTAAAGGGGTGGTTGATTATGATTTTACTTTTTTAACTTTAGTTAGTGTGTAATGTTGCTGTTTGAGCAACATCTGCAAAGTTACGACGCTCAAAGTTCAAAGCAAAGGGAGATATTTTATTTTACAGAAATCACTTTTTAAGGACTACAACAAACGGCTGGTAGGGACTACAACGAGCTTCTTCACAGGTTAGTGACATCACTAACCCTAACATTTAAATAAACCCCGCCCCCGGGAATACACAACAAAGGCCATGTTGGGCTGCGTTAGAGAAGAGGAAGAGTTATGTAGTAGTGTCGTTGCCGTGCTGTCGAAACGCTGTCATTTTCACCCCGATTGCAGGTCCTCTTTGTTCGGCTCTCCTAGGAACACTGCACTGACACTGTGTCTACACTGTACACGACAAAAGACAACAGAACCCATTATAATCAGTGATGCTGTCTACACCGGACGCGAGTGGTGCGATGCAATGCAGACAACAGAACCCATTATAATCAGTGATGCTGTCTACACCGGACGCGAGTGGTGCGATGCAATGCAGACAACAGAACCCATTATAATCAGTGATGCTGTCTACACTGGATGCGAGTGGCGCGATGCGACGATATAAAAGACAACAGAACTCAATATAATCAGTGATGCTGTCTACACCGGACGTGAGTGGTGCAATGCAATGCAGACAACAGAACCCATTATAATAAGTGATGCTGTCTACACTGGATGCGAGTGGCGCGATGCGACGCAACAAAAGACAACAGAACCCATTATAATCAGTGATGCTGGATGCGAGTGGCGCGATGCGACGCAGACAACAGAACCCATTATAATCAGTAATGCTGTCTACAGCGGACGCGAGTGGTGCGATGTGACGCAACAAAAGAATTCATTATAATCAGTGATGCTGTCTACACTGGACGCGAGTGGTGCGATGCGACGCAAACAAAAGAACCCATTATAATCAGTGATGCTGTCTACACTGGACGCAAGTGGCGCGATGCGACGATACAAAAGACAACAGAACTCATTATAATCAGTGATGCTGTCTACACTGGACACGAGTGGCGCGATGCGACGCAGACAACAGAACCCATTATAATCAGTAATTCTGCCTACACCGGACGCGAGTGTTGCAATGCGACGCTACACAATACAACAGAACCCATTATAATCAGTGATGCTGTCTACACTGGATGCGAGTGGCGCAATGCGACGATATAAAAGACAACCGAACTCATTATAATCAGTGATGCTGTCTACACTGGACGCGAGTGGCGCGATGCAACGATACAAAAGACAACAGAACTCATTATAATCAGAGATGCTGTCTACACTGGACACGAGTGGCGCGATGCAACGCAGACAACAGAACCCATTATAATCAGTAATGCTGTCTACAGTGGACGCTACAAAATACAACAGAACCCATTATAATCAGTGATGCTGTCTACACTGGACGCGAGTGGCGCAATGCGACGCTACAAAATACAACAGAACCCATTATAATCAGTGATGCTGTCTACACCGGACGCGAGTGGCGCGATGCGGCGATACAAAAGACAACAGAACCCATTATAATCAGTGATGCTGTCTACACTGGATGCGAGTGGCGCGATGCAACGCAGACAACAGAACTCATTATAATCAGTGATGCTGTCTACACGACGCGAGTGGCGCGATGCGACGCTACAACATACAACAGAACCCATTATAATCAGTGATGCTGTCTACACTGGATGGGAGTGGCGCGATGCGACGATACAGCCTTTAGCTGTTCCGACGCGAGCAACAAACTTCTTTATAATCCCACGAGTGAACTTTGAATGTTGGTGTTTGTTGGCGTTTATGTGATCAGTGTAAATGATTCTTTGATTAGAGCTTTTATAGGGTTTACCCACATGCTCGTTTGGCTACAGGCGCTAGACATGGTTCTGTGTAAACACGGTTCTTTACTGTAGTAAAGCCATGGATTAGTCTTCGTAATGTGCTCCTAGTTCTGGCGACAGATAATTGGCTACACTCGTTCTATAAAGACAAAACTAACAGTGCTCTACAGTCAGTAGCGATCACTATAGATCTACAGTCTGTAATCAAATCATCCCTTCAAGCATTTACAAATGACAGCATATCTAAAAATATGAGACAACTACAAACAAAAAGACATCCAATTTTGAAATGTCCTGTAACAGCTGTTCTTGCACAGGTTCTGCTCGATCCTCTTCACTAAAATTATCTGGGTTTGATTTGGGCTCAAATTGATAAGTCAATATTGACGCCATTGTTTATTACTGTACACCTGAGCATATGCAACTACCTGTAAAAGTAAGGGCCGTGTGCACTAGGCGGTTAGTCACGGGGCCAGCTAACCAATCAGAGCCCATTGTGTATTTCTGAGGCAGGGGTTTCATAGAACCAGGAAGCTATCTGGACGTTTTTTCGAGAAGGGACACGGCGATGTAGAATAAAGGTCAAAAATATGTGAAAAATAATGTTTTTTTTTTTTTAAACAAAGCATGAACACGTTAGACTGCACCCCAAAAACACAATCAAGCCTTCGAAAAAAGCTGATCAACCACCCCTTTGAGTTTGTCTCAATTAAAAGAAACAAGTTCATAAAACTCAAAACAATGAAACAATTTAGATTACTGAAATTGTGTCAGTTTTGTCAACTCAAAAGAAAAAGAAAGTTCCAAATACTCATAAAAGTTCATGTGTTTAATTTGAGTTGGCTCTACTCAAACCAATTCATTATTTTGAGCTATAGGGTTTACAGTGCAGTATTTTGTGGTATAACAGTCAAGGGTTTAAATTCTGGCTGTTTCCAGATCAGGTTTAAAAGGGCAACTTCTACCCAGAATACATAATTAAATCACCCAGATCACATGACCAACTTGAGGTCAATGCATGGATTATGACTTCATCCTTATTTAGTTCTAATTAAATTACTTGACATTAGAGAAGTGCTTCCAGATGGCAGGAATATCACCCATATTAGACACTCCACCCCCATCAAACACACACACACACACAATGCCAGATTGTGGTTATCATGTCAGATGACACAAAGCTAGAGAAAAGAGAAAAGTCATGAGAAGGAAAGAGACAAATGTGTAATCTGTTATTATTCATAGTTTTCACAGAAATTACTTTCATATCGAACATCAGAGAGCAAACATGTTTCTGTATAAAATCTTCCTGTAATATGAAGGTCCTATGAATGATGAACTAAAATGAACTGCCATTGCATTTGTAGCAAATATGAAGCAAAAAAAAACTGCTTGTAAGGACCGTATGTATTGACATGTTGTATGCAGACGATTGCCTTTCAAAATGCACACAAACAAAATCTTAAATGTGTCTGTATGTGAATATGAAGGCGAACATCTGGATGAAATGAGAAAGGACAATCGAGAATATGTTCATTCCCTCGTCTGTGTTCATGATAATAAAGGTTTGATTTTGAATGACAAATGCTGTGGAACTAATGCATTTTTTCTTGTGTTGCTTTTTAATTTTCTTTAATTTCTTTTGATTTTCGAGTGAAATATTACCTGTTCTTGACCGGTTTTGTGAGGTTTGCATGTTAATAAATCACATTTTAGATATTTTGGGCTTTATTCCCAAAGGCTGTCTGTTATTTTATAACATTTTGTCTTTTCTAAAATCTTATGTCTAGTTTAACCACCTACTTAAACAGTAAATTGTCAGTCAGACTGTGTTTGCGTTTGAGTTCGCAGGAGGAGATTACAGATTAGGCCTGGGATTAAACTCAGCCGAAGACTTTCACAGTTCAAACTGAGGGAATGATGGGATTGTTTGTGCTGGAGCTGTTTACTGGCAGACACAGTCGCTGTAATCTGTGGCTTTGGAACAGAGGAAGTTCCTAAATGAAGATGTTTTTGTAGCCTCTCTTCGAATTTGTAAATGCATCATATGTAGGAAACTGTGCTTTAGGTAATTTAACACTCAGTTAAGTGAGGTTTTCATTACAAAAAATTCATAAATGTAGGGTTTAGTCCTTCTCGATGTCAGTACACTGTGCACACAGTATAGCACATGCGATTCTTCTGTCTATAAAGGTTTGACAGGTTTGATCACTGCGAACATTCACATGCTTCTGCTGATCCAGATATAGATGTCATGTATAGATATGAAACCGCTTCACAAACAGTCTTTCAACCACACTGTCGTTATTTCAGTGTTACAAATATTCCTATCAGTACAGAAGAACTGAGATAAAAGTGTATAGCTCTGATATAAACACTGATGTCTAGTGACCAAAATAGTGTGAATCAACTTTTGAAAGTAACTTGACTCTTCAAACTATTTGCTCAGAAACACTGATTCATCCAGTAATGAAACAAGTGAAGTATTTATGAGTGAGTCAATGAATCATTCATTCAAGAGATTCCTTCAAATACACTGATTCATTCAGTAATAAAACAAGTGAAGTATTTATGAGTGAGTCAATGAATAATTTATTCAAGAGATTCATTCAAAAACACTGATTCATCCAGTAATGAAACAAGTGAATTCTTTATGAGTGAGTCATTGAATCATTCACTCAAGAGATTCACTCAAAAACACTGAGTCATCCAGTAATGAAACAAGTGAAGTATTTATGAGTGAGTCAATGAATCATTCATTCAAGAGATTCCTTCAAAAACACTGATTCATCCAGTAATGAAACAAGTGAATTCTTTATGAGTGAGTCATTGAATCATTCACTCAAGAGATTCATTCAAAAACACTGATTCATCCAGTAATGAAACAAGTGAATTCTTTATGAGTGAGTCATTGAATCATTCATTCAAGAGATTCATTCAAAAACACTGATTCATCCAGTAATAAATCAAGTGAAGTATTTATGAGGGAGTCATTGAATCATTCATTCAAGAGATTCATTCAAAAACACTGATTCATCCAGTAATAAATCAAGTGAAGTATTTATGAGTGAGTCATTGAATCATTCACTCAAGAGATTCAATCAAAAACACTGATTCATCCAGTAATGAAACAAGTGAATTCTTTATGAGTGAGTCATTGAATCATTCACTCAAGAGATTCGCTCAAAAACACTGATTCATCCAGTAATGAAACAAGTGAAGTATTTATGAGTGAGTCATTGAATCATTCACTCAAGAGATTCGCTCAAAAACGCTGATTCATCCAGTAATGAAACAAGTGAATTCTTTATGAGTGAGTCATTGAATCATTCACTCAAGAGATTCGCTCAAAAACACTGATTCATCCAGTAATGAAACAAGTGAAGTATTTATGAGTGAGTCAATGAATCATTCATTCAAGAAATTCCTTCAAAAACACTGATTCATCCAGTAATGAAACAAGTGAATTCTTTATGAGTGAGTCATTGAATCATTCACTCAAGAGATTCGCTCAAAAATGCAGATTCATCCAGTAATGAAATAAGTGAATTCTTTATGAGTGAGTCATTGAATCATTCATTCAAGAGATTCATTTAAAAACACTGATTCATCCAGTAATGAAACAAGTGAATTCTTTATGAGTGAGTCATTGAATCATTCACTCAAGAGATTCGCTCAAAAATGCAGATTCATCCAGTAATGAAATAAGTGAATTCTTTATGAGGGAGTCATTGAATCATTCATTCAAGAGATTCATTTAAAAACACTGATTCATCCAGTAATGAAATAAGTGAATTCTTTATGAGTGAGTCATTGAATCATTCACTCAAGAGATTTGCTCAAAAATGCAGATTCATCCAGTAATAAAACAAGTGAAGTATTTATGAGTGAGTCAATGAATCATTCACTCAAGAGATTCGCTCAAAAACACTGATTCATCCAGTAATGAAACAAGTGAAGTATTTATGAGTGAGTCAATGAATCATTCATTCAAGAGATTCTTTCAAAAACACTGATTCATCCAGTAATGAAACAAGTGAAGTCTTTATGAGTGAGTCATTGAATCATTCACTCAAGAGATTCGCTCAAAAAGGCAGATTCATCCAGTAATAAAACAAGTGAAGTATTTATGAGTGAGTCATTGAATCATTCACTCAAGAGATTCATTCAAAAACACTGATTCACCCAGTAATGAAACAAGTGAATTCTTTATGAGTGAGTCATTGAATCGTTCACTTAAGAGATTCGCTAAAAAAGATGCAGATTCATCCAGTAAAGAAACAAGTGAAGTATTTTTGAGTGTCAATGAATCATTCATTCAGGAGATTCATTCAAAAACACTAATTCATTCAGTAATAAATCAAGTGAAGTATTTATGAGTGAGTCATTGAATCATTCACTCAAGAGATTCGCTCGAAAATGCAGATTCATCCAGTAATAAAACAAGTGAAGTATTTATGAGTGAGTCAATGAATCATTTATTCAAGAGATTCATTCAAAAACACTGATTCATTCAGTAATAAATCAAGTGAAGTATTTATGAGTGCGTCATTGAATCATTCACTCAAGAGATTCGCTCAAAAAGATGCAGTTTCATCCAGTAATGAAACAAGTGAAGTATTTTTGAGTGTCAATGAATCATTCATTCAAGAGATTCCTTCAAATACACTGATTCATTCAGTAATAAAACAAGTGAAGTATTTATGAGTGAGTCAATGAATAATTTATTCAAGAGATTCATTCAAAAACACTGATTCATCCAGTAATGAAACAAGTGAATTCTTTATGAGTGAGTCATTGAATCATTCACTCAAGAGATTCACTCAAAAACACTGAGTCATCCAGTAATGAAACAAGTGAAGTATTTATGAGTGAGTCAATGAATCATTCATTCAAGAGATTCCTTCAAAAACACTGATTCATCCAGTAATGAAACAAGTGAATTCTTTATGAGTGAGTCATTGAATCATTCACTCAAGAGATTCATTCAAAAACACTGATTCATCCAGTAATGAAACAAGTGAATTCTTTATGAGTGAGTCATTGAATCATTCATTCAAGAGATTCATTCAAAAACACTGATTCATCCAGTAATAAATCAAGTGAAGTATTTATGAGGGAGTCATTGAATCATTCATTCAAGAGATTCATTCAAAAACACTGATTCATCCAGTAATAAATCAAGTGAAGTATTTATGAGTGAGTCATTGAATCATTCACTCAAGAGATTCAATCAAAAACACTGATTCATCCAGTAATGAAACAAGTGAATTCTTTATGAGTGAGTCATTGAATCATTCACTCAAGAGATTCGCTCAAAAACACTGATTCATCCAGTAATGAAACAAGTGAAGTATTTATGAGTGAGTCATTGAATCATTCACTCAAGAGATTCGCTCAAAAACGCTGATTCATCCAGTAATGAAACAAGTGAATTCTTTATGAGTGAGTCATTGAATCATTCACTCAAGAGATTCGCTCAAAAACACTGATTCATCCAGTAATGAAACAAGTGAAGTATTTATGAGTGAGTCAATGAATCATTCATTCAAGAAATTCCTTCAAAAACACTGATTCATCCAGTAATGAAACAAGTGAATTCTTTATGAGTGAGTCATTGAATCATTCACTCAAGAGATTCGCTCAAAAATGCAGATTCATCCAGTAATGAAATAAGTGAATTCTTTATGAGTGAGTCATTGAATCATTCATTCAAGAGATTCATTTAAAAACACTGATTCATCCAGTAATGAAACAAGTGAATTCTTTATGAGTGAGTCATTGAATCATTCACTCAAGAGATTCGCTCAAAAATGCAGATTCATCCAGTAATGAAATAAGTGAATTCTTTATGAGGGAGTCATTGAATCATTCATTCAAGAGATTCATTTAAAAACACTGATTCATCCAGTAATGAAATAAGTGAATTCTTTATGAGTGAGTCATTGAATCATTCACTCAAGAGATTTGCTCAAAAATGCAGATTCATCCAGTAATAAAACAAGTGAAGTATTTATGAGTGAGTCAATGAATCATTCACTCAAGAGATTCGCTCAAAAACACTGATTCATCCAGTAATGAAACAAGTGAAGTATTTATGAGTGAGTCAATGAATCATTCATTCAAGAGATTCTTTCAAAAACACTGATTCATCCAGTAATGAAACAAGTGAAGTCTTTATGAGTGAGTCATTGAATCATTCACTCAAGAGATTCGCTCAAAAAGGCAGATTCATCCAGTAATAAAACAAGTGAAGTATTTATGAGTGAGTCATTGAATCATTCACTCAAGAGATTCATTCAAAAACACTGATTCACCCAGTAATGAAACAAGTGAATTCTTTATGAGTGAGTCATTGAATCGTTCACTTAAGAGATTCGCTAAAAAAGATGCAGATTCATCCAGTAAAGAAACAAGTGAAGTATTTTTGAGTGTCAATGAATCATTCATTCAGGAGATTCATTCAAAAACACTAATTCATTCAGTAATAAATCAAGTGAAGTATTTATGAGTGAGTCATTGAATCATTCACTCAAGAGATTCGCTCGAAAATGCAGATTCATCCAGTAATAAAACAAGTGAAGTATTTATGAGTGAGTCAATGAATCATTTATTCAAGAGATTCATTCAAAAACACTGATTCATTCAGTAATAAATCAAGTGAAGTATTTATGAGTGCGTCATTGAATCATTCACTCAAGAGATTCGCTCAAAAAGATGCAGTTTCATCCAGTAATGAAACAAGTGAAGTATTTTTGAGTGTCAATGAATCATTCATTCAAGAGATTCATTCAAAAACACTGATTCATTCAGTAATAAATCAAGTGAAGTATTTATGAGTGAGTCATTGAATCATTCACTCGAGATTTGCTCAAAAACGCTGATTCATCCAGTAATGAAACAAGTGAATTCTTTATGAGTGAGTCATTGAATCATTCACTCAAGAGATTCGCTCAAAAACGCTGATTCATCCAGTAATGAAACAAGTGAAGTATTTATGAGGGAGTCAATGAATCATTCATTCAAGAGATTCATTCAAAAACACTGATTCATCCAGTAATAAATCAAGTGAAGTATTTATGAGTGAGTCATTGAATCATTCACTCAAGAGATTCATTCAAAAACACTGATTCATCCAGTAATGAAACAAGTGAATTCTTTATGAGTGAGTCATTGAATCATTCACTCAAGAGATTCGCTCAAAAAGATGCAGATTCATCCAGTAAAGAAACAATTGAAGTATTTTTGAGTGTCACTGAATCATTCATTCAAGAGATTCATTCAAAAACGCTGATTCATTTAGTAATGAAACAAGTGAAGTCTTTATGAGGGAATCAATGAATCATTCACTCAAGAGATTAGCTAAAAAAGATGCAGATTCATCCAGTAATGAAGCAAATGAAGTATTTATGAGTGAGTCATTGAATCATTCACTCAAGAGATTCACTCAAAAAGATGCAGATTCATCCAGTAATGAAGCAAGTGAAGTATTTTTGAGCGAGTCATTGAATCATTCACTCAAGAGATTCGCTCAAAAAGATGTAGATTCATCCAGTAATGAAGCAAGTGAAGTATCTATGAGAGTCATTGAATCATTCACTCAAGAGATTAGCTCAAAAACATGCAGATTCATCCAGTAATGAAGCAAATGAAGTATTTATGAGTGAGTCATTGAATCATTCACTCAAGAGATTCACTCAAAAAGATGCAGATTCATCCAGTAATGAAGCAAGTGAAGTATCTATGAGTGAGTCATTGAATCATTCACTCAAGAGATTTGCTCAAAAAGATGCAGATTCATCCAGTAATGAATCAAGTGAAGTATTTATGAGTGAGTCATTGAATCATTCACTCAAGAGATTCATTCAAAAACACTGATTCACCCAGTAATGAAACAAGTGAATTCTTTATGAGTGAGTCATTGAATCGTTCACTTAAGAGATTCGCTAAAAAAGATGCAGATTCATCCAGTAAAGAAACAAGTGAAGTATTTTTGAGTGTCAATGAATCATTCATTCAGGAGATTCATTCAAAAACACTAATTCATTCAGTAATAAATCAAGTGAAGTATTTATGAGTGAGTCATTGAATCATTCACTCAAGAGATTCGCTCGAAAATGCAGATTCATCCAGTAATAAAACAAGTGAAGTATTTATGAGTGAGTCAATGAATCATTTATTCAAGAGATTCATTCAAAAACACTGATTCATTCAGTAATAAATCAAGTGAAGTATTTATGAGTGCGTCATTGAATCATTCACTCAAGAGATTCGCTCAAAAAGATGCAGTTTCATCCAGTAATGAAACAAGTGAAGTATTTTTGAGTGTCAATGAATCATTCATTCAAGAGATTCATTCAAAAACACTGATTCATTCAGTAATAAATCAAGTGAAGTATTTATGAGTGAGTCATTGAATCATTCACTCGAGATTTGCTCAAAAACGCTGATTCATCCAGTAATGAAACAAGTGAATTCTTTATGAGTGAGTCATTGAATCATTCACTCAAGAGATTCGCTCAAAAACGCTGATTCATCCAGTAATGAAACAAGTGAAGTATTTATGAGGGAGTCAATGAATCATTCATTCAAGAGATTCATTCAAAAACACTGATTCATCCAGTAATAAATCAAGTGAAGTATTTATGAGTGAGTCATTGAATCATTCACTCAAGAGATTCATTCAAAAACACTGATTCATCCAGTAATGAAACAAGTGAATTCTTTATGAGTGAGTCATTGAATCATTCACTCAAGAGATTCGCTCAAAAAGATGCAGATTCATCCAGTAAAGAAACAATTGAAGTATTTTTGAGTGTCACTGAATCATTCATTCAAGAGATTCATTCAAAAACGCTGATTCATTTAGTAATGAAACAAGTGAAGTCTTTATGAGGGAATCAATGAATCATTCACTCAAGAGATTAGCTAAAAAAGATGCAGATTCATCCAGTAATGAAGCAAATGAAGTATTTATGAGTGAGTCATTGAATCATTCACTCAAGAGATTCACTCAAAAAGATGCAGATTCATCCAGTAATGAAGCAAGTGAAGTATTTTTGAGCGAGTCATTGAATCATTCACTCAAGAGATTCGCTCAAAAAGATGTAGATTCATCCAGTAATGAAGCAAGTGAAGTATCTATGAGAGTCATTGAATCATTCACTCAAGAGATTAGCTCAAAAACATGCAGATTCATCCAGTAATGAAGCAAATGAAGTATTTATGAGTGAGTCATTGAATCATTCACTCAAGAGATTCACTCAAAAAGATGCAGATTCATCCAGTAATGAAGCAAGTGAAGTATCTATGAGTGAGTCATTGAATCATTCACTCAAGAGATTTGCTCAAAAAGATGCAGATTCATCCAGTAATGAATCAAGTGAAGTATTTATGAGTGAGTCATTGAATCATTCACTCAAGAGATTCATTCAAAAACACTGATTCACCCAGTAATGAAACAAGTGAATTCTTTATGAGTGAGTCATTGAATCGTTCACTTAAGAGATTCGCTAAAAAAGATGCAGATTCATCCAGTAAAGAAACAAGTGAAGTATTTTTGAGTGTCAATGAATCATTCATTCAGGAGATTCATTCAAAAACACTAATTCATTCAGTAATAAATCAAGTGAAGTATTTATGAGTGAGTCATTGAATCATTCACTCAAGAGATTCGCTCGAAAATGCAGATTCATCCAGTAATAAAACAAGTGAAGTATTTATGAGTGAGTCAATGAATCATTTATTCAAGAGATTCATTCAAAAACACTGATTCATTCAGTAATAAATCAAGTGAAGTATTTATGAGTGCGTCATTGAATCATTCACTCAAGAGATTCGCTCAAAAAGATGCAGATTCATCCAGTAATGAAACAAGTGAAGTATTTTTGAGTGTCAATGAATCATTCATTCAAGAGATTCATTCAAAAACACTGATTCATTCAGTAATAAATCAAGTGAAGTATTTATGAGTGAGTCATTGAATCATTCACTCGAGATTTGCTCAAAAACGCAGATTCATCCAGTAATGAAACAAGTGAATTCTTTATGAGTGAGTCATTGAATCATTCACTCAAGAGATTCGCTCAAAAACGCTGATTCATCCAGTAATGAAACAAGTGAAGTATTTATGAGGGAGTCAATGAATCATTCATTCAAGAGATTCATTCAAAAACACTGATTCATCCAGTAATAAATCAAGTGAAGTATTTATGAGTGAGTCATTGAATCATTCACTCAAGAGATTCATTCAAAAACACTGATTCATCCAGTAATGAAACAAGTGAATTCTTTATGAGTGAGTCATTGAATCATTCACTCAAGAGATTCGCTCAAAAAGATGCAGATTCATCCAGTAAAGAAACAATTGAAGTATTTTTGAGTGTCACTGAATCATTCATTCAAGAGATTCATTCAAAAACGCTGATTCATTTAGTAATGAAACAAGTGAAGTCTTTATGAGGGAATCAATGAATCATTCACTCAAGAGATTAGCTCAAAAAGATGCAGATTCATCCAGTAATGAAGCAAATGAAGTATTTATGAGTGAGTCATTGAATCATTCACTCAAGAGATTCACTCAAAAAGATGCAGATTCATCCAGTAATGAAGCAAGTGAAGTATTTTTGAGCGAGTCATTGAATCATTCACTCAAGAGATTCGCTCAAAAAGATGTAGATTCATCCAGTAATGAAGCAAGTGAAGTATCTATGAGAGTCATTGAATCATTCACTCAAGAGATTAGCTCAAAAACATGCAGATTCATCCAGTAATGAAGCAAATGAAGTATTTATGAGTGAGTCATTGAATCATTCACTCAAGAGATTCACTCAAAAAGATGCAGATTCATCCAGTAATGAAGCAAGTGAAGTATCTATGAGTGAGTCATTGAATCATTCACTCAAGAGATTTGCTCAAAAAGATGCAGATTCATCCAGTAATGAATCAAGTGAAGTATCTATGAGTGAGTCATTGAATCATTCACTCAAGAGATTCATTCAAAAACACAGATTCATCTTGTAATGAAACAAGTGAAGTCTTTATGAGTGAGTCATTGAATCATTCATTCAAGAAATTCGCTCAAAAAGATGCAGATTCATCCAGTAATGAAGCAAGTGAAGTATTTATGAGTGAGTCATTGAATCATTCACTCAAGAGATTCGCTCAAAAAGATGCTGATTCATCCAGTAATGAAACAAGTGAAGTATTTATGAGTGAGTCATTGAATCATTCACTCAAGAGATTCGTTCAAAAAGATACAGATTCATCCAGTAATGAAGCAAGTGAAGTATCTATGAGTGAGTCATTGAATCATTCACTCAAGAGATTTGCTCAAAAATGCAGATGAAACAAGTGAAGTATTTATGAGTGAGTCAATGAATCATTCATTCAAGAGATTCATTCAAAAACACTGATTCATCCAGTAATAAATCAAGTGAAGTCTTTATGAGTGAGTCATTGAATCATTCACTCAAGAGATTCGCTCAAAAACACTGATTCATCCAGTAATGAAACAAGTGAAGTATTTATGAGTGAGTCAATGAATCATTCATTCAAGAAATTCCTTCAAAAACACTGATTCATCCAGTAATGAAACAAGTGAATTCTTTATGAGTGAGTCATTGAATCATTCACTCAAGAGATTTGCTCAAAAATGCAGATTCATCCAGTAATGAAATAAGTGAATTCTTTATGAGTGAGTCATTGAATCATTCATTCAAGAGATTCATTTAAAAACACTGATTCATCCAGTAATAAATCAAGTAAAGTCTTTATGAGTGATTCATTGAATCATTCACTCAAGAGGTTCATTCAAAAACACTGATTCATCCAGTAATGAAACAAGTGAAGTATTTATGAGTGAGTCAATGAATCATTCATTCAAGAGATTCCTTCAAAAACACTGATTCATCCAGTAATGAAACAAGTGAAGTCTTTATGAGTGAGTCATTGAATCATTCACTCAAGAGATTTGCTCAAAAATGCAGATTCATCCAGTAATAAAACAAGTGAAGTATTTATGAGTGAGTCAATGAATCATTCACTCAAGAGATTCGCTCAAAAACACTGATTCATCCAGTAATGAAACAAGTGAAGTATTTATGAGTGAGTCAATGAATCATTCATTCAAGAGATTCTTTCAAAAACACTGATTCATCCAGTAATGAAACAAGTGAAGTCTTTATGAGTGAGTCATTGAATCATTCATTCAAGAAATTCGCTCAAAAAGATGCAGATTCATCCAGTAATGAAGCAAGTGAAGTATTTATGAGTGAGTCATTGAATCATTCACTCAAGAGATTCGCTCAAAAACACTGATTCATCCAGTAATGAAACAAGTGAAGTCTTTATGAGTGAGTCATTGAATCATTCACTCAAGAGATTCATTCAAAAACACTGATTCATCCAGTAATAAATCAAGTGAAGTATTTATGAGGGAGTCATTGAATCATTCATTCAAGAGATTCAATCAAAAACACTGATTCATCCAGTAATGAAACAAGTGAATTCTTTATGAGTGAGTCATTGAATCATTCACTCAAGAGATTCGCTCAAAAACACTGATTCATCCAGTAATGAAACAAGTGAAGTATTTATGAGTGAGTCATTGAATCATTCACTCAAGAGATTCGCTCAAAAACGCTGATTCATCCAGTAATGAAACAAGTGAATTCTTTATGAGTGAGTCATTGAATCATTCACTCAAGAGATTCGCTCAAAAACACTGATTCATCCAGTAATGAAACAAGTGAAGTATTTATGAGTGAGTCAATGAATCATTCATTCAAGAAATTCCTTCAAAAACACTGATTCATCCAGTAATAAAACAAGTGAATTCTTTATGAGTGAGTCATTGAATCATTCACTCAAGAGATTCGCTCAAAAATGCAGATTCATCCAGTAATGAAATAAGTGAATTCTTTATGAGTGAGTCATTGAATCATTCATTCAAGAGATTCATTCAAAAACACTGATTCATCCAGTAATAAATCAAGTAGTCTTTATGAGTGAGTCATTGAATCATTCACTCAAGAGGTTCATTCAAAAACAGTGATTCATCCAGTAATGAAACAAGTGAAGTATTTATGAGTGAGTCAATGAATCATTCATTCAAGAGATTCATTCAAAAACACTGATTCATTCAGTAATAAAACAAGTGAAGTATTTATGAGGGAGTCATTGAATCATTCACTCGAGATTTGCTCAAAAACGCTGATTCATCCAGTAATGAAACAAGTGAAGTATTTTTGAGTGTCAATGAATCATTCATTCAAGAGATTCATTCAAAAACACTGATTCATTCAGTAATAAAACAAGTGAAGTATTTATGAGGGAGTCATTGAATCATTCACTCGAGATTTGCTCAAAAACGCTGATTCATCCAGTAATGAAACAAGTGAATTCTTTATGAGTGAGTCATTGAATCATTCACTCAAGAGATTCGCTCAAAAACGCTGATTCATCCAGTAATGAAACAAGTGAAGTATTTATGAGGGAGTCAATGAATCATTCATTCAAGAGATTCATTCAAAAACACTGATTCATCCAGTAATGAAACAAGTGAATTCTTTATGAGTGAGTCATTGAATCATTCACTCAAGAGATTCGCTCAAAAAGATGCAGATTCATCCAGTAATGAAACAAGTGAATTCTTTATGAGTGAGTCATTGAATCATTCACTCAAGAGATTCGCTCAAAAATGCTGATTCATCCAGTAATGAAACAAGTGAAGTATTTATGAGGGAGTCAATGAATCATTCATTCAAGAGATTCATTCAAAAACACTGATTCATCCAGTAATGAAACAAGTGAATTCTTTATGAGTGAGTCATTGAATCATTCACTCAAGAGATTCGCTCAAAAAGATGCAGATTCATCCAGTAAAGAAACAAGTGAAGTATTTTTGAGTGTCACTGAATCATTCATTCAAGAGATTCATTCAAAAACACTGATTCATTCAGTAATAAATCAAGTGAAGTATTTATGAGTGAGTCATTGAATCATTCACTCAAGAGATTCGCTCAAAAACGCTGATTCATTTAGTAATGAAACAAGTGAAGTCTTTATGAGGGAATCAATGAATCATTCACTCAAGAGATTAGCTCAAAAAGATGCAGATTCATCCAGTAATGAAGCAAATGAAGTATTTATGAGTGAGTCATTGAATCATTCACTCAAGAGATTCACTCAAAAAGATGCAGATTCATCCAGTAATGAAGCAAGTGAAGTATTTTTGAGCGAGTCATTGAATCATTCACTCAAGAGATTCGCTCAAAAAGATGTAGATTCATCCAGTAATGAAGCAAGTGAAGTATCTATGAGAGTCATTGAATCATTCACTCAAGAGATTAGCTCAAAAAGATGCAGATTCATCCAGTAATGAAGCAAATGAAGTATTTATGATTGAGTCATTAAATCATTCACTCAAGAGATTCACTCAAAAAGATGCAGATTCATCCAGTAATGAAGCAAGTGAAGTATCTATGAGTGAGTCATTGAATCATTCACTCAAGAGATTTGCTCAAAAAGATGCAGATTCATCCAGTAATGAATCAAGTGAAGTATCTATGAGTGAGTCATTGAATCATTCACTCAAGAGATTCATTCAAAAACACAGATTCATCTTGTAATGAAACAAGTGAAGTCTTTATGAGTGAGTCATTGAATCATTCATTCAAGAAATTGGCTCAAAAAGATGCAGATTCATCCAGTAATGAAGCAACTGAAGTATTTATGAGTGAGTCATTGAATCATTCACTCAAGAGATTCGCTCAAAAAGATGCAGATTCATCCAGTAATGAAGCAAGCAAAGTATTTATGAGTGAGTCATTGAATCATTCACTCAAGAGATTTGTTCAAAAAGATACAGATTCATCCAGTAATGAAGCAAGTGAAGTATCTATGAGTGAGTCATTGAATCATTCACTCAAGAGATTTGCTCAAAAATGCAGATGAAACAAGTGAAGTATTTATGAGTGAGTCAATGAATCATTCATTCAAGAGATTCATTCAAAAACACTGATTCATCCAGTAATAAATCAAGTGAAGTCTTTATGAGTGAGTCATTGAATCAGTCACTCAAGAGATTCATTCAAAAACGCTGATACATCCAGTAATGAAACAAGTGAAGTCTTTATAAGTGAGTCATTGAATCATTCACTCAAGAGATTCGCTCAAAAAGATGCAGATTCATCCAGTAAAGAAACAAGTGAAGTATTTTTGAGTGTCACTGAATCATTCATTCAAGAGATTCATTCAAAAACACTGATTCATTCAGTAATAAATCAAGTGAAGTATTTATGAGTGAGTCATTGAATCATTCACTCAAGAGATTCGCTCAAAAACGCTGATTCATTTAGTAATGAAACAAGTGAAGTCTTTATGAGGGAATCAATGAATCATTCACTCAAGAGATTAGCTCAAAAAGATGCAGATTCATCCAGTAATGAAGCAAATGAAGTATTTATGAGTGAGTCATTGAATCATTCACTCAAGAGATTCACTCAAAAAGATGCAGATTCATCCAGTAATGAAGCAAGTGAAGTATTTTTGAGCGAGTCATTGAATCATTCACTCAAGAGATTCGCTCAAAAAGATGTAGATTCATCCAGTAATGAAGCAAGTGAAGTATCTATGAGAGTCATTGAATCATTCACTCAAGAGATTAGCTCAAAAAGATGCAGATTCATCCAGTAATGAAGCAAATGAAGTATTTATGATTGAGTCATTAAATCATTCACTCAAGAGATTCACTCAAAAAGATGCAGATTCATCCAGTAATGAAGCAAGTGAAGTATCTATGAGTGAGTCATTGAATCATTCACTCAAGAGATTTGCTCAAAAAGATGCAGATTCATCCAGTAATGAATCAAGTGAAGTATCTATGAGTGAGTCATTGAATCATTCACTCAAGAGATTCATTCAAAAACACAGATTCATCTTGTAATGAAACAAGTGAAGTCTTTATGAGTGAGTCATTGAATCATTCATTCAAGAAATTGGCTCAAAAAGATGCAGATTCATCCAGTAATGAAGCAACTGAAGTATTTATGAGTGAGTCATTGAATCATTCACTCAAGAGATTCGCTCAAAAAGATGCAGATTCATCCAGTAATGAAGCAAGCAAAGTATTTATGAGTGAGTCATTGAATCATTCACTCAAGAGATTTGTTCAAAAAGATACAGATTCATCCAGTAATGAAGCAAGTGAAGTATCTATGAGTGAGTCATTGAATCATTCACTCAAGAGATTTGCTCAAAAATGCAGATGAAACAAGTGAAGTATTTATGAGTGAGTCAATGAATCATTCATTCAAGAGATTCATTCAAAAACACTGATTCATCCAGTAATAAATCAAGTGAAGTCTTTATGAGTGAGTCATTGAATCAGTCACTCAAGAGATTCATTCAAAAACGCTGATACATCCAGTAATAAATCAAGTAAAGTCTTTATGAGTGATTCATTGAATCATTCACTCAAGAGGTTCATTCAAAAACACTGATTCATCCAGTAATGAAACAAGTGAAGTATTTATGAGTGAGTCAATGAATCATTCATTCAAGAGATTCCTTCAAAAACACTGATTCATCCAGTAATGAAACAAGTGAAGTCTTTATGAGTGAGTCATTGAATCATTCACTCAAGAGATTTGCTCAAAAATGCAGATTCATCCAGTAATAAAACAAGTGAAGTATTTATGAGTGAGTCAATGAATCATTCACTCAAGAGATTCGCTCAAAAACACTGATTCATCCAGTAATGAAACAAGTGAAGTATTTATGAGTGAGTCAATGAATCATTCATTCAAGAGATTCTTTCAAAAACACTGATTCATCCAGTAATGAAACAAGTGAAGTCTTTATGAGTGAGTCATTGAATCATTCATTCAAGAAATTCGCTCAAAAAGATGCAGATTCATCCAGTAATGAAGCAAGTGAAGTATTTATGAGTGAGTCATTGAATCATTCACTCAAGAGATTCGCTCAAAAACACTGATTCATCCAGTAATGAAACAAGTGAAGTCTTTATGAGTGAGTCATTGAATCATTCACTCAAGAGATTCATTCAAAAACACTGATTCATCCAGTAATAAATCAAGTGAAGTATTTATGAGGGAGTCATTGAATCATTCATTCAAGAGATTCAATCAAAAACACTGATTCATCCAGTAATGAAACAAGTGAATTCTTTATGAGTGAGTCATTGAATCATTCACTCAAGAGATTCGCTCAAAAACACTGATTCATCCAGTAATGAAACAAGTGAAGTATTTATGAGTGAGTCATTGAATCATTCACTCAAGAGATTCGCTCAAAAACGCTGATTCATCCAGTAATGAAACAAGTGAATTCTTTATGAGTGAGTCATTGAATCATTCACTCAAGAGATTCGCTCAAAAACACTGATTCATCCAGTAATGAAACAAGTGAAGTATTTATGAGTGAGTCAATGAATCATTCATTCAAGAAATTCCTTCAAAAACACTGATTCATCCAGTAATAAAACAAGTGAATTCTTTATGAGTGAGTCATTGAATCATTCACTCAAGAGATTCGCTCAAAAATGCAGATTCATCCAGTAATGAAATAAGTGAATTCTTTATGAGTGAGTCATTGAATCATTCATTCAAGAGATTCATTCAAAAACACTGATTCATCCAGTAATAAATCAAGTAGTCTTTATGAGTGAGTCATTGAATCATTCACTCAAGAGGTTCATTCAAAAACAGTGATTCATCCAGTAATGAAACAAGTGAAGTATTTATGAGTGAGTCAATGAATCATTCATTCAAGAGATTCATTCAAAAACACTGATTCATTCAGTAATAAAACAAGTGAAGTATTTATGAGGGAGTCATTGAATCATTCACTCGAGATTTGCTCAAAAACGCTGATTCATCCAGTAATGAAACAAGTGAAGTATTTTTGAGTGTCAATGAATCATTCATTCAAGAGATTCATTCAAAAACACTGATTCATTCAGTAATAAAACAAGTGAAGTATTTATGAGGGAGTCATTGAATCATTCACTCGAGATTTGCTCAAAAACGCTGATTCATCCAGTAATGAAACAAGTGAATTCTTTATGAGTGAGTCATTGAATCATTCACTCAAGAGATTCGCTCAAAAACGCTGATTCATCCAGTAATGAAACAAGTGAAGTATTTATGAGGGAGTCAATGAATCATTCATTCAAGAGATTCATTCAAAAACACTGATTCATCCAGTAATGAAACAAGTGAATTCTTTATGAGTGAGTCATTGAATCATTCACTCAAGAGATTCGCTCAAAAAGATGCAGATTCATCCAGTAATGAAACAAGTGAATTCTTTATGAGTGAGTCATTGAATCATTCACTCAAGAGATTCGCTCAAAAATGCTGATTCATCCAGTAATGAAACAAGTGAAGTATTTATGAGGGAGTCAATGAATCATTCATTCAAGAGATTCATTCAAAAACACTGATTCATCCAGTAATGAAACAAGTGAATTCTTTATGAGTGAGTCATTGAATCATTCACTCAAGAGATTCGCTCAAAAAGATGCAGATTCATCCAGTAAAGAAACAAGTGAAGTATTTTTGAGTGTCACTGAATCATTCATTCAAGAGATTCATTCAAAAACACTGATTCATTCAGTAATAAATCAAGTGAAGTATTTATGAGTGAGTCATTGAATCATTCACTCAAGAGATTCGCTCAAAAACGCTGATTCATTTAGTAATGAAACAAGTGAAGTCTTTATGAGGGAATCAATGAATCATTCACTCAAGAGATTAGCTCAAAAAGATGCAGATTCATCCAGTAATGAAGCAAATGAAGTATTTATGAGTGAGTCATTGAATCATTCACTCAAGAGATTCACTCAAAAAGATGCAGATTCATCCAGTAATGAAGCAAGTGAAGTATTTTTGAGCGAGTCATTGAATCATTCACTCAAGAGATTCGCTCAAAAAGATGTAGATTCATCCAGTAATGAAGCAAGTGAAGTATCTATGAGAGTCATTGAATCATTCACTCAAGAGATTAGCTCAAAAAGATGCAGATTCATCCAGTAATGAAGCAAATGAAGTATTTATGATTGAGTCATTAAATCATTCACTCAAGAGATTCACTCAAAAAGATGCAGATTCATCCAGTAATGAAGCAAGTGAAGTATCTATGAGTGAGTCATTGAATCATTCACTCAAGAGATTTGCTCAAAAAGATGCAGATTCATCCAGTAATGAATCAAGTGAAGTATCTATGAGTGAGTCATTGAATCATTCACTCAAGAGATTCATTCAAAAACACAGATTCATCTTGTAATGAAACAAGTGAAGTCTTTATGAGTGAGTCATTGAATCATTCATTCAAGAAATTGGCTCAAAAAGATGCAGATTCATCCAGTAATGAAGCAACTGAAGTATTTATGAGTGAGTCATTGAATCATTCACTCAAGAGATTCGCTCAAAAAGATGCAGATTCATCCAGTAATGAAGCAAGCAAAGTATTTATGAGTGAGTCATTGAATCATTCACTCAAGAGATTTGTTCAAAAAGATACAGATTCATCCAGTAATGAAGCAAGTGAAGTATCTATGAGTGAGTCATTGAATCATTCACTCAAGAGATTTGCTCAAAAATGCAGATGAAACAAGTGAAGTATTTATGAGTGAGTCAATGAATCATTCATTCAAGAGATTCATTCAAAAACACTGATTCATCCAGTAATAAATCAAGTGAAGTCTTTATGAGTGAGTCATTGAATCAGTCACTCAAGAGATTCATTCAAAAACGCTGATACATCCAGTAATGAAACAAGTGAAGTCTTTATAAGTGAGTCATTGAATCATTCACTCAAGAGATTCGCTCAAAAAGATGCAGATTCATCCAGTAAAGAAACAAGTGAAGTATTTTTGAGTGTCACTGAATCATTCATTCAAGAGATTCATTCAAAAACACTGATTCATTCAGTAATAAATCAAGTGAAGTATTTATGAGTGAGTCATTGAATCATTCACTCAAGAGATTCGCTCAAAAACGCTGATTCATTTAGTAATGAAACAAGTGAAGTCTTTATGAGGGAATCAATGAATCATTCACTCAAGAGATTAGCTCAAAAAGATGCAGATTCATCCAGTAATGAAGCAAATGAAGTATTTATGAGTGAGTCATTGAATCATTCACTCAAGAGATTCACTCAAAAAGATGCAGATTCATCCAGTAATGAAGCAAGTGAAGTATTTTTGAGCGAGTCATTGAATCATTCACTCAAGAGATTCGCTCAAAAAGATGTAGATTCATCCAGTAATGAAGCAAGTGAAGTATCTATGAGAGTCATTGAATCATTCACTCAAGAGATTAGCTCAAAAAGATGCAGATTCATCCAGTAATGAAGCAAATGAAGTATTTATGATTGAGTCATTAAATCATTCACTCAAGAGATTCACTCAAAAAGATGCAGATTCATCCAGTAATGAAGCAAGTGAAGTATCTATGAGTGAGTCATTGAATCATTCACTCAAGAGATTTGCTCAAAAAGATGCAGATTCATCCAGTAATGAATCAAGTGAAGTATCTATGAGTGAGTCATTGAATCATTCACTCAAGAGATTCATTCAAAAACACAGATTCATCTTGTAATGAAACAAGTGAAGTCTTTATGAGTGAGTCATTGAATCATTCATTCAAGAAATTGGCTCAAAAAGATGCAGATTCATCCAGTAATGAAGCAACTGAAGTATTTATGAGTGAGTCATTGAATCATTCACTCAAGAGATTCGCTCAAAAAGATGCAGATTCATCCAGTAATGAAGCAAGCAAAGTATTTATGAGTGAGTCATTGAATCATTCACTCAAGAGATTTGTTCAAAAAGATACAGATTCATCCAGTAATGAAGCAAGTGAAGTATCTATGAGTGAGTCATTGAATCATTCACTCAAGAGATTTGCTCAAAAATGCAGATGAAACAAGTGAAGTATTTATGAGTGAGTCAATGAATCATTCATTCAAGAGATTCATTCAAAAACACTGATTCATCCAGTAATAAATCAAGTGAAGTCTTTATGAGTGAGTCATTGAATCAGTCACTCAAGAGATTCATTCAAAAACGCTGATACATCCAGTAATGAAACAAGTGAAGTCTTTATAAGTGAGTCATTGAATCATTCACTCAAGAGATTCGCTCAAAAACGCTGATTCATTTAGTAATGAAACAAGTGAAGTCTTTATGAGGGAGTTAATTAATCATTCACTCAAGAGATTAGCTCAAAAACATGCAGATTCATCCAGTAATGAAGCAAGTGAAGTATTTATGAGTGAGTCATTGAATCATTCAATCAAGAGATTTGCTCAAAAACACTGATTCATCCAGTAACGAAGCAAGTATTTATGAGTGAGTCATTGAATCATTCACTCATCCAGTAATGAAACAAGTGAAGTCTTTATGAGTGAGTCAATTAATCATTCACTCAAGAGATTCATTCAAAAACATGCCAATTCATCCAGTAATGAAGCAAGTGCAGTATTTATGAGTGAGTCATTGAATCATTCAATCAAGAGATTTGCTCAAAAACGCTGATTCATCCAGTAACAAAGCAAGTATTTATGAATGAGTCATTGAATCATTCACTCAAGAGATTTGCCCAAAAACGCTGATTTATCCAGTAACGAAGCAAGTATTTATGAGTGAGTCATTGAATCATTCACTCATCCAGTAATGAAACAAGTGAAGTCTTTATAAGTGAGTCAATTAATCATTCACTCAAGAGATTCATTCAAAAACATGCAGATTCATCCAGTAATGAAGCAAGTGAAGTATCTATGAGTGAGTCATTAAATCATTCACTCAAGAGATTAGCTCAAAAACAAGCAGATTCATCCAGTAATGAAGCAAGTGAAGTATTTATGAGTGAGTCATTGAATCATTCACTCAAGAGAGTTGCTCAAAAACGCTGATACATCCAGTAACGAAGCAAGTATTTATGAGTGAGTCATTGAATCATTCACTCAAGAGATTTGCTCAAAAAGATGCAGATTCATCCAGTAATGAAGCAAGTGAAGTATTTATGAGAGTCATTGAATCATTCACTCAAGAGATTTGCTCAAAAACACTGATTCATCCAGTAATGAAGCAAGTGAAGTATTTATGAGTGAGTCATTGAATCATTCACTCAAGAGAGTTGCTCAAAAACGCTGATACATCCAGTAACGAAGCAAGTATTTATGAGTGAGTCATTGAATCATTCACTCAAGAGATTTGCTCAAACAGATGCAGATCCATCCAGTAATGAAGCAAGTGAAGTATCTATGAGTGAGTCATTGAATCATTCACTCAAGAGATTTGCTCAAAAACACTGATTCATTCAGTAATGAAGCAAGTGAAGTATTTATGAGAGTTATTGAATCATTCACTTAAGAGATTAGCTCAAAAACTTGCAGATTCATCCAGTAATGAAGCAAGTGAAGTCTTCATGAGTGAGTCATTGAATCATTCACTCAAGAGATTCGCTCAAAAAGATGCAGATTCATCCAGTAATGAAACAAGTGAAGTATTTATGAGGGAGTCAATGAATCATTCATTCAAGAGATTCATTCAAAAACACTGATTCATTCAGTAATAAATCAAGTGAAGTATTTATGAGTGAGTCATTGAATCATTCACTCGAGATTTGCTCAAAAACGCAGATTCATCCAGTAATGAAACAAGTGAATTCTTTATGAGTGAGTCATTGAATCATTCACTCAAGAGATTCGCTCAAAAACGCTGATTCATCCAGTAATGAAACAAGTGAAGTATTTATGAGGGAGTCAATGAATCATTCATTCAAGAGATTCATTCAAAAACACTGATTCATCCAGTAATAAATCAAGTGAAGTATTTATGAGTGAGTCATTGAATCATTCACTCAAGAGATTCATTCAAAAACACTGATTCATCCAGTAATGAAACAAGTGAATTCTTTATGAGTGAGTCATTGAATCATTCACTCAAGAGATTCGCTCAAAAAGATGCAGATTCATCCAGTAAAGAAACAATTGAAGTATTTTTGAGTGTCACTGAATCATTCATTCAAGAGATTCATTCAAAAACGCTGATTCATTTAGTAATGAAACAAGTGAAGTCTTTATGAGGGAATCAATGAATCATTCACTCAAGAGATTAGCTCAAAAAGATGCAGATTCATCCAGTAATGAAGCAAATGAAGTATTTATGAGTGAGTCATTGAATCATTCACTCAAGAGATTCACTCAAAAAGATGCAGATTCATCCAGTAATGAAGCAAGTGAAGTATTTTTGAGCGAGTCATTGAATCATTCACTCAAGAGATTCGCTCAAAAAGATGTAGATTCATCCAGTAATGAAGCAAGTGAAGTATCTATGAGAGTCATTGAATCATTCACTCAAGAGATTAGCTCAAAAACATGCAGATTCATCCAGTAATGAAGCAAATGAAGTATTTATGAGTGAGTCATTGAATCATTCACTCAAGAGATTCACTCAAAAAGATGCAGATTCATCCAGTAATGAAGCAAGTGAAGTATCTATGAGTGAGTCATTGAATCATTCACTCAAGAGATTTGCTCAAAAAGATGCAGATTCATCCAGTAATGAATCAAGTGAAGTATCTATGAGTGAGTCATTGAATCATTCACTCAAGAGATTCATTCAAAAACACAGATTCATCTTGTAATGAAACAAGTGAAGTCTTTATGAGTGAGTCATTGAATCATTCATTCAAGAAATTCGCTCAAAAAGATGCAGATTCATCCAGTAATGAAGCAAGTGAAGTATTTATGAGTGAGTCATTGAATCATTCACTCAAGAGATTCGCTCAAAAAGATGCTGATTCATCCAGTAATGAAACAAGTGAAGTATTTATGAGTGAGTCATTGAATCATTCACTCAAGAGATTCGTTCAAAAAGATACAGATTCATCCAGTAATGAAGCAAGTGAAGTATCTATGAGTGAGTCATTGAATCATTCACTCAAGAGATTTGCTCAAAAATGCAGATGAAACAAGTGAAGTATTTATGAGTGAGTCAATGAATCATTCATTCAAGAGATTCATTCAAAAACACTGATTCATCCAGTAATAAATCAAGTGAAGTCTTTATGAGTGAGTCATTGAATCATTCACTCAAGAGATTCGCTCAAAAACACTGATTCATCCAGTAATGAAACAAGTGAAGTATTTATGAGTGAGTCAATGAATCATTCATTCAAGAAATTCCTTCAAAAACACTGATTCATCCAGTAATGAAACAAGTGAATTCTTTATGAGTGAGTCATTGAATCATTCACTCAAGAGATTTGCTCAAAAATGCAGATTCATCCAGTAATGAAATAAGTGAATTCTTTATGAGTGAGTCATTGAATCATTCATTCAAGAGATTCATTTAAAAACACTGATTCATCCAGTAATAAATCAAGTAAAGTCTTTATGAGTGATTCATTGAATCATTCACTCAAGAGGTTCATTCAAAAACACTGATTCATCCAGTAATGAAACAAGTGAAGTATTTATGAGTGAGTCAATGAATCATTCATTCAAGAGATTCCTTCAAAAACACTGATTCATCCAGTAATGAAACAAGTGAAGTCTTTATGAGTGAGTCATTGAATCATTCACTCAAGAGATTTGCTCAAAAATGCAGATTCATCCAGTAATAAAACAAGTGAAGTATTTATGAGTGAGTCAATGAATCATTCACTCAAGAGATTCGCTCAAAAACACTGATTCATCCAGTAATGAAACAAGTGAAGTATTTATGAGTGAGTCAATGAATCATTCATTCAAGAGATTCTTTCAAAAACACTGATTCATCCAGTAATGAAACAAGTGAAGTCTTTATGAGTGAGTCATTGAATCATTCATTCAAGAAATTCGCTCAAAAAGATGCAGATTCATCCAGTAATGAAGCAAGTGAAGTATTTATGAGTGAGTCATTGAATCATTCACTCAAGAGATTCGCTCAAAAACACTGATTCATCCAGTAATGAAACAAGTGAAGTCTTTATGAGTGAGTCATTGAATCATTCACTCAAGAGATTCATTCAAAAACACTGATTCATCCAGTAATAAATCAAGTGAAGTATTTATGAGGGAGTCATTGAATCATTCATTCAAGAGATTCAATCAAAAACACTGATTCATCCAGTAATGAAACAAGTGAATTCTTTATGAGTGAGTCATTGAATCATTCACTCAAGAGATTCGCTCAAAAACACTGATTCATCCAGTAATGAAACAAGTGAAGTATTTATGAGTGAGTCATTGAATCATTCACTCAAGAGATTCGCTCAAAAACGCTGATTCATCCAGTAATGAAACAAGTGAATTCTTTATGAGTGAGTCATTGAATCATTCACTCAAGAGATTCGCTCAAAAACACTGATTCATCCAGTAATGAAACAAGTGAAGTATTTATGAGTGAGTCAATGAATCATTCATTCAAGAAATTCCTTCAAAAACACTGATTCATCCAGTAATAAAACAAGTGAATTCTTTATGAGTGAGTCATTGAATCATTCACTCAAGAGATTCGCTCAAAAATGCAGATTCATCCAGTAATGAAATAAGTGAATTCTTTATGAGTGAGTCATTGAATCATTCATTCAAGAGATTCATTCAAAAACACTGATTCATCCAGTAATAAATCAAGTAGTCTTTATGAGTGAGTCATTGAATCATTCACTCAAGAGGTTCATTCAAAAACAGTGATTCATCCAGTAATGAAACAAGTGAAGTATTTATGAGTGAGTCAATGAATCATTCATTCAAGAGATTCATTCAAAAACACTGATTCATTCAGTAATAAAACAAGTGAAGTATTTATGAGGGAGTCATTGAATCATTCACTCGAGATTTGCTCAAAAACGCTGATTCATCCAGTAATGAAACAAGTGAAGTATTTTTGAGTGTCAATGAATCATTCATTCAAGAGATTCATTCAAAAACACTGATTCATTCAGTAATAAAACAAGTGAAGTATTTATGAGGGAGTCATTGAATCATTCACTCGAGATTTGCTCAAAAACGCTGATTCATCCAGTAATGAAACAAGTGAATTCTTTATGAGTGAGTCATTGAATCATTCACTCAAGAGATTCGCTCAAAAACGCTGATTCATCCAGTAATGAAACAAGTGAAGTATTTATGAGGGAGTCAATGAATCATTCATTCAAGAGATTCATTCAAAAACACTGATTCATCCAGTAATGAAACAAGTGAATTCTTTATGAGTGAGTCATTGAATCATTCACTCAAGAGATTCGCTCAAAAAGATGCAGATTCATCCAGTAATGAAACAAGTGAATTCTTTATGAGTGAGTCATTGAATCATTCACTCAAGAGATTCGCTCAAAAATGCTGATTCATCCAGTAATGAAACAAGTGAAGTATTTATGAGGGAGTCAATGAATCATTCATTCAAGAGATTCATTCAAAAACACTGATTCATCCAGTAATAAATCAAGTGAAGTATTTATGAGTGAGTCATTGAATCATTCACTCAAGAGATTCATTCAAAAACACTGATTCATCCAGTAATGAAACAAGTGAATTCTTTATGAGTGAGTCATTGAATCATTCACTCAAGAGATTCGCTCAAAAAGATGCAGATTCATCCAGTAAAGAAACAAGTGAAGTATTTTTGAGTGTCACTGAATCATTCATTCAAGAGATTCATTCAAAAACACTGATTCATTCAGTAATAAATCAAGTGAAGTATTTATGAGTGAGTCATTGAATCATTCACTCAAGAGATTCGCTCAAAAACGCTGATTCATTTAGTAATGAAACAAGTGAAGTCTTTATGAGGGAATCAATGAATCATTCACTCAAGAGATTAGCTCAAAAAGATGCAGATTCATCCAGTAATGAAGCAAATGAAGTATTTATGAGTGAGTCATTGAATCATTCACTCAAGAGATTCACTCAAAAAGATGCAGATTCATCCAGTAATGAAGCAAGTGAAGTATTTTTGAGCGAGTCATTGAATCATTCACTCAAGAGATTCGCTCAAAAAGATGTAGATTCATCCAGTAATGAAGCAAGTGAAGTATCTATGAGAGTCATTGAATCATTCACTCAAGAGATTAGCTCAAAAAGATGCAGATTCATCCAGTAATGAAGCAAATGAAGTATTTATGATTGAGTCATTAAATCATTCACTCAAGAGATTCACTCAAAAAGATGCAGATTCATCCAGTAATGAAGCAAGTGAAGTATCTATGAGTGAGTCATTGAATCATTCACTCAAGAGATTTGCTCAAAAAGATGCAGATTCATCCAGTAATGAATCAAGTGAAGTATCTATGAGTGAGTCATTGAATCATTCACTCAAGAGATTCATTCAAAAACACAGATTCATCTTGTAATGAAACAAGTGAAGTCTTTATGAGTGAGTCATTGAATCATTCATTCAAGAAATTGGCTCAAAAAGATGCAGATTCATCCAGTAATGAAGCAAGTGAAGTATTTATGAGTGAGTCATTGAATCATTCACTCAAGAGATTCGCTCAAAAAGATGCAGATTCATCCAGTAATGAAGCAAGCAAAGTATTTATGAGTGAGTCATTGAATCATTCACTCAAGAGATTTGTTCAAAAAGATACAGATTCATCCAGTAATGAAGCAAGTGAAGTATCTATGAGTGAGTCATTGAATCATTCACTCAAGAGATTTGCTCAAAAATGCAGATGAAACAAGTGAAGTATTTATGAGTGAGTCAATGAATCATTCATTCAAGAGATTCATTCAAAAACACTGATTCATCCAGTAATAAATCAAGTGAAGTCTTTATGAGTGAGTCATTGAATCAGTCACTCAAGAGATTCATTCAAAAACGCTGATACATCCAGTAATGAAACAAGTGAAGTCTTTATAAGTGAGTCATTGAATCATTCACTCAAGAGATTCGCTCAAAAACGCTGATTCATTTAGTAATGAAACAAGTGAAGTCTTTATGAGGGAGTTAATTAATCATTCACTCAAGAGATTAGCTCAAAAACATGCAGATTCATCCAGTAATGAAGCAAGTGAAGTATTTATGAGTGAGTCATTGAATCATTCAATCAAGAGATTTGCTCAAAAACACTGATTCATCCAGTAACGAAGCAAGTATTTATGAGTGAGTCATTGAATCATTCACTCATCCAGTAATGAAACAAGTGAAGTCTTTATGAGTGAGTCAATTAATCATTCACTCAAGAGATTCATTCAAAAACATGCCAATTCATCCAGTAATGAAGCAAGTGCAGTATTTATGAGTGAGTCATTGAATCATTCAATCAAGAGATTTGCTCAAAAACGCTGATTCATCCAGTAACAAAGCAAGTATTTATGAATGAGTCATTGAATCATTCACTCAAGAGATTTGCCCAAAAACGCTGATTTATCCAGTAACGAAGCAAGTATTTATGAGTGAGTCATTGAATCATTCACTCATCCAGTAATGAAACAAGTGAAGTCTTTATAAGTGAGTCAATTAATCATTCACTCAAGAGATTCATTCAAAAACATGCAGATTCATCCAGTAATGAAGCAAGTGAAGTATCTATGAGTGAGTCATTAAATCATTCACTCAAGAGATTAGCTCAAAAACAAGCAGATTCATCCAGTAATGAAGCAAGTGAAGTATTTATGAGTGAGTCATTGAATCATTCACTCAAGAGAGTTGCTCAAAAACGCTGATACATCCAGTAACGAAGCAAGTATTTATGAGTGAGTCATTGAATCATTCACTCAAGAGATTTGCTCAAAAAGATGCAGATTCATCCAGTAATGAAGCAAGTGAAGTATTTATGAGAGTCATTGAATCATTCACTCAAGAGATTTGCTCAAAAACACTGATTCATCCAGTAATGAAGCAAGTGAAGTATTTATGAGTGAGTCATTGAATCATTCACTCAAGAGAGTTGCTCAAAAACGCTGATACATCCAGTAACGAAGCAAGTATTTATGAGTGAGTCATTGAATCATTCACTCAAGAGATTTGCTCAAACAGATGCAGATCCATCCAGTAATGAAGCAAGTGAAGTATCTATGAGTGAGTCATTGAATCATTCACTCAAGAGATTTGCTCAAAAACACTGATTCATTCAGTAATGAAGCAAGTGAAGTATTTATGAGAGTTATTGAATCATTCACTTAAGAGATTAGCTCAAAAACTTGCAGATTCATCCAGTAATGAAGCAAGTGAAGTCTTCATGAGTGAGTCAATGAATCATTCATTCAAGAGATTCATTCAAAAACACTGATTCATCCAGTAATGAAACAAGTGAATTCTTTATGAGTGAGTCATTGAATCATTCACTCAAGAGATTCGCTCAAAAACACTGATTCATCCAGTAATGAAACAAGTGAAGTATTTATGAGTGAGTCAATGAATCATTCATTCAAGAGATTACTTTAAAAACACTGATTCATCCAGTAATGAAACAAGTGAAGTCTTTATGAGTGAGTCATTGAATCATTCACTCAAGAGATTCGCTCAAAAATGCAGATTCATCCAGTAATAAAACAAGTGAAGTATTTATGAGTGAGTCAATGAATCATTTATTCAAGAGATTCATTCAAAAACACTGATTCATCCAGTAATGAAACAAGTGAATTCTTTATGAGTGAGTCATTGAATCATTCATTCAAGAGATTCCTTCAAAAACACTGATTCATCCAGTAATGAAACAAGTGAATTCTTTATGAGTGAGTCATTGAATCATTCACTCAAGAGATTCATTCAAAAACACTGATTCATCCAGTAATGAAACAAGTGAATTCTTATATGAGTGAGTCATTGAATCATTCACTCAAGAGATTCGCTCAAAAACACTGATTCATCCAGTAATAAATCAAGTGAAGTATTTATGAGTGAGTCATTGAATCATTCACTCAAGAGATTCAATCAAAAACACTGATTCATCCAATAATGAAACAAGTGAATTCTTTATGAGTGAGTCATTGAATCATTCACTCAAGAGATTCGCTCAAAAACACTGATTCATCCAGTAATGAAACAAGTGAAGTATTTATGAGTGAGTCAATGAATCATTCATTCAAGAAATTCCTTCAAAAACACTGATTCATCCAGTAATGAAACAAGTGAATTCTTTATGAGTGAGTCATTGAATCATTCACTCAAGAGATTCGCTCAAAAATGCAGATTCATCCAGTAATGAAATAAGTGGATTCTTTATGAGTGAGTCATTGAATCATTCATTCAAGAGATTCATTCAAAAACACTGATTCATCCAGTAATAAATCAAGTAAAGTCTTTATGAGTGAGTCATTGAATCATTCACTCAAGAGGTTCATTCAAAAACACTGATTCATCCAGTAATGAAACAAGTGAAGTATTTATGAGTGAGTCAATGAATCATTCATTCAAGAGATTCCTTCAAAAACACTGATTCATCCAGTAATGAAACAAGTGAAGTCTTTATGAGTGTAATAAATCAAGTGATTCGCTCAAAATGATGTAGATTCATCCAGTAATGAAGCAAGTGAAGTATCTATGAGAGTCATTGAATCATTCACTCAAGAGATTTGCTCAAAAACACTGATCCATCCAGTAATGAAGCAAGTGAAGTATCTATGAGTGAGTCATTGAATCATTCACTCAAGAGATTTGCTCAAACAGATGCAGATCCATCCAGTAATGAAGCAAGTGAAGTATCTATGAGTGAGTCATTGAATCATTCACTCAAGAGATTTGCTCAAAAACACTGATTCATTCAGTAATGAAGCAAGTGAAGTATTTATGAGAGTCATTGAATCATTCACTTAAGAGATTAGCTCAAAAACTTGCAGATTCATCCAGTAATGAAGCAAGTGAAGTCTTCATGAGTGAGTCATTGAATCATTCACTCAAGAGATTCGCTCAAAAAGATGCAGATTCATCCAGTAATGAAACAAGTGAAGTATTTATGAGGGAGTCAATGAATCATTCATTCAAGAGATTCATTCAAAAACACTGATTCATCCAGTAATGAAACAAGTGAATTCTTTATGAGTGAGTCATTGAATCATTCACTCAAGAGATTCGCTCAAAAACACTGATTCATCCAGTAATGAAACAAGTGAAGTATTTATGAGTGAGTCAATGAATCATTCATTCAAGAGATTACTTCAAAAACACTGATTCATCCAGTAATGAAACAAGTGAAGTTTTTATGAGTGAGTCATTGAATCATTCACTCAAGAGATTCGCTCAAAAATGCAGATTCATCCAGTAATAAAACAAGTGAAGTATTTATGAGTGAGTCAATGAATCATTTATTCAAGAGATTCATTCAAAAACACTGATTCATCCAGTAATGAAACAAGTGAATTCTTTATGAGTGAGTCATTGAATCATTCACTCAAGAGATTCATTCAAAAACACTGATTCATCCAGTAATGAAACAAGTGAATTCTTATATGAGTGAGTCATTGAATCATTCACTCAAGAGATTCGCTCAAAAAGATGCAGATTCATCCAGTAAAGAAACAAGTGAAGTATTTTTGAGTGTCACTGAATCATTCATTCAAGAGATTCATTCAAAAACACTGATTCATTCAGTAATAAATCAAGTGAAGTATTTATGAGTGAGTCATTGAATCATTCACTCAAGAGATTCGCTCAAAAACGCTGATTCATTTAGTAATGAAACAAGTGAAGTCTTTATGAGGGAATCAATGAATCATTTACTCAAGAGATTAGCTCAAAAACATGCAGATTCATCCAGTAATGAAGCAAATGAAGTATTTATGAGTGAGTCATTGAATCATTCACTCAAGAGATTCACTCAAAAAGATGCAGATTCATCCAGTAATGAAGCAAGTGAAGTATTTTTGAGCGAGTCATTGAATCATTCACTCAAGAGATTCGCTCAAAATGATGTAGATTCATCCAGTAATGAAGCAAGTGAAGTATCTATGAGAGTCATTGAATCATTCACTCAAGAGATTAGCTCAAAAACATGCAGATTCATCCAGTAATGAAGCAAATGAAGTATTTATGAGTGAGTCATTGAATCATTCACTCAAGAGATTCACTCAAAAAGATGCAGATTCATCCAGTAATAAAGCAAGTGAAGTATCCATGAGTGAGTCATTGAATCATTCACTCAAGAGATTTAATCAAAAAGATGCAGATTCATCCAGTAATGAAGCAAGTGAAGTATTTATGAGTGAGTCATTGAATCATTCACTCAAGAGATTCGCTCAAAAAGATGCAGATTCATCCAGTAATGAAGCAAGTGAAGTATTTATGAGTGAGTCATTGAATTATTCACTCAAGAGATTCGCTCAAAAAGATGCAGATTCATCCAGTAATGAAGCAAGTGAAGTATTTTTGAGTGTCAATGAATCATTCATTCAAGAGATTCATTCAAAAACACTGATTCATCCAGTAATGAAACAAGTGAAGTATTTATGAGTGAGTCATTGAATCATTCACTCAAGAGATTCGTTCAAAAAGATACATTCATCCAGTAATGAAGCAAGTGAAGTATCTATGAGTGAGTCATTGAATCATTCACTCAAGAGATTTGCTCAAAAATGCAGATGAAACAAGTGAAGTATTTATGAGTGAGTCAATGAATCATTCATTCAAGAGATTCATTCAAAAACACTGATTCATCCAGTAATAAATCAAGTGAAGTCTTTATGAGTGAGTCATTGAATCATTCACTCAAGAGATTCATTCAAAAACGCTGATACATCCAGTAATGAAACAAGTGAAGTCTTTATGAGTGAGTCATTGAATCATTCACTCAAAAGATTCGCTCAAAAACGGTGATTCATTTAGTAATGAAACAAGTGAAGTCTTTATGAGGGAGTTAATTAATCATTCACTCAAGAGATTAGCTCAAAAACATGCAGATTCATCCAGTAATGAAGCAAGTGAAGTAAATATGAGTGAGTCATTGAATCATTCAATCAAGAGATTTGCTCAAAAACGCTGATTCATCCAGTAACGAAGCAAGTATTTATGAGTGAGTCATTGAATCATTCACTCATCCAGTAATGAAACAAGTGAAGTCTTTATGAGTGAGTCAATTAATCATTCACTCAAGAGATTCATTCAAAAACATGCAGATTCATCCAGTAATGAAGCAAGTGAAGTATTTATGAGTGAGTCATTGAATCATTCAATCAAGAGATTTGCTCAAAAACGCTGATTCATCCAGTAACGAAGCAAGTATTTATGAATGAGTCATTGAATCATTCACTCAAGAGATTTGCCCAAAAACGCTGATTTATCCAGTAACGAAGCAAGTATTTATGAGTGAGTCATTGAATCATTCACTCATCCAGTAATGAAACAAGTGAAGTCTTTATGAGTGAGTCAATTAATCATTCACTCAAGAGATTCATTCAAAAACATGCAGATTCATCCAGTAATGAAGCAAGTGAAGTATCTATGAGTGAGTCATTGAATCATTCACTCAAGAGATTAGCTCAAAAACATGCAGATTCATCCAGTAATGAAGCAAGTGAAGTATTTATGAGTGAGTCATTGCATCATTCACTCAAGAGAGTTGCTCAAAAACGCTGATACATCCAGTAACGAAGCAAGTATTTATGAGTGAGTCATTGAATCATTCACTCAAGAGATTTGCTCAAAAAGATGCAGATCCATCCAGTAATGAAGCAAGTGAAGTATCTATGAGTGAGTCATTGAATCATTAACTCAAGAGATTTGCTCAAAAACACTGATTCATCCAGTAATGAAGCAAGTGAAGTATTTATGAGAGTCATTGAATCATTCACTTAAGAGATTAGCTCAAAAACATGCAGATTCATCCAGTAATGAAGCAAGTGAAGTCTTCATGAGTGAGTCATTGAATCATTCACTCAAGAGAGTTGCTCAAAAACGCTGATACATCCAGTAACGAAGCAAGTATTTATGAGTGAGTCATTGAATCATTCACTCAAGAGATTTGCTCAAAAAGATGCAGATTCATCCAGTAATGAAGCAAGTGAAGTATTTATGAGAGTCATTGAATCATTCACTCAAGAGATTTGCTCAAAAACACTGATTCATCTAGTAACGAAGCAAGTCTTTATGAGTGAGTGATTTAATCATTCATTCAAAACAGTCCATACAAAAATAATATTTTTTTTCCTGATATTTAAATAGACTTCAATTAACAGGTTGTCAGAACCTCTAGTAAATTACGTCATTTTGTGTCGTCTATTCAGAATCGTGATCTCTATTTTAAACAAACAAACAAACAAAATCATGCAGCTGTAGTGCACCTGATATTCAATAACATTCAATATGGTAACTGTAGCTGGGAGATTCCCAGATTGAAGTTTGTTAAATGTAACCGTTTGAATATTTTAACCCTAGCAACCGCATAGCATTACTCTGTTATCCTGTATATTCTATCCTCAAAATTAATGTTTTTAATTCAGATTAAATGTCGGTTTACTGCCTCCATCAACTGGTAATCTTCTAGGACACTTTTCCAAACCCAGATCAGGAACAGCCACCCACATGGTGCCACGCAGCTCTTAAAGCATCTGTCCTTAAATGCCACTTTACCCTGTAAGGTGAGGTTTTTGTGTCTTTCTCTGTCCCCGGAGGTTAACTCTGTTTCAGGAGAAGCGAGGGAAGAGCACAGCTTCAGCTTCACATCATCTGAGGCCATTGTGTCAACAACAGCAGTTAAGGAAAGTGTGTGAATGCTGAAAGATGCAAGGTTTTGAATTATTTAATCTTTCTTCAATTACTTGAATTCTATCTGTGTAAATCTTCTTGATTAATTGAATCCAGCTTTAAAGGGGTCCTACAATGCCTCTTTTCACAAAATGTAAAATAAGTCTCTGATGTCCCCGGAGTGTGTATGTGAAGTTTTAGCTCAAAATACCCCACAGATCATTTTTATAGCATGTTAAAATTGTCACTTTTTGAGGGTGAGTGTGTCCCTTTAAATGCAAATGAGCTTCTGCTCCCCGCCCCCTTTCAGGAAGAGGGTGGAGCTATAAAAGCTTGTGTTAGCAGCGCCGATTACCTCACGCAGACACGCACTGAAAATGTCAAAAACTGTTCAGCCTTTTATGATCAAACCGGAGTCGGACAATGATGAAGAGACTCAAGAAGTGACAACATGTGGAATGAGACAGGACGTTTCTGAAGGGATAGTTGATGAATTTATGAGTTAACCATCTTCAAGTCATTGATTAGCATATTCTGTCATGATAATCTCTAAAGGAAGGAACAGTGGAGAACCGGAGACAGGGTCATGGGCGGCCAAGGCTCATTGATGCACGTGGGGAGCGAAGGCTGGCCCGTGTGGTCCGATCAAACAGACGAGCTACCGTAGCTCAAATTGCTCAAGAAGTTAATGCTGGTTCTGATAGAAAGGTGTCAGAATACACAGTGCATCTCAGTTTGTGTGTATGGGGCTGCATAGCCACAGATCAGTCAGGGTGCCCATGCTGACCCGTCCACCGCCGAAAGCACCAACAGTGACACGTGAGCATCAGAACTGGACCACGGAGCAATGGAAGATGGTGGCCTGGTCTGATGAATCACGTTTTCTTTTACATCACGTGGATGGCCGGGTGTGTGTGTGTGGCTTACCTGGGGAACACATGGCACCAGGATGCACTATGGGAAGAAGGCAAGCCAGCGGAGGCAGTGTGATGTTTTGGGCAATGTTCTGCTGGGAAACCTTGGGTCCTGCCATCCATGTGGATGTTACTTTGACACGTACCACCTACCTAAGCATTGTTGCAGACCATGTTCACCCTTCCATGGAAACGGTATTCCCTGGTGGCTGTGGCTCTTTCAGCAGGATAATGCTCCTGACACAAAGCACAAATGGTTCAGGAATGGTTTGAGGAGCACAACAACGAGTTTGAGGTGTTGACTTGGCCTCCAAATTCCCCAGATCTCAATCCAATCGAGCATCTGTGGGATGTGCTGAACAAACATGTGTGATCCATGGAGGCACCACCTCACAATTTACAGGACTTAAAGGATCTGCTGCTAACATCTTGGTGCCAGATACCACAGCACACCTTCAGGGGTCTAGTGGAGTCCATGCCTTGACGGGTCAGTGCTGTTTTGGCAGTAAAAACGGGGACCAACACAATATTAGGTCATAATGTTATGCCTGATCAGTGTATAGCACAAAATACTGCAGTAATCCAGTCTGTAAAGCTGCTTTGAAATGGATGTATATTATGAAAAGCACTATACAAATAAACCCGACTTGACAAACATGCCTCCTCAAGTCAAGTGCGTGGTGTTGAAAGCATAATACATAATATTTATACCCATAATATTCCTGATATTTGTCAAAATTGTGTTAAGACAAATATTTCGCAAAATAGTAAATTCTTATATTATACTGAATTTATTATTTTAATACTACATTAAATTAAACTACACCAACTTGTATTGATTTTCTTCACAGTGCTTGTAATGCATTATGGGATTGCCATCTCTGCCTTGCATTTTAGTCAAAAGATGGCATTTTAAAACTTGATCTTTCTGTAAAAATAATAATATATGACACCAATGCTTTTCAAGTCATAAATGTACAATTTTCAGCTGAAACAGAATATTCAGTAAGAAATGATTTGATCAATTGGGAACTGATGCATCATCACTGAAAAGTGATCTCTATGAAAAAATAAAAATAAAAATAACATACCGAATTGACGAGGAATGAATAACAAAGAAATTAATTTTGACTTTAAACCATCATAAACTTCAATAATGACACACAGAATTCAATTTGAATAATTACTTGTTTACTTTCCACCCACAACAAAGTGAACATTTCATTTATGTCGCAAAACACTTCACATAAAAATAGCATTTCATGAAAATGATCACACATCTTTGAATACATCTGGATGTTTTCTGATTGATTGGCAAACACAATAACAGGCTTGTACAGACGTCTCTCTCTCTGGTCCACAAGTCACATCCGCGTACGAGCGCTCGGTCAACCTGCACGTAACACGCATGAAGACGCATGGCTTGCTATACAATAATAAGTAGAAACATACTGTCAGTAGTGCAACACTGTGCTTTCTCCATCCGTGTCCCACAGACCCCCAAACAGTGAGTAAAAGAGCCAATACAAAACATACGAGAGCCACGGCATGTGGCCATACATTACACAACACTAGTAGCCGAGTAATATGGGCAGACTTTATGTCAGCATCGGCACATGAACGCAAATCATTAAGTGCAGGTGTAAGAGATATTTCACCTAAAAATGAAAATACTAGCATATAAATCCCCCTCATGGGGTTTCAAACCAGCATGCATTTCAAAAGAAGGTATGTTGAAGAATGTTGGAAACCAAACATTTCTGCTTCCCATTGACTTCCATATGTTTTGTCAATGAGGACCAAAACTGGTTTCTTCAAAATATCTTTTTACGTCCCACAGAAGAAATGCAAATGCACAACCATGAGGGTTAGTATTTTCATTCTTAAGTGCATTTAAGTGCGGCTGGCAGTGTCCACGCCTCTTTTAAAGAGGGAAAATGCACTCACAATTTTGGCTTGGTTTGGAAAAAGTGCACAGCGTTATCCATCAGAAAACTTTCAGGAGAAGCTCGTAAGTTGCGTTGATGATCCCCCAGGACAGGAGAGAGCGGTGGTAGTTGAGCGTCGCTCCGCGGAAGAGCAGCACGACGCTGCTGCCTCTTTCCCGCCACACCGTCATCAGCACTTGACGGCAGGGAACAAACTCGCCCCCCACCTGGGCCTGTGCTCGGGATTTGACCACGTTCAGCGGGTAGAACATGATGCCCAGGGCCGCGCCCAGCAGCCCGCCACACACAAAGTCATTGGCCATGTGACCCGCCCGGGTTCGGGCGTCAGGCAGCTGCTGTTTAATGGGCCCACGCAGCCCGAAGAACAGAATGTTACTGGGCCCGTTCCGCAACAAAATCGGCACCAGGCCGCGGTAGCACTCCCTCACGCCGTAGTCCCGCAGGAGAGTCCTGAAGGTGTGGGCGGTGTTGTTGAAGCGCCCGTTGTGCCGGTGGTCCTGGAGCAGCGTTTGCACCCGCTCGAATGGCGTAAGGGCGGCCTCAGCCGTGCCGGCCAGCGCGGCGGCGGCGCTACGCGTAACGAGCTCGGGAGTGCCACTACTGCGGGCGTGCCGCAAGAGCAGCCGGGAAAAATCCTCATACAAGCCGAACATGATGGCCACAGTGGTGGTTTTCTGCAGCAGGGGAGGCAGGAGCCCTCGGTACAGACGGCCCAACCCTTCCCGCTGCAGCTGACGGACAGCTTCGTTCACCCGGACGCCGTGGAGCTGCTGCCGGAACAGAACTTTCTGAATGGGGAAGGTCACAATGATGTTGGTGAACGCGGCAAACGAGCCACACACATAGTGCTTTCCTCGGGCGCCCAGATCGGCTCCGATTAGAGCATGGCCACCTTTACCCAACTTGCCCTGCGGGTCCATAGTAGTAACGACCCCCATAGGAAACTAAGCATCTGACTGGTCAGCAGAAGAGATCCAGGTAAACATCCATTCCAGCCTGTAAAAGACAGAAAATAAAGCGGTCAGTAAATGTAACAAGAGTTTGTGAGGTCTGATCTGGTTTTATTGGCCAGTGGTTGCAGGTAAAGAGTCTAATCTTTTGAAAGCATTTTGCGTCACTAACTGCTGAGATAAGACACGTTACCTAACCAAAGATCAAGCGTCCCAGACAGAACGAGGGCAGGAGGGCATCAGGCTGCCGTTTCTCTGAACCATTTCAGACTCAAATTACCTTTATATTGTTCATTATATGGCAAGATAAGTGGCATATAATTCCACAGAAATTAGTATATGAGTGCGTTATCATCTCAAGGCACAGGCAAAAACTCATGCACTGGTACATTTTGAGATTTTGGGAGATTTTCCAAATACACAATTAAATAATTATTTTATTGCACTTTATTTGCAGCGTCTGTAGATTTTAATCATATCTTTAAAATCCACTTCAGTAGCTTTACACCAAACGTTACAGTTGTATTTCTATATATATATATATATATATAATCTGAAGGGTTCATAGCATTCACCTGTGTATATAACATTTAGGTCTGTTAGAAACCTTTAACTCTAATATGTCAATAAAATTATGATTTTTGTTTGTTCTGGAAACCAATGCAAATGAGTACATATTTAATTACATAATTCCTCATTTGCATATCCAAATGGTTTCATAACATTTTAGGAAACTTGTAATACAAAACACTACTGTGATTAATCACCTGGGGAAAGTATGGTGAAATCGATGTCATTCACACTGATCTTTCTAACGCATGCGTTAAACTTGGCACAAGATATGCAGTGCGAGCGTTTCTGTTAATAATGTTTTAAAAATACAGAAGAGTAAATGAGACTCTGAAAGAGGAAGATTTTCAGTAGAAATATAGCACATACTGTTGCAAGAAAAAGTATGTGAACCGCTTGCAGAATCTGTGAGAACGTGAATAATTTGAACAAAATAAGAGATCATACAAAATGCATGTTATTTTTCATTTAGTGCTGTCCTGAATAAGATATTTTACATAAAAGATGTTTACATAGACAAAAAATGCAGAATTTATTAAAATAACCCGTTCAAAACACACCCTTGATTCCTAATCCTGTGTGTCGTTCCCTGATGATCCACGGCAGTGTGCGAGAGTGTGTGTGTGTCGTTCCTTGATTATCCACGGCAGTGTGTGAGAGTGTGTGTGTGCGTGTGTGTGTGTCATTCCCTGATGATCCACGGCTGTGTGTGAGAGTGTGTGTGTGTGTGTGTCGTTCCCTGATGATCCCCGGCTGTGTGTGTGTGTGAGTATGTGTATGTGTTGTTCCCTGATGATCCATGGCTGTGTGTGTGTGTGTTCGTCGTTCCCTGATGATCCACGGCTGTGTGTGTGTGTGTGTGAGTTGTTCCCTGATAATCCACGGCTGTGGCTGTGTGAGTGAGTGTGAGTGTGTGTGTGTGTGTGTGTGTGTGTGTGTGTGTGTGTGTGTGTGTGTGTGTGTGTGTGTGTGTTGTTCCCTGATGATCCACGGCTGTGGCTGTGTGGCTGTGTGGCTGTGTGAGTGAGTGAGTGAGTGAGTGAGTAGCTGTGTGGCTGTGTGAGTGAGTGAGTGTGTGTGTGTGTGTGTGTTGTTCCCTGATGATCCACGGCTGTGTGTGAGTGAGTGAGTGTGTGTGAGTGTGTGTGTGTGTGTGTGTGTGTGTGTGTGTGTGTGTGTGTGTGTGTGTGAGAGAGTTGTTCCCTGATGATCCACGGCTGTGGCTGTGGCTGTGTGAGTGAGTGTGAGTGTGTGTGTGTGTGTGTGTGTGAGTTGTTCCCTGATGATCCACGGCTGTGTGTGAGTGAGTGAGTGTGTGTGTGAATCAAGGGTTCATAAATTTTTGAACGGGTTATTTTAATAAATTCTGCTTTTTTTGTCTATATGTAAACATTTTTTATGTAAAATATCTTATTCAGGACAGCACTAAATAAAAAATGTTGTATGATCTCTTATTTTGTTAAAATTATTCACATTTTCACAGATTCTGCAAGCGGTTCACATACTTTTTCTTGCAGTCATGTAAGACGCTTGAATGCCCTGTGATTTAGCTTTTTCCTTGTGTAAAAGAGCAGTGTCACTTCACTAAACGTCTCCTTCAGTGTTTCAGTAAGTTGTGCGGGTCTGAAAGCACATGAGGGTGTAAATAAGTCTCATTTTGACATTGACTCGCTCCTTAAAGTGGCTCAAAAGAAACCCAGGAGCGTGAATGTACTACAACCCATGTGCAAGCCTTCTCCAAAAATAACACCACACATGTGGAGGTCGGGGAAGATCCTATGGGGACTTCTGAAGGTCATGGAGAGGATTGGGTCGTGCAATAATCTGCTGTCATGATAACAAGACAGATGCATTACTCAAACCTCATTTATCAGATCAAAACCCTCACGATCGAGAGCTGATAGTGATGACAGGTCAGTGTTATCCAACTGGACAGCCTCTTTAACCCATTTAACACTTACATATGTGACTTTAAAGAATCACACACCACTTATAAAGGACTTTAAGCATGTGTGGCTAATGATATGACATGTCTGACTTAATACAAATCATCTCATTCCAGAGCTCTCCAATACATATAAATGATTGTGTCAGATGTGCAGACAGCAGTTTCCATTGCATTAACGTTACATTATAATATTAATCAGCACATGTGCTAAATAAACCCAGCTAACAGGCTATTGCTAACACTACAGTGCCAAAACAGAGGATAGGCAAAAACAAACACCATACATCAGATATATATGTCACATGGCACCAATATAAGAGGAAATATATCAAATATACTTCATTTTTCCTCTATGTAAACTACGTTGTGTAACTCTTTTTGACTACAGCACGTCCTCACAGTGTCTCTCAAATATTACTTAAATGTACATACATTAACTATATATTTAAGTTTAAAAGCTTAAATGTGTTTTATATCACTGCAAAAACACACCTACATCGAAGCTAACTGTTAATGCTAATCCTGTGACAGCACAAGTTCAGGTGTTTACACCGAGAAATCTTACCTAAAAAGTGTTTATATGTGTAAGTATTTGAATCTGAGCATTCGTAGCGCTAAATGTATGTAGTTGACTACCTTGTGGTTGTGGTCCGGGGAAAGTCACGGCTCTGTTGGGCTGGGTTGTGTCAGTGTGAGTGAGGCGGAACCGCGTCCTTAGTTTCTAGTGTTTCCACTTCAGATGTAAGAGTGAGAGACCGGAAGTAGCTGCGAAAGAATCGCTTCTAGTGTTTCCACTCTGCGTGGAGATCCGTAGACCATAAGGTACTCGTGGCGCTAATGTATACAAATTCAAATACATTGAAAAATGAAAATTTACAACATGAGAACTATGGAGGTCCAAACACGCAAGAATGTATTTATAAAATTATTTATATTTATAATATTTTATTATTATTTATTTTTTTTTTTTTACTTTTTAATCTTTGTAATATTTTTATTTACTTTTTAATAGAATATATACGGTATAAAATCTAAATGTTTTCAAATTCACAAACCTTAGTTTTGATGATTGCAAATATACCGAGTATAACTATAAACACCCATATTTATACCCAAATGATGCATTAAACGAACATAACATCTTTGTTTGTAATGACAATTTGCTGTAATGAAATAAGTATTTAAAAAATATATATTTGTATTAACAGAACAGAACACAATCGCCAGAACAGCAGAGGGCAGTAGAGACGGAAATGATGCGTTGCCTCGCCTTGTGCGCGTTACACAAAACCGGGAAGGAATCTGCCATTTACGTTTGTAGGGGACATTTAAAGAATATATTTTAATCTGTTAAAAAAGAATGTATGAAAAGTAAATACATTTTCGTAATTCAAATAAATAGTAAATTCGTATTCAAATAAATAGTCAAATATAATTCCTACTTTGTATATAAACGAAATGCTCACCCTAACGTTGTTCAGTCGCCCCCCGTTACTGAGATCGTTCAGTTCACGCGTTCAAACATTCGCGGTAAAAACATTGGCGATCTTTGCAGTTGTTAGTTTCTGATCGTTGTTGTTGTTTATGCAGATAATTATATCTAATTAAATTAAGGTAAAGATGAGTAGGATGGCAAAAACACTGAAAGCTGTTCAGCGGGAGCTACAGGTGAGTGTTGATGAGAAATAACATTTTATTAATTTTATTTTTGACATGTAAATCCCGAAACTAACGTTACATATTGTATTTTTGTTATTGTGTATAATATATATATGTATATGTATGTAGTATTTAATATTACTAATGATATCATTAATGTCACACGTAATATTATACATTATACATATTTTATTGTAGGGTTTTATTTTTTTGACTGGCAATTCCTAAAACATAATATTAATATCACCAATATTATGTAATATGTAAAATGACAAATTGTTGTTTGAGATATAATGTAGTATTTAATATTACTAATTATAATACGACATGTCTAATATTAGTATTTTTTTTATTTTATGACTTGTAATTCCCGAAACATGTTGTTTTAATACCACCAATATTTATATTATGTAATAAAAAAATACTATTGTATATAATAATATATAATACATTTTTATGATGTATAATATAATATAATATTTAATATTACTAATAATAATAGGACATATGTAATATTATACATTGTATTGCCCTGGAATAAATATCACCAATATTTATATTATGTAATGACAAATATTTTATTATTGTTATTTATAATATTAATAATATTTAAGTTCCAAGTAGTTTATTAATATAAATGTAATTTAATTTTTGTTATTAATTGCGTCTAACATTAAGTTGTTTGTTTGTTTATTTTATTTTTATATATATATATAATGTATATGTGCGTGCGTGCGTGTGTGTGTGTATATATATATATATATATATATATATATATATATATATATAAATACATTTGAATATGTATATAATATAAACAAAATTTTTTGTAATTTACATATAGTATTGACTTGTGAACTGAAGTAACAGTTTATAATATATGCATTGTATTATACACATTACACTGTACATGCAATTATTACACAATAATAAGCACTTTTATAAGCAAGTTTGGACACAATTGACAGACTTTATTTCTGTCTTTATTAGAGTGCGAAACAGAACAACGATGGCACTGAGTCTCCACGAGCCCTGGACATTTCATCCATAGAGAAAGCCAGTTTCTTTCAGGGAGATCAGTATTCTCCTCATGGTATGACTACTGTAAATCACCACTTGCTTTAATGCCATCAGTGTAAGGACTGAAAAGTAAGTGTTCCGTATAAAATAAGTGACTTAAGTGTGATTTTTGCTGTGTTTTGCAGGGAACCCGCTTCACAGCACCGCTTTAGAGGAAGATATGAGTCCTGGACCGGCACAGAACCAGAGGTCTGCCCGACAACGAGCTGGGAAGCCTGGGGAGACTCATAAGGCTAAGGCTAAGGAAAAGGCCCAAACATTTTCCAAAGAACTGAGCGCAGAGTCCAAGGAGAACCAGGAACCATCTCAGCCACCAAATCAAGGAGCGAAATCAGTCGCCAGGTAGAGCGAGATCAGGGGGTTTCTGCTGTGCGTCTGCATCACCGTAATAATAACGCAAAGGCTTTCTGTGTCATAGAAAAGCTAAAGGCAGGCCTTTACCAACCATATCGGAAGGCAGGGAGGATATAGACAAGAAGAGAATGGCAGTCCCTACGAGCGCTGCGTCCAAGGTGAACGTTTAAAGCATGGAACTAAAGTTGCACTCGTCTTTTCTTCCCTATTGTGCCGTATATCCGAGTGAAACGCTTCTCAAACAAGAACAAATGTAGGTCGGGGCTTGATTTTGTCCGTGGGGAATTGATTGGATGGTTGTGGTTTGGTTTGTTATTGCAGGGCTCCAGACTGCGACCAATGGTGGCATTTTGCGACCTTTTTTTTCTTGCTCGCGAGACTCTAAATTTTGTTAGAGGTTGCACTGGTGCCTCCACCACGCTACATATGAGAAACATCAAATGAAATGAAAGTGGAACGGAACCGCACTACTCGTTTGAACGCAGCGCTAGCTCATACGCGGGCCGATCTTATTTTCATGTGAAGTCTTCACATGATTTACTGTAGTGACACCACATGATTTACTGTAGTCACACCACATGATTTACTGTAGTGACACCACATGATTTACTGTAGTCACACCACATGATTTACTGTAGTGACGCCACATGATTTACTGTAGTGACACCACATGATTTACTGTAGTGACACCACATGATTTACTGTAGTGACACCACATGATTTACTGTAGTGACACCACATGATTTACTGTAGTGAGACCACATGATTTACTGTAGTGACATCACATGATTTACTGTAGTCACGCCACATGATTTACTGTAGTCACACCACATGATTTACTGTAGTCACACCACATGATTTACTGTAGTGACGCCACATGACTTACTGTAGTGACACCACATGATTTACTGTAGTGACACCACATGATTTACTGTAGTCACACCACATGATTTACTGTAGTCACACCACATGATTTACTGTAGTCACACCACATGATTTACTGTAGTCACACCACATGATTTACTGTAGTCACACCACATGATTTACTGTAGTCACACCACATGATTTACTGTAGTCACACCACATGATTTACTGTAGTCACACCACATGATTTACTGTAGTCACACCACATGATTTACTGTAGTGAGACCACATGATTTACTGTAGTGAGACCACATGATTTACTGTAGTCACACCACATGACTTACTGTAGTCACACCACATGATTTACTGTAGTGACACCACATGATTTACTGTAGTGAGACCACATGATTTACTGTAGTGACACCACATGATTTACTGTAGTCACACCACATGATTTACTGTAGTGACACCGAATGATTTACTGTAGTCACACCACATGATTTACTGTAGTCGCACCACATGATTTACTGTAGTGACACCACATGATTTACTGTAGTGACACCACATGATTTACTGTAGTCACGCCACATGATTTACTGTAGTGACACCACATGATTTACTGTAGTCACGCCACATGATTTACTGTAGTCACGCCACATGATTTACTGTAGTCACACCACATGATTTACTGTAGTCACACCACATGATTTACTGTAGTGACATCACATGATTTACTGTAGTGACGCCACTTTGTTGCAAACAAGCACTTTTATTTAAAAAATACATGAAATTACCACTGTAACCAGTAGATGGTGGCAGAGGAGCTCTTATTGACTTCTTAGACATTTCCACTCTTTAATACAGGGGTCTCCAAACTTAGTCCTGGAGGGCCACTGTCTTGCAGAGTTTAGCCCCAACCCCAAATAAACACACCCGAACCAGCTAATCAGTGTCTAACTAGGGCCTTGTAAGACACTGATTAGCTGGTTCAGGTGTTTTTATTTGGGGTTGGAGCTAGGCTTGCTGTGATAGTCGGTGTTGCCGGTGTTACCGGTGTACAGGCTCAACACCGGTTACATCACTTGCCCCCCGCGGCACCGTCCCCACCATCATTTTTTATAGTAATAAAATCATTTAGTTAGAGAACAGACACTACAAATAAAAACTGAAGGTGCAGCGTGAGCCGAACGAGAGTGGCAGCACATCAGCAGCAGGAGTCGGATCTCATTCATCACGAGAGCGAGGAGCGGACTGACAAGATGATCGCGGAAGATTTGTTTTTTAAAAGCGAAATGTAAAAGCGCCTATTTAAGGGAGTTTATCATTGTACTGTTCTGTTGTGTTTTTACTAAGAATAATAGGCTAATGAACCAACCATTCAAGCAACCCGCCCCCGAATTAGCGCTAATTCTAAACCGAAAGTAAAATGCGCTCGGCCGCACTGTCATTCATTCACGGTGCGTGTCCACTGGCGTGATTTCAGTACATTCCTATGGAAGCATTGTTGAATTCATTGAAAAAATTCATTGAAAACACTCTATTTGCTCTGCTCCGTTATGAATGCCAGTGCGGCCGTGCACATTTAACTTTCGGTTTGAAATTACCTTTTCTAAAAGCCCCGGTGATACCAGTATTAACAGTGTTGTCACACGTCGATTAACCGGTGGGAAAATGTCCTCACCGTCACATCCTTAGTTGGAGCTAAACTCTGCAGGACAGTGGCCCTCCAGGACTGAGTTTAGAGACCCCTGGTCTAGACTATTTATCTGCTGTGAAATTAAAATTGACAGTTCTTGTTTTTTATGAAAAATTTTAGTTTATTAGCAATGATTTAAACGACTTCTCTTCTCTGATGATGACGGCGGGGCAACCTGTCACTCACATGAGATCCACCAATAGCAAACCACAACCATCCAATCAATTCCCCACAGACAAAATCAAGCCCCGCCCTACATTTGTTCTTGTTTGAGAAGCGTTTAACTCGGATATACGGCACAATAGGGAAGAAAAGATTAGAGCAACTTCTGTTTCATGATGTCTTTAATATTTGGCAGATATGGAAAGGAGTTTATTTGAAATGCATGTTTTTATTTTTCCAGAAAGCAGGAAAAGGTCAAAGGTCAGCAAAAGAAACCTCTCCGGCCGCAGGAGTGGCTCAGAGACAGCAGAGGTCACTGCTGTCGTCAGAGGAGCTGACCGATGAGGATGAAAGTTTTGTACGTCTCATGTCTTTAGCCATCAGTATCTACATGTATGACTTGTGATTGTATGTGATGTATGTCATTCAGTTTTTGTCCTTTCCAGCACCCAAGCATGGAGAAGTCTAAAGGGGCAAAGAGGAGATCCTCCAGTCGACGGCAGAGTGGCCACAAACAGAAAAGGAAGTCTTTATCGTCATCAGGTACCTATTTGTAAAGTTACTGTAAATGTGTGATGTTTTTTAGTTGCTGAGAACAATGTTTCCAGACATAATAACTTACTTTTTTTAGGTTTATATTAGGCATTTAAATATTTACAAATGTATTATTATATTAGTATTTTCATATATTATTATTAATTTCCTTTAGCAGTCACATGGTGTGCTCACATAGCCAGTGCCACAAAAGTCACAGTTTCATACCATAAAAAATGGTAACACTTTGGAATAAGGTTTTATTAGTTAACATGAACTAATAATGAACTGCACTAATAAAGCATTTATTTTTAATGCATTTTTCTTAAATATATACGTGTGTGTGTGTGTGTGTGTGTGTGTTTAAATATACATAATAATTATACACAGTACACACATACATTATGTAAACACAAACTTTTATTTTGAATGCAATTAATCGTTTGACAGCACTACACACATTTTGCAATTTTTTTTAAATTAAATTTATTTTAAATGTGCGGCATTTCTATTTGTACTTGTCTTGGTTCTGGAAGTATGTTTCCCGTTCTTTCTCTCTATATGCACTTCAAAGTCTTTAAAAATATAGGTTGCCATGAACCAACCCAAACGGCACAGAGATGAATCACAACATTACAAAAGTTCTTGATCTGATCAAATGCAGTGCAAATTGTTTTAGATAAAAGCATCTGCCAAATGCTTAAATGTAAATTGTCCTTCTCCAGAGACGACTGGCCCCTCTAAAAAACCCAGAGATCTGAGAAGCCCAGCTGATCTTGACGTGGTGCTCGATGCTTTCCAGGAGTTTGTCACTCAGTATAAGTAAGTATATGATGTCAGTTCAGTGTTTTTCTAACTAGTAGAAGTCAAACTCTCAGATATTTGATTCTGGATCTCTGCAGGCAGACCATAGACTCCGATGTCAAACGCTCCATCGATGCTGTCAGTCGCTCATTTGAGGAGCAGCTCTCGGAGATAGTGAGATTGTTTTACATGTCTTTTCATAGAGAATAAACGGAAGTGTTGCTGCTGTCATAATAATATAAACATGCCACTCGTTCATAGATCACAGCGACAAAGGAACTCAAGAGTGTGAAAAGAGAAAATAACAAGGTGATTCTTCATTATGTGACTCATCTGGCAAATACACTGTATGTCGTCATTTTTTAATAGCACATTTGTTTTGAAGGCATAAGTGTGTGGTTCTGTCTTTCAGATCAATAGAGCTATTAATCAGAAGAGGACCAGGCTTGTGGAAGCCAGTAATGAGCTCATTAAGTAAGCACTGACAAGTACAAAAACTGGATTTTATTTGCTCTTTTGTACTCTGATGTCACAACCAATCTGCCAAAACTGTGTTCACTTCATGGTAATTAAAGGATTAGCTTACTTTAAAATGAAAATGATCCCATGAATTACTCACCCTCAAGCCATCCTAGGTGTATATGACATTCTTCTTTCAGACGAATACAATCGGAGTTACAGCATATTAGTAAATATCTAGATTTTACCAAGCTTTATAATGGCAGTGAATGGGTGCCCAAAATTCATCCATCCATGATAAACGTACTCCACGCGGCTCCGGGGGGTTAATAAAGGCCTTCTGAAGCAAAGCGATGCGTTTGTGTAAGAAAAATATCCATATTTAACACGTTATAAAGTAAAATATCTAGCTTTCGGCGGACTGGCGCAACAATGACGTCGGACGTAGCATAAGCATTTTGATCTGCGAGAGGTGTTACACTTTCTGCGTAAGTTGAACATGGCTAGTTATTTTACTTTATAACGTGTTAAATATGGATATTTTTCTTACAAAATCACATAGCTTCACTTCAGAAGGCCTTTTTTTTTGGGCTTCAAATTTTGGGCTGCCATTTTAAAGCTTGGAAGAGCCAGGACATTTTTTAATATAACTCCGATTGTATTCGTCTGAAAGAAGATTCACTGATATCTAAAATTACTCCTATTGTGTAATATGATTTTGATTATTATGATTTATTAATATTTCATTTGAATTTTAGTTAAAGTTTTAGTAAGTCATATACATCTAGGATGGCTTGAGTAAATCATGGGGTAATTTTCATTTTAAAGTGAACTACTCCTTTAAATCATAACAGTTATATATAGTAAGCAGGGTTATTATTATTATTATTATTATTATAGTTAACTAAACCTAAAAACATTATTCAAAAAAAATTTGTTACTTGGAATATTATAAACTTTAAGTGAAATAAGATATGTATAAATAAGGGTTGAAAACCCTAAACGTATTTTATTTCAGCTAGTTTCTCATTTTTCTTTCTCTGATAAAAATGACAAAAACATACAACACAATTTCTTGTTATAATTAAAACAGAGAATACAAAAATGCAAACTGATTAAAAATATTAATAAAAACTATAATAGATCTGCTTAATTATGGCAAAAAATCATATCATGATAATTTTGGTCAATATTGACTATTTAACTATTAGTTGTGGGCAATATGATCAAAATCTTATTACACAATAGGAGTAATTTTAGATATCAGTGAAATTTCACAATTATCAAAACCAGTTTTGATAACAGATAACAACACAGCAAAAAATGAAAAAACCTAACTATAAGTAAGAAGTCCTCAAACAATTATTAGCCGTGTTTCCACAGTCGGGACAAAAGCGGGTGTGCTAGTGCGTGCCAGGGCCAGTCGCGTTTCCACTGTCACTTCCGGGCTTGATCGAGCCTCATCAGGGCTTCCTCTGGGCCAATGGCCATGGGTTTTCTGGCCCGCCGAATACCGTGGTCCAAAGCGTTTGTGAAAGAATGGGTCACTCTCAGGAGCTCAGTGAATTCAAGCGCGGTACCGTAATAGGTTGCCACCTGTGCAAAAAGTCAATTTGTGAAATTTCCACACTACTAAATATTCCACGCTCAACTGTGGTATTATAACAAAGTGGAAGCAATTGGGAACAACAGCCACATAAAATCACAGAGCGGGGTCAGCGCATGCTGAGGGTCACAGTGCGCAGAAGTCTCCAACTTTCTGCAGAGTCAATAGCTACAGACCTCCAAACTTCGTGTGGCCTTCAGATTAGCTCAAGAACAGTGTAGAGAGCTTCATGGAATGGGTTTCCATGGCCGAGCAGCTCATCCAAGCCTTACATCACTAGGAGCAATGCAAAGCGTGGGATGCAGTGGGGTAAAGCACGCCGCCACTGGACTCTAGAGCAGAGGAGACAACATTGTGCCAAGTGTAAAGTTTGGTGGAGCGGGGATTATGGTGTGGGGTTGTTTTTCAGGGGTTGGGCTTGGCCCCTTAGTTCCAGTGAAAGGTACTCTTAATGCTTCAGCATACCAAGACATTTTGGACAATTTCATGCTCCCAACTTTGTGGGAACAGTTTGGGGACGGCCCCTTCCTGTTCCAACATGACTGCGCACCAGTGCACAAAGCGTCAGTCCATAAAGACATGGATGAGAGAGTTTGGTGTGGAGGAACTTGACTGGCCTGCACAGAGTCCTGACCTCATCCCGATAGAACACCTTTGGGATGAATTAGAGCGGAGACTGAGAGCCAGGCCTTCTCGTCCAACATCAGTGCCTGACCTCACAAATGCGCTTCTAGAAGAATGGTCAAAAATTCCTGTAAAAACACTCCTAAACCTTGTGGAAAGCCTTCCCAGAAGAGTTGAAGCTGTTATAGCTGCAAATGGTGGGCCAAATCCATATTAAACCCTACGGATTAAGAATGGGATGTCATTAAAGTTCATGTGCATGTACAGGCAGACATCCCAAAACATGGGATGTATATACATTGTAGCGAATTAGAAATATTAATAATTATTCATAACTCATTATGATTATTCATTATGATTAATTAAGAATATTTGAATCAGTTAATGAGATTAAACTGGATGTGGCTACATTAACATTACAATCAATCAATCAGTTCATCCTGTGAATGCTCAGTATTGATTATTAATTCATTCTAAGAAAATTATATTTTTTTTTATGGCCACAGAAAAATAATTCTTCCTTTGTATTTACATAAGCGCTTAGAGCGCATAACAGGATCGATCATTTAAGTGACAATTTGTTTGCAGTGGGGAGTCAGAACCAAACTTTATTAACTAAATCACGGACAAGACTAAAACTAACACAAAACACACATCACACATACATGGTAAGAGGCAAAGTTAAAGTGGTTGGAAGAACCGGGTCAGTACAGATGGATGAAGTTATGCAAAGAGTCTAAAACCTGAGAGAACCATCATTGATAAGCTCCTTTGTGTGAACAAAGGGGTTTACAGTTTTACTAACTACACAGCGATTTGTATTGCGCAGTACGTTACTTGCATTTGCCTGGAAAGGCGTATATATAAGGTCGCAGGAGAAAAGTCTTGATGGTTCTGTCCGATGGTTTTGCAGTTTGCAGCAACGACGGTGAACTTGCATGGATGTTTCGACTCCATCGAGGTTGAGGAAGTTGCACGTGGCGTGAGGAGTTTGGGCCTGCTGGCCCACCGGCTGTGTGGTGGCATTGGGTTTCCTGTCCCACACAGCACATGGGTCTGTGTGTGTAGGCTTTATCGGCCTGGCCTGCGGGCCAGCTGGCCAAGATGAGGTGTGGGTTCAGCCAGAAAGAGAGAAGAGAGAAGGCGGATCTGAGCGTCTCTCCTTAAGAGCTTTTGGGAGAAATCCCGCCTCGTAGGGTCAGTGGCCAATCGTATTCAGGCTTTCGGAGGGAAAGTTTTACGATCCTTTGTCTCATTGCAGATTGGTTGCTGATGAAGGAACTATTAAAGATTCTTGTAATACTAATATGTTGCACAGGTAGACATATCATATACACAATCATTCAGATCTTTAAATTGCAACTTCGTAGACACCAAACATGCCATACACATGATTTTCGTTAACCATAGTATGCAATTCTGAATTAATATATTGACCAAACCCTATAAAAGAAAATCATGAGATGTTTATATATTTCTCAAGTGGTTATATGGGTTTAAGATGGTTTTATTTGTCCTTTTCAAAAAGACTGTGAGCGTCTAAATTCCTTTTGGTTGTAAACCGAGTCTTATCTGATGGTAGCTCTGGTAACGGAGACCTTTCCTGCGCTCTTGTGGGCCTTTTTGGGGAGATGGGTCCATAGACCTTCAGAGTGAGTTCTAAAGATTATTTGTTAAATTGGACAAATAATTGTGTCTGATTTGTCTCAGTCGCTACATAATATGTTTCTAAATGTGTAAGCCTTTGGGCTTAAAAGCCTTAATGGAGTTGTTTTGTGCATTATCGCAAATAAATGGCAACAGGTGCAACTGAATAGGTATGTGTTGTCTTTTTATGTGCAATGGTAAATACCAGTTTGAGCCAGCATGACTGATGTGCACTCCTGACACAAATTAATACTGTCACTGTAATATTTTTTATTGTAAATGATTGGTAATATATATTGATGCTGGAATCTCAATGTCATGCTCATTTTGCGATTTAGCTAGTTTTCAGTCAGCTGGTGAATTGGTGGGGTTGTGTGACGCCGTTCTATGGAGGTGTGTTAAGGGCGGGTTTTAGGGAGGCGCGGTGGGGCTACTGGCCAGACAGTGGAAACACAACTTTATTTTGGCCTCTGTGCTTCAGGTCTGAGTCTATTGGCCCTTTCTGGCACTTGTTAGCCCTGGCACGCACTGGCTGACAGTGGAAAAGTGGCTAATGAAGACAAGTAAAGAGTCACTAATACAATAAGAACAAAGAAACTAATTACAAACAAAAGGTCCAATAAATACAATAGAACAATGCCGCTTTTTTAGGAAGGTCTACAACAGAAATTGAATAAAGTAGTCAAATGTAAAATAAAACACTTTAAGTCTTCACTGCATGAATGAAACTTGCTATGATTCTTATTAAAGCTACTAAAGTTATTCAGTCCAGAGCAGTGAGTGATTCTCTCTTTGTCTTTTGTACAAACATTCATGAGGTTTATTAGGCTGCTGTCACTTTAAGAGCAAATGCACAGATCTAATATAATGACACATTAACTGATTTGGTGGATTTGGACGTTAAGTTTGGGCTTAATCAATAATCATTTTACATCAATAATCTCGTTTTCACAATGTGGAAGCCACATCCAATGAATCGCACAGCTGTAATATGTGGCCATTTAAATGGGTTTCTGGTGTCAGGGGAAAGACGAAGCTGAGGGACCTGCAGAAAGATCATGATGAGATGGAACTGAGACTCAGAGCTCTGAGAGAAGGATCCTCTTTGCTCACCAGCCTGCAGGAGCTCAACAGGAAGTACCTGAAGCACCGCACGGCTCATCCAGCGGAAGTGGAAACGGTGAGGAAGTCTGCAGATGTTCCTCATTCCTATTGAATTCTGTCCAAGCAAACCACCTTGTCTCTCATCTTGATTTGTGGGGTTTTTGTGCTTCTGTCCTTTTCTCATTTAAGTTTTCTCCTTTGTCTGACAGTATGGTCCGTCTTGTATGCCTGCCATGTTGATGGAAGCCAGGGGCATCATGGGAACAGAACATCAGCTAAAGACTGTCAATGACAATCTACAACAGGTTTTAGATGAAGCAGAAAACCCATAATCAACACACACTGTACAGCTCAACTAATAAACAGTTTAATGCAATGGTAGTTTGTCACAGTATTTATTCATTTTGGGAATTTATTGTAACTGAAGTATTATGTGTATATATATATATATATATATATACTTAAACTCAACCTGTTTTATTATCTTTAATACTCATTGCATATTATTTAAAGTCTTCTGATAAATTCTCATCACAAAAATCACAAATGAGAATCAGAAATACTTTCTGACAATATCGTTCTGCTTATTCTAAGTTTGTCATCTGCCACTTTAACACTCTGGGGCTGTTCGGTCACTTTTGACCGAAAATTTTATGTTTTTTTCTTGGTAAAGTTTTTGCCACTTGTTACGTAAACACACAAAAAACATGGACATGATTTGAAAAGGTTAAATAGTCCTGAAAACAATAGTCACTCTTGTATTATTTGCGGTCAAAAATAAGCGCATTGAAAATGAATGAGAGATGAATTTCATCTGGTGGAAGCGTTTGGTACTGCGCACAAACAAAATCTCACTGGAAGCTCATATTTTTTAGATATCAACCTCAAATTTGGTGCACAACTTGTTTAGACTTATGGCTATTTTCTCACGGTTTAGAGTAAAAAAATATTTGGGAAAATATGTATTTTATATCAAATTTAAAAATAGTATTTTTGTGCATTTTTCATAATAAACTTTAACATCTAAAACTTTTTTTAGTTTCACTTTTTAAAGTTTTGTCACTGCCAAGTGTCGTCTTTAAAAAGCGACCAAACTTCAGTCTGAGCTCCAAAAGCATTCAAGATTTACCACAGTTACGTTGGAAATTTCCTTTTCAGGTCTATGCTAAAGAAGCGGTTAACAGGTAATAAATGGATCATAACTGTTCCATAAGTATAATTTAGTACCATAAAATTCCCTAAAAAAACAGTATTGAACTAATATTTGTTTGAAATAAAATAAAAACAAAAATGCTTTCAGCAGAAGGTTAAATGCTCGCGCTCTTTAAAGCAGGCTGGATTCTGATTGGCTTTGTTTCTATCGTTCATCTGCTTCCAAAAATAGTTGTGCTGTGGACTCTGCTATTTTATTATATTTAGAACGATTTTTAGAACTATATCTTTATCGTTATAGTTATCGTCCTTAGTGTGAGCAGGCCTTTATTCCAGGCTCCACGTGTTATCACAGAAATGATAAAGTGCACGTTTTGAGTGAATGAACGTGCAGAAAAGTATATATATGATAAAAATGCATAGGTACGCATGCTTGCAACCAGTAGACAAAAGGTTCCTTTGTTAATGCAGATTAGTGTGCAGCATTTTTAAAAATGTTGACTGAAATGACAAAATAAAAAAAAGTTACGTTTTCTACCCAACATTTCTCATTTATGTTTAGTTTAACTTTAACAAAAAAAGATAATAATAAAGGTTCCAGATGTTAAAATTAAAGATTGCATTTTTGCAGCGATGCCATTAAAGCACTTCTGGTTCCCCTCAGAAGCTTTCAGTCAACAGCTGGAGTTATTTAGAACATTTGGACACAAACTAAAACATAATAAACGCTGGAGAAGTGTACGTGTAGCTGATTGTGCACACTTGATGCAAGTTCCCTGAAAATGCAGAAAAACTGCCACGTCACTGTCGACACTTGATCTGAATGTAGTGAATGGGCTGTTACACTAAACCACAACCTCCTACTGCAGGTTTCATCTGGTTCTCTACACACCTTTCCTGTCCAGATAAAAGCAAAACTTGTTTTTGGCCTTGTACAATTGGATAGCCTAATGGTGCAATTTTTTGTATGCCAAATCCCAAACTAACATAGATTTTCTTTTCATTAGCTGTTTTTCCAGCTGAATTTATCAGGCAGTTATCAGTATAGAAAAGAGACGCTCTGACATTTTCTGTGCTGAAAAACATTTCCTGAACAACATTTTGAACACTTTATTAATCCGCAACGTACTTTTTTTCGAAGTTGCTGTTTGAAAGGCAATGACACTTCTTCCTCAACAAGTTTGATAAAGTTACAAATGGCTTTATTGTTTAACACGTACAGCACAAAAACCTTCAAAAAAAATTTCGACTGGCCAAACTGACTGGAACTACCTGCGCATTAAACGTTTTTACTGCACACCTTCCAGCCAATCAGAATCGAGTATTTAAACAGACCAAGGTATAATAATTATGCCTTGATATGCACCTTACAATGCATTGCATGCTCTCATGAATACGTGTAACCAGTTATAATGCTTATCTATTTCATGTTGCACCTTTAGAAAGTATAATGCATTTAAACTTATTTCTGATGTAACAAGGAATCTGCAAATATAATGTGTTTTAAATTTTGCATATATATATATATGCATATATATTATAGATAATTGTTTCCACCCTGTTCACATCACAACTGGTGTATTATCTAGAATGCAGATTAATTTTATCGTTCATATTGTTGCCATAGATTCGTTATAATCTCGTAATTACGACATGCATACATATGACTTCGCTCCATCATTCGTGTGCTCATCATAACAGTATTTCCGACTCCACTTGAAGGGCACATAATATACCGAAAGACAAATACCAAAATCAAGATAAAAATAATACAGTACATATATGTATACGTTAAGTGTATTGCGTTGTCTGTGTATTCAAATCATGCCACATAACTTCTCGCTGACGTCCCAGAGTTTTTTGGCGATTCCATCATCTCTGGCCTCGGGCTTGACTTGCACCAGCTGACAGTCAGAAAAGTATCGTCCGCTCAGGTGCTCGATGTCCTCCTGCAGGGCGCAGTACAGCGTCATCTGAGCTCCGGACACTGGGTCTGTCGCCCACAACTTGCTTACGAAGGCTTTGATAATACGCGTGTGCCATTCATTGATGTCACGGCCGAGCTCTGACCTTACCGACCCTGAACCAGATGAAAAACAAACCGTTAGAAGAAGGTGGGAAACGGGTTCTGATCTATTAAAGCAAAACACTCTTAAAAATAAAGGTTCTTTATTTGGCATAAACAATTGGAATCTTTCCATTGCATCTTCTTTATAGAAGAAAAAGGTTCTTTAGATTATTAAAATATTCTTCACCCTAAGAAAGAAATGAATTGTTAGTTCTTATAAGACAGTTCTTTTAGAGCTGAAGAGCTGTTCACTGAAAGGTGGTTCTTTTATGACATATATAACTTTATTTTTAAGAGTGAAAATTGTAACTAATAGTTATTTGATTACATTAATAACTGCTAAAAAGTTTTCTGAAATATTAATATTAAATAGGTATAATACACATACATTTACAGAGCCGAAATCTGAACAATTGGTAACAATTGAACAGTTTAATTTTGGTGTTTTTACAGAGGGAATTTTGGATTTCTCTTTTTATCTCTCCATAAATCAGAAAATACTGTCAACAGCCAGAAAAAATACATTTCACCACACTGTAAAAAAAGAAAAGTTGACATAACTTTAAATTTTTAAGGCAACTTGCTGCACAGCTTTTTTGAGTTTACTCAACTTTTAAACAAAGTAGTTCACTTAACTCAATTAACTGAATAAGGTCACGTGTCTCCCAATGTAAGATCTTTTGTTCAGCTGATTGAGTTTTTATAGTTTTTTGATTTTGTGTTGAATTTTTTTATGTCACCATCATGGTGATCAGTGTTTTCTTTAGTTGGGCAGATTGGCGACTTTTTAATGTTAGTGTTTTTCTGGCTGCTGTATCTGAGTTTGCTATGGCAAGAAAAGCAAGAGAAAACACAATCGGATGCTGTCAGCTGCTCCATGAGAAGAATGTGATCATTGTGTAGTGGCTTAACACACTGATTTTATGACTGAGTATGAGCAACTATTAACTTTGCTTTATTGTGATTCTAGAAAAGATCCAGCACGTTTTTAATCAGAAAAGCTGAATAAGTTTTAAAACTGACTGTACACTAAGCACTTTGACCTCCTGTGAGATTTACTCCCACAGACATCAAGAATCAGCCTATGAATCTCAACAATTGTGACATACTTCATGCCGCAATGCATTCTGGGAGCCATGGATGAGTTTTGCATGATGCACCCAGAATGCATTGTTAACTTGTTGCAACTTGTGTGCTTGTTAACTTGCATTTACAAATCGAATTTACAATTAATACTAGGTTGGTCCAACGATTGTTGAACCAACTTCTTTTCACTGGGTAAGCCAACTTTTTTGCATTTAATTGTCCAGTTAACTAAAACATAATTATTAGTCTAAATTTCTGTGTTGGATTTTTTACAGTGCACGTTTTTAGGAACGAAATGAAAATCGTCAAATGTTATGACAAACCCTTCTATAAAAACCTTCAGAATATAGATGGGAATAAAACTGTAAAATTTGGTGCATGCAAACCTAAGTGCTGCTGAAGTGGAAAAAAAACTCAGATTATATGTATTATAATTGAAATCTACAGATGCAAATAGAGAAAAATAGATGTTTTCTTTCCACTAGCTTGAAACGACACATTATGAGAGGACAAATATCTGAAAATCGACCAGTGCACGGAAAAACAATGTTTTTGCCTGTAGTGTCTTGCAATAATTGTATGATATTTATTAGTAAATGAATGACAGTTATTTAAAAGTGTTGACAAATAGTTCTCTCATATTGCCCATTCTTGTTGCTCACTAACCTGGATGAAGGCTGTAGCATGTGACGTTGGTTCCCTCCAGTCTCTTGGCCAGTTGATGTGTAAAGAGCACATTGCAGAGCTTGCTGTGGGTGTAGGCCCTGAATAAATCAGCGTCGGATGATCCCAGAGCGAGCCTCTTGTGTGTGTTGATGCAGTCGAAATCAATAGTGCCCAGATCATGACCACACGACGACACATTGACCACCCGGCTTGGCGCACACTCCTTGAGACGCTCCAGCAGAAGATTGGTCAGCAGGAATGGACCGATGTGATTGACCCCGAGGATCATCCCAAGGCCATCTTCAGTGAGTCCTGGAGTGGCCAATGCTAGACAACACACATACAGGTATCATTCATGATGTTGGTGGGCACAAGTTTGGAATAAAAAACTCTCTTCTGCTCACCAAGGCCGCATTTATGTGATCAAAAAAACAGTTAAAATATCTGTTTTCTATGTGAATTTATAGTAAAGTGCTCAAAGCTGAATTTATCATCATTACTTCAGTCTTCAGTGTCACATGAAATCATTCTCATATGAGGATTTGATGCTCAACAAACATTTATGATTATTATCAATGTTGAAAAGACAATTGATGAAAAGGTTGTATTAAATTGTAACCTTTATTAAAAATTGAGCAGGATATTAGAATGATTTCAAAGGATCGTGACACTGAAGATTTGTCAGTGTATTATACTTGGGTTTAAGACTTCATTACGTTTGTTTTCTAGACACTTTGTGGCCAGATGGTTTTACCGGCGTTATTAATGAGCAGGTCCAGTCTGGGCTCGGCCTTCAGGAAGTTCTCAGCAAAAGAGCGGATGGATTTCTGACTTGCAAGATCCAGTTGCATGAAGATCACATTCTCATTTCCAGTTTCCTATAAGGGAAATATTATAATATTCTATCATTTACAATGTTTGTAAAATAGATAGGAAGTAAAGCTCCTGCTTTGTAGGGACATGGATATTTTCGCGTCTTCAAATGTAAGTTTGGGGCAAATCGTCATGTGTTTAAATTTTTTTTCATTATAAAATCTGTTAGCTAAAAGGATACTTATGACACAAATTGTTTTTTGATTTATTATAATTGTTTTACTGTTCAAGGTTCGCTGAAAAGCCTTGTAATGACTGAGACAAATCAGACACATAATTATTTGTTATATTTAACAAATAATCTTTAATACCCCTTACCCAACAAACAAGAGTGTAAGATGGAGGACCAAGCCTCTGGTTACCATGGCAAGCAAAGACAAATCATCCTGTAATGGCCAATCAACTGTCTCTAATCTCACTTTGAATCAGGTCATAGGAGACACATAATGCCCATAAAAAAGGACTCTTCCCCATTCATTCGGAAACCTTCTGTGAATGAACATGCGTATCTACAGGACATTGTGTGTATGATCTTTTTTATTATTCTTGTATAGTGTCTTTTGTATTGTATACCATTTTTGGTATCTACGAATTTGAATCTAAATCTACGATCTAAATAATCATGTATATTATATGTTGATACCTATGCAACATATTAGTATTACAAGAATCTTTAATAGTTTCTGCATCAACACCCAATCCAGTAACATATGCACCATGCTTGAAGACAGAGGGTCGTAAACTTGCCCTCCGAAAGCTTAAGTTACCATTGGCTCACTGACCCTTGGAGGAGTGACCTCCACAGAACTCTTCTTCTCTCGCCTTCTCTCTTCTGTGTGTCTTCGGGTTGCTGTTCATGTAGATGTTTTACCTTTCCACCCTGGAGAGAGGACCCTCCCAACAGTAACGGAGTCAGACTAACACTGCAAGTCTGTAATTTCTTTATTCAACCTGAAAGAAGAATTGCAACTTCACCATCACTGAACTGCTGAACCCTCAAGACTTTCTCCTGAAACTGCTTATCCGGACGCTCACTCAATGGCTATGGCATTGCATATCATACAATTAACTGACTAAACAGAGTTTTAGTATAAGCTTATTAACCCTTTGTTAATAAGGTGCTTTGAACCAAGAAATGGTTCTGTTCAGATGGTTAAATGACTCTTTTTATAGCCTCATTCCACTGTTCCGTTTCCGGTTTCATTCACTTTCATTTTTCCATTTCCCATGTATGTGTGATTTGTGTGCATGTGTTTGTTTAGATTAGTTATGTGTTTGTGATACAAGAACACAAGCACTGATTCTGTTGATTCACTGCATGCAGACAAAGTCACTATAACGATGCGATCACAACTACATGCTAAGAAAGAGTTATTTTTCTGTGGCCAGGAAAAAATCCTTTCTGAGAGTTGATAGACAAACACATATAAACCTTCCCTGTGACAACTAGCCTCGGTCTTCCTCACACTCACCATCCTGATTTCTCGTGCTGCCTCTTCTCCTCTCTGTTTGCTGCGGCAGGCCAGAATCACTCGGGCTCCTCTCATGGCCATCGCCGCCGCAGTCGCCTTCCCAATGCCAGTGTTGCCGCCTGTCACACATAACAGATGCATTATCTGTGTTTCAGCATAGACTGGCACAGAATCAGAGCTTCATGTGAAGTCTTTGCACTTGCTGAACCTCCTTTAGATCAGTGCTTCTCAACCTTTTGACTACAATTGTCCACAGAAATATTTGAAGCAGAAAAATGTATATTCATTATTAAAATACCCATGGTGTTTTAAGGTTTAATTAATTCATACAACTTCCCCAGGTGTAAAAAAAAAATCACACTTTTTCACAAAATTCATTAAAATTTAAGTCATTGTGAGGCCCCACTAATAAGTTCTAGTATTTTATGTCATGCAATGCTTATATTCATTTCAGTGTTATTTTAGTGTTGTTGCAACACTAGTATAGTTATTAATATTTTGAATGATCTTTTATTTTTGGCATATATATATATATATATATATATATATATATATATATATATATATATATATATGTTTAATATTACTATTTAGGTTTAATAAAACTATTTTAGTTCCGTTTTAGTTTTTATTTATTTCCAGTTAGTCATTTTAGTGATTTAGTTTAGGATTTTCATCTAATATTTATTCATCAGCTTTATTTTAGTTAATGATTTTAATGTTTAGGTTATCAATAACAACCCTGATTCATTTAGAATAAAAGACTCTGCAAATGAGATTTGTAGACACGCTGTAAACCCTAACACTCAAAATAATGAATTGGTTTGAGTAAAGCCAAATAAAAAAAAACACATGAACTTTTATGAGTATTTAGGACTTTCTTTTTCTTTTGAATTGACAAAACTGACACATTTTAAGTAATCTGAATTGTTTCATTGTTTTGAGCTTTATGAACTTGTTTCTTTTAGTTTAGACAAACTTAAATTTAACACTCAAAAGGGACAGTAAATGCCAAAATTAAGTGTTACATTGTGTTTTTTTTTTTGGTGTGTGTGTGCAAGATTAACGTTAAGTGGGAGATTTAGTAGTTTAATGTTTTGTTATGCTAGTTTAAAAGAGTTTCTGTTGTGTTGGGTTTTTTGTAGGGTTTCCATCATGTGACGAGAGGAGCATGCACTGTACAACCCAGAAAGTTAAGCAAACTCATTTCATTTGAGGAAACTGATTGCCTCAATTCAATTAAGTTTAAAAACCAATAGTTATGAGTACTCTAAGCTTGTTTCAGTTGAGTTCACTAATAAAATAATATTTTGTAATGATTCTTAATATATGTTGTAGTTAAGTAATTGAGTGGTGATTGAGCATTAGTGATGAACACCTGATGATAATGAGCAGAATCACTGAAGGAAAGAGAAGCACAAGAACTACAACTGACTTCAGCCACAGCCTTAGATGAAATCAACTGAAGATAAAAGAAGACATTAAATCTCTGAAGATCTCAGCAGAGGAGGATTAAACAACTCCACAAACAGCATTACCAGCTTCATTTATTACTGACCAGATTGACTTTATGTCTGTCATTTCTGTTCATCGTCACCATGATGGAGATCAGTGTTTGCTTTAGTTGGGCCCTTAACTCTTTAACATTAGTTTTTCTCTGGCTGCTTTAACTGTGTATTTATAAAACACATTTGTTATGGTGAGGAATGCCAAGAGAAAATGTGATTAAGTGATATTGGCTATTTATTGATGATGATATAATCCTAAATCACAGATCTCATTCAGAGTCTAATGCTCTGGTTATAGAGGTAATGTGTTGTTCATTTTGTATTCTTTATAATGGTGGCTATGTGATTCTACAGCATGAGATCCAGCACTGTTGTGGTAATTGAATAATATGCAAGATTTTAAAATCATGTAGTGCTCAAAAAGTTTTCATCTACGGCATTACTTAGACACACACAGACATCAAGAATCAGTGTATGAATCTCAACAATGGTGACAATCAAAAGTTTTATGCTACAGTGCATGCTGGGTACCACCAATCCAAACTCCTGAATGAGATCAGTAATTCAGCCACTACATGACGATTATATCATCAGCAATAAACATCCAACATCACCTGATCACAGTTTCTTGCCATAACAAAAGTACTTTATAAACACACAGTTAAAACAGGCAGAAAAAAATGAAGCTAAAAAGAAAAGGGTCAAGAGCCCAACTAAAGCAAACACTGATCACCATCATGGTGACTTCAAATGAAACTATTATTTTCATTCAAACATAAATGACAGACATAAAGTCAGTCTGGTTAGTAATGTGTGAAGCTGGTAATGCTGTTTGTGGAGTTGTTTAATCCTCCTCTGCTGAGATCTTCAGAGATTTAATGTCTTCTTTTATCTTCAGTTGATTTTATCTAAGGCTGTGGCTGAAGTCAGTTGTAGTTCTTGTGTTTCTCTTTCCTTCAGTGATTCTGCTTGTTATAATCAGGTATTCATCATTAATGCTTAATCATCAATTAATTAATCACTTAATAATGCAATTATTATCCAATTATCATGCTGGGAATGTTCTATAACTCATTCAGTTTGAGTTCTGTTTGAGTTCAGTTTGAGTTTCTCCTAGAAAAATAGACTCTTTCAGTAGAGATCTCAACAGTGTCTCAAATTTGCAAAGTCTGCAATCAATATGATCTCAAACAATTCCCATCAAACTCATTTGATGCCAAATGATCTGCTCTAATACATTCACTGTATAGCTCTGCACTTTTCCTGAATGCCCAAAGCTGGTGTCTGTTTTCATTTCGTTTAAGGGATAAACATCTACGAACTTGAACAAACTCTGAGAAATCTTGCAGTCTAAAGTCTTTCACCTACCCGTTACAATGACTGTTTTCCCATAGAGTTTGGCAGTGCCAGTGAAGGTCTTCCTCTGAACAAATATCCTGTGACCAATAACATATGCAACTAATAAAGCCACTATAAACAGAAAGAAAATCATGTTTGCCGTGGTGAGCAGCAGTCAGAAGCTGAATGAGCAGAGCAGATCTGGAGTCACACCCCTTTTAAACGCTGGAATGTGAGTGTTACATAATGGCATCTGGATGATAAACTACGTTTACTCAGGCCCATAACAGCACAATGAAGGCAAAGAATCAGTGCAAAGTCACTGTTCTTGTGTGAGTAACTGATCCTGTGCTTCAGGACAGACCGCACAGTTCCTCACCTTTCCTCCAGTCCGCATCTCACATGGCTTACAATGCAATACAAGAACTTGCTGGACTGAATGAGGTAAGGCAAGCATTTGCAAAGCAAATACCTACGAGTTATGTTTTTCTAAATTAATGCAAAACTGTATAGTCATAAGCTTTATGTGACGTATGTTTGATAAAGCCTCAAATTTGTCAAAATAGCATAATTTCTTACATGACATTTGTCATTGAACTCGTCAGCATGTGTAAATGTGTGTACGTTTTGATTTGTTTGAAATAAAGCTCTCCAACATGATTTTCCCCCATTCTGATAATGACATTGCATGTTTCGGTGTCAGAGGTTTCCTCCAGTTGTGAGCAAACGGTCCAAACGACAAGCTGTTCATAATGATTAACCATTATCTCCATTAATCAGAGAGTCTCTAATGAGTTTACTTTGCTGTTTGGCCACTCCTGTGTAATGACTGGAGTGTCCAAACACATATAAAAAACCTATAGGTAAAGTTAGGTTGCAAAAAAAGAACCTTAGAACGTTACCTAGTTTAGGTTCTTTTTAGGTTTTATTTTATAACCATGTTGCTATGCTGAAATGTGTCATTTTTCATAAACAAAGTATATTTTGCAGATACATTTTATTAAAACCTGGATTAGATCAGTCGTATTAAGCGTAGAAAAGCAAGTGGTGCAGGTATGACATTACTCTGTAGGCCAAAACGCGGAAGCGAGTTAGCATTTTAGCACTTCCGGTTCCCTCGTCAATGGGTTTTTTTAATGAGATTTTGGTTAAATGGCTGAAATAAGACAATTTCATGTTTTATTCTATGACATAAAATACATCAGTATTACCCCACTCATGCTTTTTTGAAGCTGTTACGCGGTAAAAGGCGGTTGCTAACAAGTGGCAATGGGAATACAGAGGCAGTTGAGGTGATTAAACGTCATCACGCTGAAAAGGTAAACTCAGTCCGCTTTTACAGCCTCATTATGCTTATAATTGTGCTCTTATAAACTAGTCTAACTCAAACGTCCGCACCCCCCGCCCGCGTGCAGCCCAATTTTTGAGACAAAACACTGCGTACAACAGCACATGCGCAAGAAAGACAGAAGAGTCACAACAATTGTACTGCTAAATTTTCAAATAAATATTCAAATAAATGTAATTACTAAACTAAATCAACTATATCAACTACATTACTTAAATATATATGATAATTGAAATGAGCTGATGACATCACTGTTTTCTCCAGAGCGGCTGTACAGCTGAATCTAATTCTGTTCATTATTTTCCTGTTTAACACTGTGAAGCTGCTTTGAAACAATCTGCATTGTAAAAAGCGCTATATAAATAAAGGTGACTTGACTGCGTATGTGTCAAACTCATTGGGCCTTATCATGCACTCAGCGCAATGCAACGGCAGGCACGACACAACTGTTTTTTGCTAGTTTCAGCCTGACGCAGTTCTCATGTTCACGTCCAGCTCCACGTTGTTTAAATATCAAATGCACTGGCGCATCTGTTCACCCATGGGTGTCTGGTCTGAACACCAGGTGTGTTCAGGAGCATTGTTGACGCGTTGCTATTTTGAGGAACTGAAAACGACTGAGCCATTGACCAACACAAACCTGCTCTAAAGTCAATAGTGCAATATTTTTTGTGTTATTTAAAGGGTGTGTTAGTAATATGAGCCTATAGGTGGAGCACAACGCACGTACACTCTGATTATTACACACACAGGGACGCGCAGCAGCACACACACATTTTTAAATATAAAAAACAAAAGGATTCCTCTCTGGAGAAGCGTTCAGTCTTTCCTCATGTAAATAATGAATCCGCCATGGTGCGAGCGCAACTGGCTTTTAAAGGGAATGGGAGATGAGACTCTGATTGGTTTATTGCACTTTACGACATCGCTTTTTGCCACTACTGTATAAATACATACACTAAAAAATGTTTTTAATGTAATGCCTCAAGTCGTCATCCTAAATGTGTAATTTACTTGTAATTTAAACAAGTGTTACCTAGTCGCTCTGCAGAAACTACTTGATCTGGACCATTATTTTAAAGTGAAAAATATATTTTCCACTTTAAAATAATGGTCCAGATCACTAGAAGTTCCTGCAGAGTGACTAGATAACACTTGAGTAATTAGTGATGCATTTTATGACCACAATGAGAGTAAAAAAAGACAACTGCTCACATCTCAGACACGTTAATGTTGTGATTAGTAATTAATTGGTAATTCTTTATCATTTATCATAGTTACCTATTAGTTCTTAGTGATGCCAATTTCCTTCAGTAATTATTGATTACCTAATACGGAACTATATTTGTCCTAAATTTGATATTACTTAATGATTAGTTCAGCTTGTTTCTATATTAGTTAATGGTAGTAGCTGAAGTGTTAATGTAGTAGGGGGATGGTTGTAACACTTTTTGTTTGAGCATCGGTAACTCAGTGGTTGTTTGTTTTAGATGTCTCAAATTTTGATACATGGTAGCCACATTTGTCTGCTACAAATATAACTCACTTGGACGTGTACTACACCATCACAGATGATGTGAGTTAATGTTAAATAAAAAGAGTTCCATTGTTACAATCTACCCCATACTGGGATGAGCTGTAACACTAGCTGGGCATCGATGTAACACTGAGAGGTCATTTGCTGAAATAACACCCACACTGTCCAATGTTTGCATAAACATCATTGAAGAACAAAGAAAAAACTGGTTTGAACAACGTGAAAAATTTAAACTTACAAAAAAACATTCTATTGTATTTGTTTTAGAATTTCAAATGTAGTGCAATACAATTGCTGTGCGTCTGTGTGAGTGTGCGTGTAAGTGTGAGTGAGTGTGTGTGTGAGTGTGTGTGTAAGAGTACACATAAGTGTTCAGTCACTAGCTATGTTTCCAAGATCCACCTATTTTTATGTGAATTTTAAGAAAAACGCTGGATGGAAACATCAAGATGCGCATAAATCCTAATAATGTGCACAAAAAACTTGCGAGTTCAGTTGAGGCAGATCATTTTTAGCTGGTAAGAGGACATGAGCATAAACTATGATGGAAACAAGCCTGCCGCACTCGTGTTGAAAAGTGAAGCCAAAGTTCTTCGATCGCCCCCTGGTGGTTGGTCCCAGTATAGCTCATAACCCCCGCCCCTCCATGTATTCTAATGGACACGAGACAAACTTAACAATCAAATTACACTTCAAATTACAAGCCCGATTCCAAAAAAGTTGGGACACTGTACAAATTGTGAATAAAAAAGGAATGCAATAATTTACAAATCTCATAAACTTATATTTTATTCACAATAGATTATAGATAACATATCAAATGTTGAAAGTGAGACATTTTGAAATGTCATGCCAAATATTGGCTCATTTTGGATTTCATGAGAGCTACACATTCCAAAAAAGTTGGGACAGGTAGCAATAAGAGGCCGGAAAAGTTAAATGTACATATAAGGAACAGCTGGAGGGCCAATTTGCAACTTATTAGGTCAATTGGCAACATGATTGGGTATAAAAAGAGCCTCTCAGAGTGGCAGTGTCTCTCAGAAGTCAAGAGGGGCAGAGGATCACCAATTCCCCCAATGCTGCGGCGAAAAATGGTGGAGCGATATCAGAAAGGAGTTTCTCAGAGAAAAATTGCAAAGAGTTTGAAGTTATCATCATCTACAGTGCATAATATCATCCAAAGATTCAGAGAATCTGGAACAATCTCTGTGCGTAAGGGTCAAGGCCGGAAAACCATACTGGATGCCCGTGATCTTCGGGCCCTTAGACGGCACTGCATCACATACAGGAATGCTACTGTAATGGAAAGCACAACATGAGCTCAAGAATACTTCCAGAAAACACTGTCGGTGAACAGAATCCACCGTGCCATTCGCCGTTGCCGGCTAAAACTCTATAGGTCAAAAAAAGAAGCCATATCTAAACATGATCCAGAAGCGCAGGTGTTTTCTCTGGGCCAAGGCTCATTTAAAATGGACTGTGGCAAAGTGGAAAACTGTTCTGTGGTCAGACGAATCAAAATTTGAAGTTCTTTTTGGAACACACAGTAGGGTGAATTCAGGGTGATTGGGACTCTTTTTTGCCATTGAGATGACTTGGAAAAAAAAGTGTCCCAATCACCCTGAATTCACCCTACATAAGGAAATAATGTTATCAAATAATACAGTGATGGGAGACGTTTTACTATATTGTTACATATGTATTAATATATTTTCATTTTATATGGTTAAAAGTATTTGTTCTCAGTTTATGCAAATTAGTTCATGCCGTATGAACTAACAAAAAATATTTGTATTATCCATTAACTTATCCTAATCTCCTCCTTTATACAAGGTTTTCTGTAACAAACTCACTCTGTTAATGAAGTCTCTTAAAGTTGAGAAAAATGTAAAAGTACAACAGCAGGGTGAGTAAAAGATGGCTTTATTTTCATTTCAGGGTGAACTATCCCTTTAACTTTTTTAGAGTAACATTATGTGTGTGTGTGTGTGTGTGTGTGAGAGAGAGAGAGAGAGACCCAATTGGACCCCATTAAAATCCTGTAGAAATGATCCTACAGGATATTTATATATCTCTGTGCGTGCCATAACTCTGTCTGACGCACCCACCGCTAGCCTAGCTTAGCACAAAGACTGGAGGTAAACGGCTCCATCTAGCCTACTGCTCAATAAGTGACTAAATAATGCCAACATTTTCCTATTTACATGTTGTGATGTGTATAGTTACATCGTGTACTAATGGAAAATTAAAAGTTGCAATTTTCTAGACCACTAGGGACTATACTCTCATTCCTGCGTAATAATCAAGGATGTACACGATGTAACTATACACATCACAACATGTAAATAGGAAAATGTTGGCGTTATTTTGTCACTTATTGAGCAGTAGGCTAGCTGGAGCCGTTTACCTCCAGTCTTTGTGCTAAGCTAGGCTAGTGGTGGGTGCGTCAGACAGAGTTATGGCACGCACAGAGATAAAAAAGGGTATGTATGGACTTCTCTAACTCTAGGGGATACAGTGAATAAGCTAAAGTCCCAAAACGTCGGCGTGTTCCTTTAAAATAAATCAGAATGTCCAATAAGATTCTAAGAATCCAATAAGATCCTACGGGATAAACTGAAATTCCAATAGGATTTTTTTTACAAGGGACTGCTATTGTCACATATGAATCTGTATTTGGCGTCTTGTGAATGTTTTTGTTGTTGTTGTTTTTTTCTTTATCTTTGGAGCCTCTGTATTTGGTGCCTGTTTTTGTACTGTGGTTTACAAGTTCTATAATAAAAAATAAAAATAAAATAAATGTATCCATTAACATGGTCATTTAAAAAAAAAAACTCATTGTACATCATTATATCTTACACATATATGAACAGAAAAGTGGCTTTATTTAAAAGTATTGTTGTTAAATATTGTAGACATCGATCCGATGAAAATCCATGTGAAAACAGCTTATATTTAACAAAAGAAAATGACGTGTATGGGTAGCGGCGCACACTTCCGGTTCTGTGGCTGCGGTCCTGAAACTGCTGGTGCTGCGGTTCTGCAGCTGGATACAGTATGTACAACTTCTGTTGTTGTTGATGGCATGTGGGTGTCACTCTTTACGGCGTTGTCAGAGCATGTGTTGTGCCCCATCATAAAACGCAACGTACGCTTTCGTAAAAAAACAGTGTCTTATATTCACGACCTTAAACTTGGTAGCCCCTCCCTTGCTTTGAGTTTTCACCTTGACTATTTAAACAATCTCCTCGTTATCAAAACTGTACTTCATTTTCTCTTTCAGAGGGACAACACACCTGTAAGTTCTGCACTTTATTCCCATTACTGATCATATTAATCGCATCTTTACTGATCAGAACGAGACATGCTTTTCAAAAAGCTCTGAATGTTTTGCAGTGTTTTTAATGACACATTGATTTAGATAACGTGATGTGATAATCAAGGAAGTGTCTGTGTTGTTTTTGACATTTACTTATTATAATATAGAAGTATAGCGAGTAACATTAAACTTTCATAATGTGCTGCCATGGCCAATAAGGAGAGAAACTGACAACAACTTTCTGGGTTACTGTGCATTCACTGTTTGTAAAATCCAGATATTTGTGATCATTATGGCTTCACAATCATCTAAATCTAGAAAGAAGCATTTTAAGGGAACTTGTCACCTGTTGTTTTAAAGGAAGTGTCTTGAAACCAGCTGTTTTTGACACGCGTGGTATTTTTATGAATAGTCAAAGTAACCTCAGCATGTAAAAATGATCATTATATGACTGCACACAAGAAGTTGGGCGTGACCAGACTATTTAAATATCGTTGGGTAATCTAAAAATGTGCTTGTGTTTAATATGACAAAATTAGAGGAAAAGGAAATTAAGAACTACTATGATACAACATTTACAGTAAAACACTTACAGTTACGCCATTGTTTACTCAGTGTTATATTTCTTGAAATCGCAAGAGAATGTGTCAACGTAACGTACAGAATGCTTAATGAATATTACCCGTTTAACATTTGTAAAGATTGCTGGAAATTTTTCAGTAGATCTGTTTTGTTTGTGTTCCTTTAGTGACCATGTCGGACACAAAACCCATGGGTGAAGACACTGTGGACGCCAGACAAGTGGATGCACAAAAGTATGTGTGATTTTGATGGACATTCATTCATTACAAACATATAATTAAAAGAAACTGTCATAGGATATGTAGGTTAAATGTAGAATGACCTATAATTGATTAAGCAATCACTGACAGAGTCATTCAAAATGTTAATATTAGGATTAATCATTTGAATAGTGCATAAACCACAAGGAAACACAAAGGAACAATGAGTATTCAAATGAAAAAATGTGATAAAACTGACTCATATTCCAGAGAAAATAGACACACACACACACACACATACACATGCTGTTAGTATTCATAGTATTCAGTCACATGACTAGCACAGAGACAGGGAGGGCAAACTTCTAAAGAAATGCATTACAGGTTTGTCAGTTTCTATCTAAAGAAACAAGAAAAGACAAGTTCATACACAGAACCTGCTGCAGTATTTCAGTCAATAAAAACAGCAGGACATACTAAACGCTTAGCATGAAAAAAACGACATGTTCTTAAATGTATTAAAACTGTGTGTAGTATGTAGGCGGGCAGTTGAGCCTAGGGCACAATGCTTTAATGGTTAGCCGTGTTTTCTGTGTAAAAACTTTACTAGTTTATTAACTTTAATAGTTTACTACAATACAATTTTTTTATTTATTTAATTAATGTTTACGGATTAACTAAATCCTCTAAACTTTTTTTTAAATACTCCACACAACCATTGGTTTGCATGATAATTTCTTTTTTTTTTTTTTATCATATTTCAGTATAGCATACTTTATAGCACATTTGTATACAGTATAGCATATTTTATAGCGTTTTTAAAACATATTACCTACATTTAAGCTAGTTTAAAAAATATTAGAAGTAAAAATTAAACATTTAGAAGTAATTCATGTGTAATCGAGCAGTCTCTGTTATCCCGTTTCCACCGTAACGGCGCTGGATCTCGTGCCGGAGCTTATCATGTTCAGTAGGAGAACTTATAACTTCAGACTTGCCCTGCGTTTCTCTCATAGCCAAAATATGTGGTGACTGGCTCCATAACCTGTCCATAAACAATCAGTGTACAGTTATGAGAACATATTTTAACACCCTATTCCTAATTATTTATATTCTGTATATTTTCGAGTAAAATCATAACATTTTATGCAAGGCATCAGGCGTTTCCATCACGTGAAAAGACAGACGCTCGTTTAGGTGACTCGCATCGCTCCCTTGGATGTTGCATAAAATTAAACTATATATATATATATATATATATATATATAATAACGAATTTATAGATAAAATAAAATGTACACAAACCTGTATTTTACTGAAGACATGCATCAATTTGATGGAGCTGAACTGCTCTCTCCTGTAGAGGTCACAAAAAGCCCACGATAAATAACGGGTTATTACGTCTGGCCCAGGATCTGGGTAACACAAAAACTACCCAAACACTGGGTTATTACGTCTGACCCAGGATCTGGGTAACACAAAAACTACCCAAACACTGGGTTATTACGTCTGACCCAGGATCTGGGTAACACAAAAACTACCCAAACACTGGGTTATTACGTCTGACCCAGGATCTGGGTAACACAAAAACTACCCAAACACTGGGTTATTACGTCTGACCCAGGATCTGGGTAACACAAAAACTACCCAAACACTGGGTTATTACGTCTGGCCCAGGATCTGGGTAACACAAAAACTACCCAAACACTGGGTTATTACGTCTGGCCCAGGATCTGGGTAACACAAAAACTACCCAAACACTGGGTTATTACGTCTGACCCAGGATCTGGGTAACACAAAAACTACCCAAACACTGGGTTATTACGTCTGACCCAGGATCTGGGTAACACAAAACTACCCAAACACTGGGTTGTTACAGCTGACCCAGGATCTGGGTAACACAAAAGCTACCCAAACACTGGGTTGTTACGTCTGACCCAGGATCTGGGTAACACAAAAGCTACCCAAACACTGGGTTGTTACATCTGACCCAGAATCTGGGTAACACAAAAACTACCCAAACACTGAAAAAATAACCCAAGATTTTTTAGCATGAAATGTAGGGCGGGGCTTGATTTTGTCTGTGGGGAATTGATTGGATGGTTGTGATTTTGCTATTGGTGGATCTCATGTGAGTGACAGGTTGCTCAGCCTTTGCGCCACTAAACTATTATTATAAATTATTTACCTGTGCATACATATATGACCAGCACCTGTGTGTGTGTATATATATATATATATATATATATATATATATATATATATATATACAGGTGCTGGTCATATAATTAGAATATCATCAGAAAGTTGATTTATTTCACTAATTCCATTCAAAAAGTGAAACTTGTATATTATATTAATTCATTACACACAGACTGATATATTTCAAATGTTTATTTCTTTTAATTTTGATGATTATAACTGACAACTAAGGAAAATCCCAAATTCAGTATCTCAGAAAATTAGAATATTGTGAAAATGTTCAATATTGAAGACACCTGGTGCCACACTCTAATCAGCTAATTAACTCAAAACACCTGCAGAGGCCTTTAAATGGTCTCTCAGTCTAGTTCTGGAGGCTACACAATCATGGGGAAGACTGCTGACTTGACAGTTGTCCAAAAGATGACCATTGACACCTTGCACAAGGAGGGCAAGACACAAAAAAGGTCATTGCAAAAGAGGCTGGCTGTTCACAGAGCTCTGTGCCCAAGCACATTAATAGAGAGGCAAGGGAAGGAAAAGATGTGGTAGAAAAAAAGTGTACAAGCAATAGGGATAACCGCACCCTGGAGAGGATTGTGAAACAAAACCCATTCAAAAATGTGGGGGAGATTCACAAAGAGTGGACTGCAGCTGGAGTCAGTGCTTCAAGAACCACTACGCACAGACGTATGCAAGACATAGGATATTTATGTCTTGTCCTATAAGATTCTCAGAGTAACGGCCGAGCTCCGCAAAAACCTTATAGAGCGTCTGGCCAACAGAAGGGTGACTTTATTTTCATTCCAGGGTGACTCTAAAAAGTAATTAATTAATTAATAATTTATATATTATAATAAGTAATAATAAAAAATATCACAGGACAAAGTGAAATTCCATTAAAATTAATCAGAATGTCCAATAAGATTCAGTGAATCCAATAAGATCCTACAGGATAAACTGAAATTCCAATAGGATTTTTTGACAAGGGAAGTCTTCCATCAGTCAACGACAGCAGAGTGACACGTTAAGCATATAAGTAGTACCAGTCAAGATAACTCGTAGTACCCGGATGAGCGGTGTGTTATTCACTTTGGCGATGTTATCTGGGAATAACATACCGCTGGAATGCGCGATTGACCAATCAGAATCAAGTATTCCACAGAGCCGTGTAATAATGTTTGATAAGTAATTCACGCGGTTCACGTTTTCAGAAGAAGTCTAGACAAGACAGTTTCATGCTGACTTTAAATTTCAATTCCTGAAGTGACTGTCAATAATTTCCACTTCAATTAAGAATAAATCATAAAAGTCTTTGTTCTCGCAGGACTTCATGCCGGACTGATGCCGGAGTCGATCAAACAGATGCCAAACCGCGTTCAGATGATTTTCAGTACAACATGAACTATAGCAGTCTGGGACAATGTGTCGTCATCAACAATAAAAATTTCCACAGAAGCACAGGTAAAACTGGGAAGAACACAGACAGGTTGAATGGTTTAGTTTAGATGTTTGTTCTCATATTAATCTCTTTTGAACAGCAATGGGAGTTCGTCAGGGGACAGACAGGGATGCGAGTAATGTGATGGCGACCTTCTCAAAGCTGGGCTTCAAAGTCAGGATTAGCAATGATCAAACTGTTGCACAGATGACAGATGTGTTAACTAAAGGTACGTCCTGCACCAGTGATTGATTATAATAATGCAATGGGCCAGTCATAAACTCATGAAGTCTTCCATCCTCAGTGTCTCGGGAGGATCACAGTCGGTCGGCCATGTTTGCATGTGTGTTGTTGAGTCATGGAGACGATGGACTGATTTATGGCACCGATGGCTGTATCGAGCTGAAGAAGCTGTTTGAGCTCTTCAGAGGAGATCGCTGCACTTCACTGGTGGGAAAACCCAAGCTTTTCTTCATTCAGGTGAGCGCCACGATAATGGAGGAAACACTAATCTTGTCCACAGTGTTATTTTTGGTATAATTGATACCAAATTGTTAATATTTTGAACTAGACTTTCTGTTTTCACTTTAACTTTAGTTAAAGTTTTAGTCATTTTGTTGTTTTTGTCATTAGGGGTTCAAGCGTGTAGTGCTGAAACCCTATTGTAATTGTTAAATTTTACAGGATTAGCATTCTCCTCTAAAACTGATCGGGCAGACCAAACCGTAAGTCGTAGAAACTTTGAGGACTGGTAGTACTCACACCGCCTACAGCGCCACCAATGCTCGCCCCGATCGGCCTGACGGGGGCGCTACAGCACTCAAAAGTACGAAATGGCTCATAAACCGTTAGGCGTAGGCTCAAGTGTCTTATATCGCTAGAATCCTTGGCTCAAGGCAGACTAAATGCATGCCTCAGATTTGCTCGTTGTTCTGGTGAAATTTTCGGGTATTTTGGATTTTTTGAAAAGCCTACTTTTGTGAACTAGTCCTAGTTTTTTGGCCCGATTGGAACCAAACCAGTGCAGAAATATTCTCTGGAGAGTGAATATCAATAATTATAAAAAATAAAAAACGGGGCCTAAAATGGCTATGACTCATGAACAGAACAAGATATTTTTGCTACTCACATGATCTGAGGTCACATGAAATAAATCACGATGATTGGCCACTTGGTGGCGCTATAACAGGAAAAAAACAGGAAAATGGCTATAACCACCCAACTGTTAGTCTTGAAAATTGGCATGAAGTTTCTTTGTCCAGGGAGCCATGTCTGTCTATGAGGACATTGGCATATCTCAAAAAACATGGCCATTGGCCAATGAAATTTGAGCTTCTATTAAACAAGGTTAACGGAGGCCGATCGGAACTAAACTCGGTGTGCGTCATTGGCAGGATGCACTGAAGGAGCCTGAGAAGTTTCCAGCCAGCACTTTTCACAGGAGTCAACTCCTTAGACTCCCGAATCCTTGCGGAGTCCAACGATACCAAACATGACAGGTTTTGCCTTATGGCTTGTGCAACAAGCCATATAAGCTAAATAATATCTTGGTGAGATATTATGAAATTAAAAACTAGAAATATAGCGTTACTGACAGACTGGGAAGAGACGAGCTGCAACAATGGAGAATATAAGGAAAATAATCAACATTCAAGCAGGAAAACCTGCTCTAGTAGAGCCAAAAAACATCAACACCTGGATAAAAGGCCATAAAAGGGTCCTCTTTAAGAGTGTAGCTTTAGCTGCTCTTCCACAGATGTGTTTGTCCTGGGTGTGTTTCTCCAGGCTTGCCGAGGCACAGATCTGGATCCTGGCATTGAGTCAGATAGTGAAAGCCAACCAAAGAGAATTCCTGTGGAGGCAGATTTCCTGTATGCGTACTCCGCTGCACCAGGTATCTAATGTCTTGCTCATAGGAATTTCCTCAAAGAACCAAATGCATTTGCCCTAACCCGTTTATTTCTGTCTGTCCTCAGGGTATTACTCCTGGAGGAATGTCAATGATGGTTCCTGGTTCATCTCCTCGCTCTGTGAGATGTTGTCAAGATATGGCAATCAACTGGAGATCATGCAGGTCATGACACGTGTCAACCACAAGGTGGCGCTGGACTTCGAATCCTCCTGCAATCTGCCAGGGTTTGGTGACAAGAAACAGATACCATGTGTTGTGTCTATGCTGACCAAAGAACTCTATTTCCCTAAATAATTCATGATTATTTTACAGATTAAGTTGCAATGGGATAAAATCATTTTAATGTAGCAATTTAAAGTACTTGGTGACAGACTGCAGTCAAAACGGGATGAAGGGACATAAAAGGGAATTTATATTTAAGGGAAAAGCTGGATTTTAATGGACTATTATCTGATTAAAATTAATGTCTAATCTTTTTTGTAATGGTGTGTGAAATGTTTACAGTGCTGGTTTTGAAAGACAGCTCTTTTCTCGTCTTTAGATGCACATTTAGACTGTCATCATTTGAGCCTCATCTCAATGTTTGCATCTTGCACATGTAACAACATCTGAATATAAACATAAGCACAATTTTTATTATGATTAATAAACATTTTACTTTGGTATTTAATTTGTGTGCATTGTGTAATTAGCTTTGAGTTGAGCAAATAATGAAGACAAGAAAATAAATTTCAAAAACAAAGAAAAGTATATATACACCGATCAGGCATAACATTATGACCACTGACCGGTGAAGTGAATAGCACTGATTATCTCTTCATCACGGCACCTGTTAGTGGTTGGGATATATTAGGCAGCAAGTGAACATTTTATCCTCAAAGTTGATGTGTTAGAAGCAGGAAAAATGGGCAAGCATAAGGATTTGAGCGAGTTTGACAAGGGACAAATTGTGATGGCTAGACGACTGGGTCAGAGCATCTCCAAAACTGCAGCTCTTGTTGGGAGTTCCCGGTCTGCAGTGGTCAGTATCTATCAAAAGTGCTCCAAGGAAGGAACAGTGGAGAACCGGAGACAGGGTCATGGACGGCCAAGGCTCATTGATGCACGTGTGGAGCGAAGGCTGGCCCGTGTGGTCCAATCAAACAGATGAGCTACTGGAGCTCAAATTGCTCAAGAAGTTAATGCTGGTTCTGATAGAAAGGTGTCAGAATACACAGTGCATCTCAGTTTGTTACGTATGGAGCTGCAGAGACACAGACCAGTCAGGGTGCCCATGCTGACCCCTGTCCACTGCAATGGGTCCTGCCATCCATGTGGATGTTACTTTGACACGTACCACCTACCTAAGCATTGTTGCAGACCATGTACACCCTTTCATGGAAACGGTATTCCCTGGTGGCTGTGGCTCTTTCAGCAGGATAATGCTCCTGCCACAAAGCACAAATGGTTCAGGAATGGTTTGAGGAGCACAACAATGAGTTTGAAGTGTTGACTTGGCCTCCAAATTCCCCAGATCTCAATCCAATCGAGCATCTGTGGGATGTGCTGAACAAACAAGTCCCACCTCGCAACTTACAAGACTTAAAGGATTTGCTGCTAACATCTTGGTGCCAGATACCACAGCACACCTTCAGGGGTCTAATGGAGTCCATGCCTCGACGGGTCAGGGCTGTTTTGGCAGCTAATGGGGACCAACACAATATTAAGAAGGTGGTCATAATGTTATGCCTGATCGGTGTATGTGTGTGTGTGTGTGTGTGTGTGTGTATATATATGTATATGTTTCTTGAGCATCAAATCATCATATGAGAATGATTTGTGAAGGGTCATGTGACACTGAAGACTGGAGTAATGATGATAAATTCAGCTTTGATCACAGGAATAAATGACACTTTACTATATATTCACATAGAGAACAGCTGATTTACACTGGAAAAATATTTCACAGTTTCACTGTTTTGATCAAATGCAGTCTTGGTGAGCAGAAGAGACTTCATTCAAAAATAGTAAAAAATAAAAATAATAAATAAAAAAATCTATTAATACTTAATACAGCCAAAAGTGATAAACTAAACATACGTGTTTTGGTTACACTTTATTTTAAGGTGTAATTATACATTTAAGTAATATTAAGTAACTACATGTACTTACTATAGGTTTAGGATTATGGTTTGTTTAGGGTTAGTTGCATGTAATTATACATAATTTATATATTACTATAGTAACTACATGTAATAATGACACTCAAATAGTGTTTCCATGTTTCTTTCATAACTTTTGAAAGTAGTGTATAAAGTATAAATATGTATACAAAATGCATAGTTAATATGTTAAATTATATTTAAAAAACTATTCATGCCATTATTTTTAAAACATTCTCTCGGTTTGCAGGTAGTTTGTTCCAAGCAGCTTGACATCAGCAAACTGCTTTAGAGCAAGAACACAGCAGTGTTTCTCCACCAGCAGGTGGCGCTGTGCGCTAAGATCAGCTGAGTGCTTAAAAACAAGGTGTGTTTCTGAGAAATGCAACAGAAAGCAGAACAACTCCCTGAAACCTTACCTTATTTCTGTTTCAGTCTTGTTTCTCAACTCTCCGTCAAGCTGTTTCCTTTTTTTTGCGTTGTTCGATTCAAAAATACATGCAGGGGAAAACCTGGATGATTTAAGAAAGACAATTGGTTTTACAAATGCTTTTTGCACTTATAGTACTCTAGTAAAGACTATGGGTCCAATGTATTATTTAAATGGGGTTTGTGTTGCTGGATTCTGAGTGTTGCATCATACACTGGGAGTTGCAGGGCTTGGCAGCATAGATAAGATATGAGATGTGTGTGTGTGGACAGACACAATAAGGATAGGATTGCACAGCTATAATATCTTTAACTAACAGCTTGCATTGCCTCTCTCATCTCTAGAGCTCAAGATTTTCTGCAAATGTCATTCCAGCTACAGTGATGGACTGAATGTGTGCAATTCACTCGTGCACTTAATAAAACACACACAAAAGATGAATGTAATGTTGCATACAGCAATACACAACATCTGCATATGAATATACGTGCAGAAACATTAAACTTTTGCCATTTTTCTGTTCACACACAAGCAGCACTAAAGTGTATCATATCTGCACGTTGCAGCTTGAGTTTCTGTTCTGCCTGCTTCGCCTTTAAGAAGCAATAACGAAACAACGAGGAAGTGAAAATGAAATCGACTTTCGCATTTCAGCCTGCAGCCAATGAGCAGACCAGCTCAAAGCTACTATGGCAAAGGCTTGGCTCATGAATATTAAGTAGGCCCGGAGATGTTGCTGGGGTTAAACTCCCAGGAGCGTCCAGTAAATGTGGATTTCAAAGCACTTGACTGATGCAGCATTGCGATATAAACAATAAAATAAGGTGTCAGTGATGTTAATAATAACAGTTAAGTTACTTTAATTATACATTTAAGGAATATTAAGTAACTACATGTGCTTACTATAGGGTTATGGGTTACACTTTATTTTACGCATAATTATGCATAAATTATAGTTATTACAAGTAACTACAATAATGACACTGAAATAAAAAAAATAAAAAACATTCGGTTAATATGTTAGATTATAAAAAAAAATGTGTGACAGGGAACATATAATAAAATAAGGTGTCAGTGATGTTAATAATAACATTTAAGTTACTTTTAATTAATATTAAGTAACTACATGTACTTACTATAGGTTTAGTATTATGGGTTACACTTTATTTTACGGTGTCATTGTTACAGTGTAATTATATATTTAAGTACTGAATAATATTAATTAACTACATAGGATTAGGGGTTGGTTGAGGGTTAGTTGCATGTAATTATAATTATAATTTATAGTTATTACTATACTAACTACATAACATGTAATAATGACACTGAAATAAAGTGTTACCGTGTATAAAGGTAGTGTATAAAGCCTATGTAAAAAAATAAAAAATAAAAAAAAACATTCGGTTAATATGTTAAATTATTAATAAGGTGCAAGTGATGTTAATAATAATAATACACAAATATTTTTTCCCCCTAATATATGTAATATTCATGAGCAATATATCCCTTGTGTGGTAATACAAAAAGATTTGTACTTTTTCAGTTTATTTTGGAAAAGAAACCCACTTACAAACAAGTCTGCTTTTCAGCCAATCAGTGCGCGAACGTCTCGCTACGTAATTAATATTCATGAGTCATAACAGCATTCCCTCCCACTTATACGCGCCCTCGATCTATGCCATCCAATCAGCTCGCGAACGGCTCGCTACGTCTTTAATATTAATGAGACCCGCCTGCGCCATAGTAGGATTTGTAAACACGAAGTAAGCGCACAACACACACTCACACACACGCACACTGGGGATTTCCACCCAAGCGCTTGTTTCCTTCAGTTGTTTTGCTTTCGATCTGAAGAGCGAAATCAAACCCATTTGACTTTTCGTTTTGTTATCGAGAACTACAAATTGTCAAGACTCTTCACAGACTATTTTGCTTTTATTCCTGGAGTGATTTCCACGCGTCGCAGGTAATAAATCGCGTTTCCGCATGTATTTATGGGGCTCATATGAATATAAGTGGATGTTTATGCCGTAGGCCACGTAGAGTTGCTGGGGTGAGTGTAAAATCGAAAGTCATGGGGTGTTTGGATCCAGTGGGAATCAAGGAATGTTTATTTTCACTTTTGAGTTCACTTGTCAACACTAACACACTTATTTGGGGAGGTTGAAGTCAACCGATTCAGTGTTACTGTAAGCATGATTGGGCCACATTGGACGCCACAATGTCATTTGACAGTAAGCACTGTGTAGACCTAACGAATAACATGTGTTTTATCATCAAAATATGCTGTTGAGAAGTTTGCATGGACTTGTGGATATTGTTATTGCTGTTATTGACTTACATGGACAAGTACAGGGTGTAACATGGGCACTGCAATGGAAACTGGCTGTCATAAACTGGTGCACCAATATCTGTATCCAAGTTCTGTTTGATAAGCTGATAAATATAGTTTGATATTCTCATAACATAATCATTTATTGATAAACGTGTTTCTTTAAGAAATATATGCATGCATGTTGGCACTAGATGATGGCAAAAATCTATTAAATACAGATGAGCTAAAATGACTCATTTCAGCTGATATGAGACCAGTATATCATCATGCATCCCTAGTTATTGGCTTTTGTGTGGTTTTAAAAATATTGCTTAATTCTGTTTCTCATGTAATGCATGCATGTTGTTGGTTCACTCTCATGTCAATGGACCATACAAGCTCAAAGGTCTGAGCGACAAACGGATGATTTTAAAGTGTGAGTTTTCATTTTGATTAACTATAAACCTTTTTATGAGCTTGAATTGGTTAATCGGTAACTTGTGATTTGCACATTCAAGCATCAAGCAACATCAAGCAGTTGTGATGTCTGTCATCATGCATGATCGATATTACAGGTTTAGCCACATGCACTCGTTCTTAGATAAACTCTGCACACATTCACTTCAGCGTCCTCTGTTTGTGCTGTCATTCAGGGCCTGACTCATGGACCAAAAAACAATCATCTCATAATCAGTTTGTTTGCTGTAACTTTCAGTAAATTGTGATTCAGATGATCTCCCCTGGTGGTTTGGTTTTAGAAATAGGGTTAAAGTTTGTCATCTTGCTTCCTGGAGAGTCATGGAGGAATGCACAACCTGTTGAAGGAGGAAAAGTTGCTGTCAAACTTTGACACATTCCAGATCTCTCTCTCTTTCTACAGGCCAGCATGCCGGTAGAGAGAATGCGTATGAGGCCATGGTTGGAAGAGCAGATAAACTCCTGTAAAATACCGGGGCTCAAATGGGTCAACAAGGTACTGTGACTGCTAAACTTGTCTTTTTTACAGCATTGCTTTGTTAAAACTACAGTTGCCATGAGCAAGATGCTATGATCTGTGAAGCGTTTTGTCATTTTAAAGCGACTGCGTGCACATACGCAGGGTGTGTCTTGGCCTGTGACATGTTTTGCATGTTCTTTGCCTGCAGGAAAAGAGAATATTCCAGATTCCATGGATGCATGCTGCGCGACACGGCTGGGACGTGGAGAAAGATGCTCCTCTCTTCCGAAACTGGGCCATTCATACAGGTGATGGTTGATAGGGAGGATGCTAGGGTTTTACTAGTTGGTTGATAGGGTGTTCTGGGAGGATGCTAGGGGTTTACTAGTTGGTTGATAGGGTGTTCTGGGAGGATGCTAGGGGTTTACTAGTTGGTTGATAGGGTGTTCTGGGAGGATGCTAGGGGTTTACTAGTTGGTTGATGGGGTGTTCTGGGATGATGCTAGGGGTTTACTAGTTGGTTGATAGGGTGTTCTGGGAGGATGCTAGGGTTTTACTAGTTGGTTGATAGGGTGTTATGGGAGGATGCTAGGGGTTTACTAGTTGGTTGATAGGGTGTTCTGTGTGGATGCTAGGGTTTTACTAGTTGGTTGATAGGGTGTTCTGTGTGGATGCTAGGGGTTTACTAGTTGGTTGATGGGGTGTTCTGGGATGATGCTAGGGGTTTACTAGTTGGTTGATAGGGTGTTCTGGGAGGATGCTAGGGTTTTACTAGTTGGTTGATAGGGTGTTCTGTGTGGATGCTAGGGGTTTACTAGTTGGTTGATAGGGTGTTCTGGGAGGATGCTAGGGTTTTACTAGTTGGTTGATAGGGTGTTCTGTGTGGATGCTAGGGTTTTACTAGTTGGTTGATAGGGTGTTCTGTGTGGATGCTAGGGTTTTACTAGTTGGTTGATAGGGTGTTCTGGGAGGATGCTAGGGGTTTACTAGTTGGTTGATAGGGTGTTCTGTGTGGATGCTAGGGTTTTACTAGTTGGTTGATAGGGTGTTCTGGGAGGATGCTAGGGTTTTACTAGTTGGTTGATAGGGTGTTCTGTGTGGATGCTAGGGGTTTACTAGTTGGTTGATAGGGTGTTCTGTGTGGATGCTAGGGTTTTACTAGTTGGTTGATAGGGTGTTCTGTGTGGATGCTAGGGTTTTACTAGTTGGTTGATAGGGTGTTCTGTGTGGATGCTAGGGTTTTACTAGTTGGTTGATGGGGTGTTCTGTGTGGATGCTAGGGTTTTACTAGTTGGTTGATAGGGTGTTCTGTGTGGATGCTAGGGTTTTACTAGTTGGTTGATAGGGTGTTCTGGGATGATGCTAGGGGTTTACTAGTTGGTTGATAGGGTGTTCTGGGATGATGCTAGGGTTTTACTAGTTGGTTGATAGGGTGTTCTGTGTGGATGCTAGGGGTTTACTAGTTGGTTGATAGGGTGTTCTGGGAGGATGCTAGGGGTTTACTAGTTGGTTGATAGGGTGTTCTGTGTGGATGCTAGGGGTTTACTAGTTGGTTGATAGGGTGTTCTGTGTGGATGCTAGGGTTTTACTAGTTGGTTGATAGGGTGTTCTGGGAGGATGCTAGGGTTTTACTAGTTGGTTGATAGGGTGTTCTGTGTGGATGCTAGGGGTTTACTAGTTGGTTGATAGGGTGTTCTGTGTGGATGCTAGGGTTTTACTAGTTGGTTGATAGGGTGTTCTGTGTGGATGCTAGGGTTTTACTAGTTGGTTGATAGGGTGTTCTGTGTGGATGCTAGGGTTTTACTAGTTGGTTGATGGGGTGTTCTGTGTGGATGCTAGGGTTTTACTAGTTGGTTGATAGGGTGTTCTGTGTGGATGCTAGGGTTTTACTAGTTGGTTGATAGGGTGTTCTGGGATGATGCTAGGGGTTTACTAGTTGGTTGATAGGGTGTTCTGTGTGGATGCTAGGGGTTTACTAGTTGGTTGATAGGGTGTTCTGGGATGATGCTAGGGGTTTACTAGTTGGTTGATAGGGTGTTCTGTGTGGATGCTAGGGGTTTTACTAGTTGGTTGATAGGGTGTTCTGGGATGATGCTAGGGGTTTACTAGTTGGTTGATAGGGTGTTCTGTGTGGATGCTAGGGGTTTACTAGTTGGTTGATAGGGTGTTCTGGGATGATGCTAGGGGTTTACTAGTTGGTTGATAGGGTGTTCTGTGTGGATGCTAGGGGTTTTACTAGTTGGTTGATAGGGTGTTCTGGGATGATGCTAGGGGTTTACTAGTTGGTTGATAGGGTGTTCTGTGTGGATGCTAGGGGTTTACTAGTTGGTTGATAGGGTGTTCTGGGATGATGCTAGGGGTTTACTAGTTGGTTGATAGGGTGTTCTGTGTGGATGCTAGGGGTTTTACTAGTTGGTTGATAGGGTGTTCTGGGTGGATGCTAGGGTTTTACTAGTTGGTTGATAGGGTGTTCTGGGAGGATGCTAGGGTTTTACTAGTTGGTTGATGGGGTGTTCTGTGTGGATGCTAGGGTTTTACTAGTTGGTTGATAGGGTGTTCTGTGTGGATGCTAGGGTTTTACTAGTTGGTTGATAGGGTGTTCTGGGATGATGCTAGGGGTTTACTAGTTGGTTGATAGGGTGTTCTGGGATGATGCTAGGGTTTTACTAGTTGGTTGATAGAGTGTTCTGTGTGGATGCTAGGGGTTTACTAGTTGGTTGATAGGGTGTTCTGGGAGGATGCTAGGGGTTTACTAGTTGGTTGATAGGGTGTTCTGTGTGGATGCTAGGGGTTTACTAGTTGGTTGATAGGGTGTTCTGTGTGGATGCTAGGGTTTTACTAGTTGCTTGATAGAGTGTTCTGGGAGGATGCTAGCGGTTTACTAGTTGGTTGATAGGGTGTTCTGGGAGGATGCTAGGGGTTTACTAGTTGGTTGATAGGGTGTTCTGTGTGGATGCTAGGGTTTTACTAGTTGGTTGATAGGGTGTTCTGGGATGATGCTAGGGGTTTACTAGTTGGTTGATAGGGTGTTCTGTGTGGATGCTAGGGGTTTACTAGTTGGTTGATAGGGTGTTCTGGGATGATGCTGGGGTTTACTAGTTGGTTGATAGGGTGTTCTGTGTGGATGCTAGGGGTTTTACTAGTTGGTTGATAGGGTGTTCTGGGTGGATGCTAGGGTTTTACTAGTTGGTTGATAGGGTGTTCTGGGAGGATGCTAGGGTTTTACTAGTTGGTTGATAGGGTGTTCTGGGTGGATGCTAGGGGTTTACTAGTTGGTTGATAGGGTGTTCTGGGAGGATGCTAGGGTTTTACTAGTTGGTTGATAGGGTGTTCTGGGAGGATGCTAGGGTTTTACTAGTTGGTTGATAGGGTGTTCTGTGTGGATGCTAGGGTTTTACTAGTTGCTTGATAGGGTGTTCTGTGTGGATGCTAGGGTTTTACTAGTTGGTTGATAGGGTGTTCTGGGAGGATGCTAGGATTTTACTAGTTGGTTGATAGGGTGTTCTGTGTGGATGCTAGGGGTTTACTAGTTGGTTGATAGGGTGTTCTGTGTGGATGCTAGGGTTTTACTAGTTGGTTGATAGGGTGTTCTGTGTGGATGCTAGGGTTTTACTAGTTGGTTGATAGGGTGTTCGGTGTGGATGCTAGGGTTTTACTAGTTGGTTGATGGGGTGTTCTGTGTGGATGCTAGGGTTTTACTAGTTGGTTGATAGGGTGTTCTGTGTGGATGCTAGGGTTTTACTAGTTGGTTGATAGGGTGTTCTGGGATGATGCTAGGGGTTTACTAGTTGGTTGATAGGGTGTTCTGGGATGATGCTAGGGTTTTACTAGTTGGTTGATAGGGTGTTCTGTGTGGATGCTAGGGGTTTACTAGTTGGTTGATAGGGTGTTCTGGGAGGATGCTAGGGGTTTACTAGTTGGTTGATAGGGTGTTCTGGGTGGATGCTAGGGGTTTACTAGTTGGTTGATAGGGTGTTCTGGGAGGATGCTAGGGTTTTACTAGTTGGTTGATAGGGTGTTCTGGGAGGATGCTAGGGTTTTACTAGTTGGTTGATAGGGTGTTCTGTGTGGATGCTAGGGTTTTACTAGTTGCTTGATGGGGTGTTCTGTGTGGATGCTAGGGTTTTACTAGTTGGTTGATAGGGTGTTCTGTGTGGATTCTAGGGTTTTACTAGTTGGTTGATAGGGTGTTCTGGGATGATGCTAGGGGTTTACTAGTTGGTTGATAGGGTGTTCTGTGTGGATGCTAGGGGTTTACTAGTTGGTTGATAGGGTGTTCTGTGTGGATGCTAGGGTTTTACTAGTTGCTTGATGGGGTGTTCTGTGTGGATGCTAGGGTTTTACTAGTTGGTTGATAGGGTGTTCTGTGTGGATGCTAGGGTTTTACTAGTTGGTTGATAGGGTGTTCTGGGATGATGCTAAGGTTTTACTAGTTGGTTGATAGGGTGTTCTGTGTGGATGCTAGGGGTTTACTAGTTGGTTGATAGGGTGTTCTGGGAGGATGCTAGGGGTTTACTAGTTGGTTGATAGGGTGTTCTGTGTGGATGCTAGGGGTTTACTAGTTGGTTGATAGGGTGTTCTGTGTGGATGCTAGGGTTTTACTAGTTGCTTGATAGGGTGTTCTGGGAGGATGCTAGCGGTTTACTAGTTGGTTGATAGGGTGTTCTGGGAGGATGCTAGGGGTTTACTAGTTGGTTGATAGGGTGTTCTGTGTGGATGCTAGGGTTTTACTAGTTGGTTGATAGGGTGTTCTGGGATGATGCTAGGGGTTTACTAGTTGGTTGATAGGGTGTTCTGTGTGGATGCTAGGGGTTTACTAGTTGGTTGATAGGGTGTTCTGGGATGATGCTAGGGGTTTACTAGTTGGTTGATAGGGTGTTCTGTGTGGATGCTAGGGGTTTTACTAGTTGGTTGATAGGGTGTTCTGGGTGGATGCTAGGGTTTTACTAGTTGGTTGATAGGGTGTTCTGGGAGGATGCTAGGGTTTTACTAGTTGGTTGATAGGGTGTTCTGGGTGGATGCTAGGGGTTTACTAGTTGGTTGATAGGGTGTTCTGGGAGGATGCTAGGGTTTTACTAGTTGGTTGATAGGGTGTTCTGGGAGGATGCTAGGGTTTTACTAGTTGGTTGATAGGGTGTTCTGTGTGGATGCTAGGGTTTTACTAGTTGCTTGATAGGGTGTTCTGTGTGGATGCTAGGGTTTTACTAGTTGGTTGATAGGGTGTTCTGGGATGATGCTAGGGGTTTACTAGTTGGTTGATAGGGTGTTCTGGGATGATGCTAGGGTTTTACTAGTTGGTTGATAGGGTGTTCTGTGTGGATGCTAGGGGTTTACTAGTTGGTTGATAGGGTGTTCTGGGAGGATGCTAGGGGTTTACTAGTTGGTTGATAGGGTGTTCTGTGTGGATGCTAGGGGTTTACTAGTTGGTTGATAGGGTGTTCTGTGTGGATGCTAGGGGTTTACTAATTGGTTGATAGGGTGTTCTGGGAGGATGCTAGGGGTTTACTAGTTGGTTGATAGGGTGTTCTGGGAGGATGCTAGGGTTTTACTAGTTGCTTGATAGGGTGTTCTGGGTGGATGCTAGGGGTTTACTAGTTGGTTGATAGGGTGTTCTGTGTGGATGCTAGGGTTTTACTAGTTGGTTGATAGGGTGTTCTGTGTGAATGCTAGGGGTTTACTAGTTGGTTGATAGGGTGTTCTGTGTGGATGCTAGGGGTTTACTAGTTGGTTGATAGGGTGTTCTGGGAGGATGCTAGGGTTTTACTAGTTGGTTGATAGGGTGTTCTGGGATGATGCTAGGGGTTTACTAGTTGGTTGATAGGGTGTTCTGTGTGGATGCTAGGGTTTTACTAGTTGGTTGATAGGGTGTTCTGTGTGGATGCTAGGGTTTAACTAGTTGGTTGATAGGGTGTTCTGTGTGGATGCTAGGGTTTTACTAGTTGGTTGATAGGGTGTTCTGTGTGGATGCTAGGGTTTTACTAGTTGGTTGATAGGGTGTTCTGTGTGGATGCTAGGGTTTTACTAGTTGGTTGATAGGGTGTTCTGGGATGATGCTAGGGGTTTACTAGTTGGTTGATAGGGTGTTCTGTGTGGATGCTAGGGGTTTACTAGTTGGTTGATAGGGTGTTCTGGGATGATGCTAGGGGTTTACTAGTTGGTTGATAGGGTGTTCTGGGAGGATGCTAGGGTTTTACTAGTTGCTTGATAGGGTGTTCTGGGTGGATGCTAGGGTTTTACTAGTTGGTTGATAGGGTGTTCTGTGTGGATGCTAGGGTTTTACTAGTTGCTTGATAGGGTGTTTTGTGTGGATGCTAGGGTTTTACTAGTTGGTTGATAGGGTGTTCTGTGTGGATGCTAGGGGTTTACTAGTTGGTTGATAGGGTGTTCTGGGAGGATGCTAGGGGTTTACTAGTTGGTTGATAGGGTGTTCTGTGTGGATGCTAGGGGTTTACTAGTTGGTTGATAGGGTGTTCTGTGTGGATGCTAGGGGTTTACTAGTTGGTTGATAGGGTGTTCTGGGAGGATGCTAGGGTTTTACTAGTTGGTTGATAGGGTGTTCTGGGAGGATGCTAGGGGTTTACTAGTTGGTTGATAGGGTGTTCTGGGATGATGCTAGGGTTTTACTAGTTGGTTGATAGGGTGTTCTGTGTGGATGCTAGGGGTTTACTAGTTGGTTGATAGGGTGTTCTGTGTGGATGCTAGGGGTTTACTAGTTGGTTGATAGGGTGTTCTGTGTGGATGCTAGGGGTTTACTAGTTGGTTGATAGGGTGTTCTGGGAGGATGCTAGGGTTTTACTAGTTGGTTGATGGGGTGTTCTGTGTGGATGCTAGGGGTTTACTAGTTGGTTGATAGGGTGTTCTGTGTGGATGCTAGGGTTTTACTAGTTGGTTGATAGGGTGTTCTGTGTGGATGCTAGGGGTTTACTAGTTGGTTGATAGGGTGTTCTGGGAGGATGCTAGGGGTTTACTAGTTGGTTGATAGGGTGTTCTGGGAGGATGCTAGGGTTTTACTAGTTGGTTGATAGGGTGTTCTGGGTGGATGCTAGGGGTTTACTAGTTGGTTGATAGGGTGTTCTGGGAGGATGCTAGGGTTTTACTAGTTGGTTGATAGGGTGTTCTGGGAGGATGCTAGGGGTTTACTAGTTGGTTGATAGGGTGTTCTGTGTGGATGCTAGGGTTTTACTAGTTGGTTGATAGGGTGTTCTGTGTGGATGCTAGGGGTTTACTAGTTGGTTGATAGGGTGTTCTGGGAGGATGCTAGGGTTTTACTAGTTGGTTGATAGGGTGTTTTGGGTGGATGCTAGGGGTTTACTAGTTGGTTGATAGGGTGTTCTGGGAGGATGCTAGGGGTTTACTAGTTGGTTGATAGGGTGTTCTGGGATGATGCTAGGGTTTTACTAGTTGGTTGATAGGGTGTTCTGTGTGGATGCTAGGGGTTTACTAGTTGGTTGATAGGGTGTTCTGGGAGGATGCTAGGGGTTTACTAGTTGGTTGATAGGGTGTTCTGTGTGGATGCTAGGGGTTTACTAGTTGGTTGATAGGGTGTTCTGGGAGGATGCTAGGGGTTTACTAGTTGGTTGATAGGGTGTTTTGTGTGGATGCTAGGGGTTTACTAGTTGGTTGATAGGGTGTTCTGTGTGGATGCTAGGGGTTTACTAATTGGTTGATAGGGTGTTCTGGGAGGATGCTAGGGGTTTACTAGTTGGTTGATAGGGTGTTCTGGGAGGATGCTAGGGTTTTACTAGTTGCTTGATAGGGTGTTCTGGGTGGATGCTAGGGGTTTACTAGTTGGTTGATAGGGTGTTCTGTGTGGATGCTAGGGTTTTACTAGTTGGTTGATAGGGTGTTCTGTGTGAATGCTAGGGGTTTACTAGTTGGTTGATAGGGTGTTCTGTGTGGATGCTAGGGGTTTACTAGTTGGTTGATAGGGTGTTCTGGGAGGATGCTAGGGTTTTACTAGTTGGTTGATAGGGTGTTCTGGGATGATGCTAGGGGTTTACTAGTTGGTTGATAGGGTGTTCTGTGTGGATGCTAGGGTTTTACTAGTTGGTTGATAGGGTGTTCTGTGTGGATGCTAGGGTTTAACTAGTTGGTTGATAGGGTGTTCTGTGTGGATGCTAGGGTTTTACTAGTTGGTTGATAGGGTGTTCTGTGTGGATGCTAGGGTTTTACTAGTTGGTTGATAGGGTGTTCTGTGTGGATGCTAGGGTTTTACTAGTTGGTTGATAGGGTGTTCTGGGATGATGCTAGGGGTTTACTAGTTGGTTGATAGGGTGTTCTGTGTGGATGCTAGGGGTTTACTAGTTGGTTGATAGGGTGTTCTGGGATGATGCTAGGGGTTTACTAGTTGGTTGATAGGGTGTTCTGGGAGGATGCTAGGGTTTTACTAGTTGCTTGATAGGGTGTTCTGGGTGGATGCTAGGGTTTTACTAGTTGGTTGATAGGGTGTTCTGTGTGGATGCTAGGGTTTTACTAGTTGCTTGATAGGGTGTTTTGTGTGGATGCTAGGGTTTTACTAGTTGGTTGATAGGGTGTTCTGTGTGGATGCTAGGGGTTTACTAGTTGGTTGATAGGGTGTTCTGGGAGGATGCTAGGGGTTTACTAGTTGGTTGATAGGGTGTTCTGTGTGGATGCTAGGGGTTTACTAGTTGGTTGATAGGGTGTTCTGTGTGGATGCTAGGGGTTTACTAGTTGGTTGATAGGGTGTTCTGGGAGGATGCTAGGGTTTTACTAGTTGGTTGATAGGGTGTTCTGGGAGGATGCTAGGGGTTTACTAGTTGGTTGATAGGGTGTTCTGGGATGATGCTAGGGTTTTACTAGTTGGTTGATAGGGTGTTCTGTGTGGATGCTAGGGGTTTACTAGTTGGTTGATAGGGTGTTCTGTGTGGATGCTAGGGGTTTACTAGTTGGTTGATAGGGTGTTCTGTGTGGATGCTAGGGGTTTACTAGTTGGTTGATAGGGTGTTCTGGGAGGATGCTAGGGTTTTACTAGTTGGTTGATGGGGTGTTCTGTGTGGATGCTAGGGGTTTACTAGTTGGTTGATAGGGTGTTCTGTGTGGATGCTAGGGTTTTACTAGTTGGTTGATAGGGTGTTCTGTGTGGATGCTAGGGGTTTACTAGTTGGTTGATAGGGTGTTCTGGGAGGATGCTAGGGGTTTACTAGTTGGTTGATAGGGTGTTCTGGGAGGATGCTAGGGTTTTACTAGTTGGTTGATAGGGTGTTCTGGGTGGATGCTAGGGGTTTACTAGTTGGTTGATAGGGTGTTCTGGGAGGATGCTAGGGTTTTACTAGTTGGTTGATAGGGTGTTCTGGGAGGATGCTAGGGGTTTACTAGTTGGTTGATAGGGTGTTCTGTGTGGATGCTAGGGTTTTACTAGTTGGTTGATAGGGTGTTCTGTGTGGATGCTAGGGGTTTACTAGTTGGTTGATAGGGTGTTCTGGGAGGATGCTAGGGTTTTACTAGTTGGTTGATAGGGTGTTTTGGGTGGATGCTAGGGGTTTACTAGTTGGTTGATAGGGTGTTCTGGGAGGATGCTAGGGTTTTACTAGTTGGTTGATAGGGTGTTCTGGGAGGATGCTAGGGGTTTACTAGTTGGTTGATAGGGTGTTCTGTGTGGATGCTAGGGGTTTTACTAGTTGGTTGATAGGGTGTTCTGTGTGGATGCTAGGGGTTTACTAGTTGGTTGATAGGGTGTTCTGGGAGGATGCTAGGGTTTTACTAGTTGGTTGATAGGGTGTTTTGGGTGGATGCTAGGGGTTTACTAGTTGGTTGATAGGGTGTTCTGTGTGGATGCTAGGGTTTTACTAGTTGGTTGATAGGGTGTTCTGTGTGGATGCTAGGGGTTTACTAGTTGGTTGATAGGGTGTTCTGTGTGGATGCTAGGGGTTTACTAGTTGGTTGATATGGTGTTCTGGGAGGATGCTAGGGTTTTACTAGTTGGTTGATAGGGTGTTCTGTGTGGATGCTAGGGGTTTACTAGTTGGTTGATAGGGTGTTCTGTGTGGATGCTAGGGTTTTACTAGTTGGTTGATAGGGTGTTCTGTGTGGATGCTAGGGGTTTACTAGTTGGTTGATAGGGTGTTCTGTGTGGATGCTAGGGGTTTACTAGTTGGTTGATAGGGTGTTCTGGGTGGATGCTAGGGGTTTACTAGTTGGTTGATAGGGTGTTCTGTGTGGATGCTAGGGTTTTACTAGTTGGTTGATAGGGTGTTCTGTGTGGATGCTAGGGGTTTACTAGTTGGTTGATAGGGTGTTCTGTGTGGATGCTAGGGGTTTACTAGTTGGTTGATAGGGTGTTCTGGGAGGATGCTAGGGTTTTTCTAGTTGGTTGATAGGGTGTTCTGTGTGGATGCTAGGGGTTTACTAGTTGGTTGATAGGGTGTTCTGGGATGATGCTAGGGTTTTACTAGTTGGTTGATAGGGTGTTCTGGGTGGATGCTAGGGGTTTACTAGTTGGTTGATAGGGTGTTCTGGGAGGATGCTAGGGTTTTACTAGTTGGTTGATAGGGTGTTCTGGGTGGATGCTAGGGGTTTACTAGTTGGTTGATAGGGTGTTCTGGGAGGATGCTAGGGTTTTACTAGTTGGTTGATAGGGTGTTCTGGGATGATGCTAGGGGTTTACTAGTTGGTTGATAGGGTGTTCTGTGTGGATGCTAGGGGTTTACTAGTTGGTTGATAGGGTGTTCTGGGAGGATGCTAGGGTTTTACTAGTTGGTTGATAGGGTGTTCTGGGTGGATGCTAGGGGTTTACTAGTTGGTTGATAGGGTGTTCTGGGAGGATGCTAGGGTTTTACTAGTTGGTTGATAGGGTGTTCTGTGTGGATGCTAGGGGTTTACTAGTTGGTTGATAGGGTGATCTGGGAGGATGCTAGGGTTTTACTAGTTGGTTGATAGGGTGTTCTGGGAGGATGCTAGGATTTTACTAGTTGGTTCATAGGGTGTTCTGGGATGATGCTAGGGGTTTACTAGTTGGTTGATAGGGTGTTCTGTGTGGATGCTAGGGGTTTACTAGTTGGTTGATAGGGTGTTCTGGGAGGATGCTAGGGTTTTACTAGTTGGTTGATAGGGTGTTCTGGGTGGATGCTAGGGGTTTACTAGTTGGTTGATAGGGTGTTCTGGGAGGATGCTAGGGTTTTACTAGTTGGTTGATAGGGTGTTCTGGGATGATGCTAGGGGTTTACTAGTTGGTTGATAGGGTGTTCTGTGTGGATGCTAGGGGTTTACTAGTTGGTTGATAGGGTGTTCTGAGATGATGCTATGTTTTTACTAGTTGGTTGATAGGGTGTTCTGGGTGGATGCTAGGGGTTTACTAGTTGGTTGATAGGGTGTTCTGGGAGGATGCTAGGGTTTTACTAGTTGGTTAATAGGGTGTTCTGTGTGGATGCTAGTGTTTTACTAGTTGGTTGATAGGGTGTTCTAGGAGGATGCTAGGGGTTTACTAGTTGGTTGATAGGGTGTTCTGGGTGGATGCTAGTGTTTTACTAGTTGGTTGATAGGGTGTTCTGTGTGGATGCTAGGGTTTTACTAGTTGGTTGATAGGGTGTTCTGTGTGGATGCTAGGGTTTTACTAGTTGGTTGATAGGGTGTTCTGGGTGGATGCTAGGGGTTTACTAGTTGGTTGATAGGGTGTTCTGGAAGGATGCTAGGGTTTTACTAGTTGGTTGATAGGGTGTTCTGGGATGATGCTAGGGGTTTACTAGTTGGTTGATAGGGTGTTCTGGGAGGATGCTAGGGTTTTACTAGTTGGTTGATAGGGTGTTCTAGGTGGATGCTAGGGGTTTACTAGTTGGTTGATAGGGTGTTCTGGGAGGATGCTAGGGTTTTACTAGTTGGTTGATAGGGTGTTCTGGGATGATGCTAGGGGTTTACTAGTTGGTTGATATGGTGTTCTGGGATGATGCTAGGGGTTTACTAGTTGATTGATAGGGTGTTCTGTGTGGATGCTAGTGTTTTACTAGTTGGTTGATAGGGTGATCTGGGAGGATGCTAGGGGTTTACTAGTTGGTTGATAGGGTGTTCTGGGATGATGCTAGTGTTTTACTAGTTGGTTGATAGGGTGTTCTGGGAGGATGCTAGGGTTTTACTAGTTGGTTGATAGGGTGTTCTGGGTGGATACTAGGGGTTTACTAGTTGGTTGATAGGGTGTTCTGTGTGGATGCTAGGGTTTTACTAGTTGGTTGATAGGGTGTTCTAGGAGAATGCTAGGGGTTTACTAGTTGGTTGATAGGGTGTTCTGGGAGGATGCTAGGGGTTTACTAGTTGGTTGATAGGGTGTTCTGGGATGATGCCAGGGGTTTACTAGTTGATTGATAGGGTGTTCTGTGTGGATGCTAGTGTTTTACTAGTTGGTTGATAGGGTGTTCTGGGAGGATGCTAGGGGTTTACTAGTTGGTTGATAGGGTGTTCTGGGTGGATGCTAGGGGTTTACTAGTTGGTTGATGGGGTGTTCTGGGTGGATGCTAGGGGTTTACTAGTTGGTTGATAGGGTGTTCTGTGTGGATGCTAGGGTTTTACTAGTTGGTTGATAGGGTGTTCTGTGTGGATGCTAGTGTTTTACTAGTTGGTTGATAGGGTGTTCTGTGTGGATGCTAGGGTTTTACTAGTTGGTTAATAGGGTGTTCTGGGAGGATGCTAGGGGTTTACTAGTTGGATGATAGGGTGTTCTGGGTGGATGCTAGTGTTTTACTAGTTGGTTAATAGGGTGTTCTGTGTGGATGCTAGTGTTTTACTAGTTGGTTGATAGGGTGTTCTAGGAGGATGCTAGGGGTTTACTAGCTGGTTGATAGGGTGTTCTGGGTGGATGCTAGTGTTTTACTAGTTGGTTGATAGGGTGTTCTGTGTGGATGCTAGGGTTTTACTAGTTGGTTGATAGGGTGTTCTGTGTGGATGCTAGGGTTTTACTAGTTGGTTGATAGGGTGCTCTGGGTGGATGCTAGGGGTTTACTATTTGGTTGATAGGGTGTTCTGGGAGGATGCTAGTGTTTTACTAGTTGGTTGATAGGGTGTTCTGGGTGGATGCTAGTGTTTTACTAGTTGGTTGATAGGGTGTTCTGGGTGGATGCTAGGGGTTTACTAGTTGGTTGATAGGGTGTTCTGGGTGGATGCTAGGGGTTTACTAGTTGGTTGATAGGGTGTTTTGAGACTATGCTAGTGTTTTACTAGTTGGTTGATTGGGTGTTCTGTGTGGATGCTAGGGTTTTACTAGTTGGTTGATAGGGTGTTCTGGGAGGATGCTAGGGTTTTACTAGTTGGTTGATAGGGTGTTCTGGGTGGATGCTAGGGGTTTACTAGTTGGTTGATAGGGTGTTCTGTGTGGATGCTAGGGTTTTACTAGTTGGTTGATAGGGTGTACTGGGAGGATGCTAGGGGTTTACTAGTTGGTTGATAGGGTGTTCTGGGAGGATGCTAGGGGTTTACTAGTTGGTTGATAGGGTGTTCTGGGTGGATGCTAGTGTTTTACTCGTTGGTTGATAGGGTGTTCTGTGTGGATGCTAGGGTTTTACTAGTTGGTTGATAGGGTGTTCTGTGTGGATGCTAGGGTTTTACTAGTTGGTTGATAGGGTGTTCTGGGAGGATGCTAGGGGTTTACTAGTTGGTTGATAGGGTGTTCTGGGAGGATGCTAGGGGTTTACTAGTTGGTTGATAGGGTGTTCTGTGTGGATGCTAGGGTTTTACTAGTTGGTTGATAGGGTGTTCTGTGTGGATGCTAGGGGTTTACTAGTTGGTTGATAGGGTGTTCTGTGTGGATGCTAGGGGTTTACTAGTTGGTTGATAGGGTGTTCTGGGAGGATGCTAGGGTTTTACTAGTTGGTTGATAGGGTGTTCTGTGTGGATGCTAGGGGTTTACTAGTTGGTTGATAGGGTGTTCTGGGATGATGCTAGGGTTTTACTAGTTGGTTGATAGGGTGTTCTGGGTGGATGCTAGGGGTTTACTAGTTGGTTGATAGGGTGTTCTGGGAGGATGCTAGGGTTTTACTAGTTGGTTGATAGGGTGTTCTGGGTGGATGCTAGGGGTTTACTAGTTGGTTGATAGGGTGTTCTGGGAGGATGCTAGGGTTTTACTAGTTGGTTGATAGGGTGTTCTGGGATGATGCTAGGGGTTTACTAGTTGGTTGATAGGGTGTTCTGTGTGGATGCTAGGGGTTTACTAGTTGGTTGATAGGGTGTTCTGGGAGGATGCTAGGGTTTTACTAGTTGGTTGATAGGGTGTTCTGGGTGGATGCTAGGGGTTTACTAGTTGGTTGATAGGGTGTTCTGGGAGGATGCTAGGGTTTTACTAGTTGGTTGATAGGGTGTTCTGTGTGGATGCTAGGGGTTTACTAGTTGGTTGATAGGGTGATCTGGGAGGATGCTAGGGTTTTACTAGTTGGTTGATAGGGTGTTCTGGGAGGATGCTAGGATTTTACTAGTTGGTTGATAGGGTGTTCTGGGATGATGCTAGGGGTTTACTAGTTGGTTGATAGGGTGTTCTGTGTGGATGCTAGGGGTTTACTAGTTGGTTGATAGGGTGTTCTGGGAGGATGCTAGGGTTTTACTAGTTGGTTGATAGGGTGTTCTGGGTGGATGCTAGGGGTTTACTAGTTGGTTGATAGGGTGTTCTGGGAGGATGCTAGGGTTTTACTAGTTGGTTGATAGGGTGTTCTGGGATGATGCTAGGGGTTTACTAGTTGGTTGATAGGGTGTTCTGTGTGGATGCTAGGGGTTTACTAGTTGGTTGATAGGGTGTTCTGAGATGATGCTATGTTTTTACTAGTTGGTTGATAGGGTGTTCTGGGTGGATGCTAGGGGTTTACTAGTTGGTTGATAGGGTGTTCTGGGAGGATGCTAGGGTTTTACTAGTTGGTTGATAGGGTGTTCTGGGTGGATGCTAGGGGTTTACTAGTTGGTTGATAGGGTGTTCTGGAAGGATGCTAGGGTTTTACTAGTTGGTTGATAGGGTGTTCTGGGATGATGCTAGGGGTTTACTAGTGGTTGATAGGGTGTTCTGTGTGGATGCTAGGGGTTTACTAGTTGGTTGATAGGGTGTTCTGGGATGATGCTAGGGTTTTACTAGTTGGTTGATAGGGTGTTCTGTGTGGATGCTAGGGTTTTACTAGTTGGTTGATAGGGTGTTCTGTGTGGATGCTAGGGTTTTACTAGTTGCTTGATAGGGTGTTCTGTGTGGATGCTAGGGTTTTACTAGTTGGTTGATAGGGTGTTCTGTGTGGATGCTAGGGTTTTACTACTTGGTTGATAGGGTGTTCTGGGATGATGCTAGGGGTTTACTAGTTGGTTGATAGGGTGTTCTGTGTGGATGCTAGGGGTTTACTAGTTGGTTGATAGGGTGTTTTGGGATGATGCTAGGGTTTTACTAGTTGGTTGATAGGGTGTTCTGGGTGGATGCTAGGGGTTTACTAGTTGGTTGATAGGGTGTTCTGGGAGGATGCTAGGGTTTTACTAGTTGGTTGATAGGGGGTTCTGGGTGGATGCTAGGGGTTTACTAGTTGGTTGATAGGGTGTTCTGGGAGTATGCTAAGGTTTTACTAGTTGGTTGATAGGGTGTTCTGGGATGATGCTAGGGGTTTACTAGTTGGTTGATAGGGTGTTCTGTGTGGATGCTAGGGGTTTACTAGTTGGTTGATAGGGTGTTCTGTGTGGATGCTAGGGGTTTACTAGTTGGTTGATAGGGTGTTCTGGGAGGATGCTAGGGTTTTACTAGTTGGTTGATAGGGTGTTCTGGGTGAATGCTAGGGGTTTACTAGTTGGTTGATAGGGTGTTCTGGGAGGATGCTAGGGTTTTACTAGTTGGTTGATAGGGTGTTCTGGGTGGATGCTAGGGGTTTACTAGTTGGTTGATAGGGTGTTCTGGGAGGATGCTAGGGTTTTACTAGTTGGTTGATAGGGTGTTCTGGGATGATGCTAGGGGTTTACTAGTTGGTTGATAGGGTGTTCTGTGTGGATGCTAGGGGTTTACTAGTTGGTTGATAGGGTGTTCTGGGATGATGCTAGGGTTTTACTAGTTGGTTGATAGGGTGTTCTGGGTGGATGCTAGGGGTTTACTAGTTGGTTGATAGGGTGTTCTGGGAGGATGCTAGGGTTTTACTAGTTGGTTGATAGGGTGTTCTGGGTGGATGCTAGGGGTTTACTAGTTGGTTGATAGGGTGTTCTGGGAGGATGCTAGGGTTTTACTAGTTGGTTGATAGGGTGTTCTGGGATGATGCTAGGGGTTTACTAGTTGGTTGATAGGGTGTTCTGTGTGGATGCTAGGGGTTTACTAGTTGGTTGATAGGGTGTTCTGGGAGGATGCTAGGGTTTTACTAGTTGGTTGATAGGGTGTTCTGGGTGGATGCTAGGGGTTTACTAGTTGGTTGATAGGGTGTTCTGGGAGGATGCTAGGGTTTTACTAGTTGGTTGATAGGGTGTTCTGTGTGGATGCTAGGGGTTTACTAGTTGGTTGATAGGGTGATCTGGGAGGATGCTAGGGTTTTACTAGTTGGTTGATAGGGTGTTCTGGGAGGATGCTAGGATTTTACTAGTTGGTTGATAGGGTGTTCTGGGATGATGCTAGGGGTTTACTAGTTGGTTGATAGGGTGTTCTGTGTGTATGCTAGGGGTTTACTAGTTGGTTGATAGGGTGTTCTGGGAGGATGCTAGGGTTTTACTAGTTGGTTGATAGGGTGTTCTGGGTGGATGCTAGGGGTTTACTAGTTGGTTGATAGGGTGTTCTGGGAGGATGCTAGGGTTTTACTAGTTGGTTGATAGGGTGTTCTGGGATGATGCTAGGGGTTTACTAGTTGGTTGATAGGGTGTTCTGTGTGGATGCTAGGGGTTTACTAGTTGGTTGATAGGGTGTTCTGAGATGATGCTATGTTTTTACTAGTTGGTTGATAGGGTGTTCTGGGTGGATGCTAGGGGTTTACTAGTTGGTTGATAGGGTGTTCTGGGAGGATGCTAGGGTTTTACTAGTTGGTTGATAGGGTGTTCTGGGTGGATGCTAGGGGTTTACTAGTTGGTTGATAGGGTGTTCTGGAAGGATGCTAGGGTTTTACTAGTTGGTTGATAGGGTGTTCTGGGATGATGCTAGGGGTTTACTAGTTGGTTGATAGGGTGTTCTGGGATGATGCTAGGGGTTTACTAGTTGATTGATAGGGTGTTCTGTGTGGATGCTAGTGTTTTACTAGTTGGTTGATAGGGTGATCTGGGAGGATGCTAGGGGTTTACTAGTTGGTTGATAGGGTGTTCTGGGAGGATGCTAGGGTTTTACTAGTTGGTTGATAGGGTGTTCTGGGTGGATACTAGGGGTTTACTAGTTGGTTGATAGGGTGTTCTGTGTGGATGCTAGGGTTTTACTAGTTGGTTGATAGGGTGTTCTAGGAGAATGCTAGGGGTTTACTAGTTGGTTGATAGGGTGTTTTGGGAGGATGCTAGGGGTTTACTAGTTGGTTGATAGGGTGTTCTGGGATGATGCCAGGGGTTTACTAGTTGATTGATAGGGTGTTCTGTGTGGATGCTAGTGTTTTACTAGTTGCTTGATAGGGTGTTCTGTGTGGATGCTAGGGTTTTACTAGTTGCTTGATAGGGTGTTCTGTGTGGATGCTAGGGTTTTACTAGTTGGTTGATAGGGTGTTCTGGGAGGATGCTAGGGTTTTACTAGTTGGTTGATAGGGTGTTCTGTGTGGATGCTAGGGGTTTACTAGTTGGTTGATAGGGTATTCTGTGTGGATGCTAGGGTTTTACTAGTTGGTTGATAGGGTGTTCTGGGATGATGCTAGGGGTTTACTAGTTGGTTGATAGGGTGTTCTGTGTGGATGCTAGGGGTTTACTAGTTGGTTGATAGGGTGTTCTGGGATGATGCTAGGGTTTTACTAGTTGGTTGATAGGGTGTTCTGTGTGGATGCTAGGGTTTTACTAGTTGGTTGATAGGGTGTTTTGGGATGATGCTAGGGTTTTACTAGTTGGTTGATAGGGTGTTCTGGGTGGATGCTAGGGGTTTACTAGTTGGTTGATAGGGTGTTCTGGGAGGATGCTAGGGTTTTACTAGTTGGTTGATAGGGGGTTCTGGGTGGATGCTAGGGGTTTACTAGTTGGTTGATAGGGTGTTCTGGGAGTATGCTAAGGTTTTACTAGTTGGTTGATAGGGTGTTCTGGGATGATGCTAGGGGTTTACTAGTTGGTTGATAGGGTGTTCTGTGTGGATGCTAGGGGTTTACTAGTTGGTTGATAGGGTGTTCTGTGTGGATGCTAGGGGTTTACTAGTTGGTTGATAGGGTGTTCTGGGAGGATGCTAGGGTTTTACTAGTTGGTTGATAGGGTGTTCTGGGTGAATGCTAGGGGTTTACTAGTTGGTTGATAGGGTGTTCTGGGAGGATGCTAGGGTTTTACTAGTTGGTTGATAGGGTGTTCTGGGTGGATGCTAGGGGTTTACTAGTTGGTTGATAGGGTGTTCTGGGAGGATGCTAGGGTTTTACTAGTTGGTTGATATGGTGTTCTGGGATGATGCTAGGGGTTTACTAGTTGGTTGATAGGGTGTTCTGTGTGGATGCTAGGGGTTTACTAGTTGGTTGATAGGGTGTTCTGGGATGATGCTAGGGTTTTACTAGTTGGTTGATAGGGTGTTCTGGGTGGATGCTAGGGGTTTACTAGTTGGTTGATAGGGTGTTCTGGGAGGATGCTAGGGTTTTACTAGTTGGTTGATAGGGTGTTCTGGGTGGATGCTAGGGGTTTACTAGTTGGTTGATAGGGTGTTCTGGGATGATGCTAGGGGTTTACTAGTTGGTTGATAGGGTGTTCTGTGTGGATGCTAGGGGTTTACTAGTTGGTTGATAGGGTGTTCTGGGAGGATGCTAGGGTTTTACTAGTTGGTTGATAGGGTGTTCTGGGTGGATGCTAGGGGTTTACTAGTTGGTTGATAGGGTGTTCTGGGAGGATGCTAGGGTTTTACTAGTTGGTTGATAGGGTGTTCTGTGTGGATGCTAGGGGTTTACTAGTTGGTTGATAGGGTGATCTGGGAGGATGCTAGGGTTTTACTAGTTGGTTGATAGGGTGTTCTGGGAGGATGCTAGGATTTTACTAGTTGGTTGATAGGGTGTTCTGGGATGATGCTAGGGGTTTACTAGTTGGTTGATAGGGTGTTCTGTGTGTATGCTAGGGGTTTACTAGTTGGTTGATAGGGTGTTCTGGGAGGATGCTAGGGTTTTACTAGTTGGTTGATAGGGTGTTCTGGGTGGATGCTAGGGTTTTACTAGTTGGTTGATAGGGTGTTCTGGGAGGATGCTAGGGTTTTACTAGTTGGTTGATAGGGTGTTCTGGGATGATGCTAGGGGTTTACTAGTTGGTTGATAGGGTGTTCTGTGTGGATGCTAGGGGTTTACTAGTTGGTTGATAGGGTGTTCTGAGATGATGCTATGTTTTTACTAGTTGGTTGATAGGGTGTTCTGGGTGGATGCTAGGGGTTTACTAGTTGGTTGATAGGGTGTTCTGGGAGGATGCTAGGGTTTTACTAGTTGGTTGATAGGGTGTTCTGGGTGGATGCTAGGGGTTTACTAGTTGGTTGATAGGGTGTTCTGGAAGGATGCTAGGGTTTTACTAGTTGGTTGAAAGGGTGTTCTGTGTGGATGCTAGGGGTTTACTAGTTGGTTGATAGGGTGTTCTGGGAGGATGCTAGGGGTTTACTAGTTGGTTGATAGGGTGTTCTGGGAGGATGCTAGGGTTTTACTAGTTGGTTGATAGGGTGTTCTGTGTGGATGCTAGTGTTTTACTAGTTGGTTGATAGGGTGATCTGGGAGGATGCTAGGGGTTTACTAGTTGGTTGATAGGGTGTTCTGGGATGATGCTAGTGTTTTACTAGTTGGTTGATAGGGTGTTCTGGGAGGATGCTAGGGTTTTACTAGTTGGTTGATAGGGTGTTCTGGGTGGATGCTAGGGGTTTACTAGTTGGTTGATAGGGTGTTCTGGAAGGATGCTAGGGTTTTACTAGTTGGTTGATAGGGTGTTCTGGGATGATGCTAGGGGTTTACTAGTTGGTTGATAGGGTGTTCTGGGATGATGCTAGGGGTTTACTAGTTGATTGATAGGGTGTTCTGTGTGGATGCTAGTGTTTTACTAGTTGGTTGATAGGGTGATCTGGGAGGATGCTAGGGGTTTACTAGTTGGTTGATAGGGTGTTCTGGGATGATGCTAGTGTTTTACTAGTTGGTTGATAGGGTGTTCTGGGAGGATGCTAGGGTTTTACTAGTTGGTTGATAGGGTGTTCTGGGTGGATACTAGGGGTTTACTAGTTGGTTGATAGGGTGTTCTGTGTGGATGCTAGGGTTTTACTAGTTGGTTGATAGGGTGTTCTAGGAGAATGCTAGGGGTTTACTAGTTGGTTGATAGGGTGTTCTGGGAGGATGCTAGGGGTTTACTAGTTGGTTGATAGGGTGTTCTGGGATGATGCCAGGGGTTTACTAGTTGATTGATAGGGTGTTCTGTGTGGATGCTAGTGTTTTACTAGTTGGTTGATAGGGTGTTCTGGGAGGATGCTAGGGGTTTACTAGTTGGTTGATAGGGTGTTCTGGGATGATGCTAGTGTTTTACTAGTTGGTTGATAGGGTGTTCTGGGAGGATGCTAGGGTTTTACTAGTTGGTTGATAGGGTGTTCTGTGTGGATGCTAGGGTTTTACTAGTTGGTTGATAGGGTGTTCTGTGTGGATGCTAGTGTTTTACTAGTTGGTTGATAGGGTGTTCTGTGTGGATGCTAGGGTTTTACTAGTTGGTTGATAGGGTGTTCTGGGAGGATGCTAGTGTTTTACTAGTTGGTTGATAGGGTGTTCTGTGTGGATGCTAGGGTTTTGCTAGTTGGTTGATAGGGTGTTCTGGGTGGATCCTAGGGGTTTACTAGTTGGTTGATAGGGTGTTCTGTGTGGATGCTAGGGTTTTACTAGTTGGTTGATAGGGTGTTCTGGGAGGATGCTAGGGGTTTACTAGTTGGTTGATAGGGTGTTCTGGGAGGATGCTAGGGTTTTACTAGATGGTTGATAGGGTGTTCTGGGAGGATGCAAGGGTTTTACTAGTTGGTTGATAGGGTGTTCTGGGAGGATGCTAGTGTGTTACTCGTTGATTGATAGGGTATTCTGTGTGGATGCTAGGGTTTTACTAGTTGGTTGATAGGGTGTTCTGGTATGATGCTACGGTTTTACTAGTTGGTTGATAGGGTGTTCTGGGAGGATGCTAGTGTTTTACTAGTTGGTTGATAGGGTGTTCTGTGTGGATGCTAGGGGTTTACTAGTTGGTTGATAGGGTGTTCTGGGAGGATACTAAGGGTTTACTAGTTGGTTGATAGGGTGTTCTGTGTGGATGCTAGTGTGTTACTCGTTGATTGATAGGGTATTCTGTGTGGATGCTAGGGTTTTACTAGTTGGTTGATAGGGTGTTCTGGTATGATGCTACGGTTTTACTAGTTGGTTGATAGGGTGTTCTGGGAGGATGCTAGTGTTTTACTAGTTGGTTGATAGGGTGTTCTGTGTGGATGCTAGGGGTTTACTAGTTGGTTGATAGGGTGTTCTGGGTGGATGCTAGTGTTTTACTAGTTGGTTGATAGGGTGTTCTGGGTGGATGCTAGGGGTTTACTAGTTGGTTGATAGGGTGTTCTGGGAGGATGCTAGGGGTTTACTAGTTGGTTGATAGGGTGTTCTGGGATGATGCTAGGGGTTTACTAGTTGGTTGATAGGGTGTTCTGGGTGGATGCTAGGGGTTTTACTAGATGGTTGATAGTGTGCTCTGGGAGGATGCTCATGTTTCACTAGTTGGTTGATAGGGTGTTTTGGGACTATGCTAGTGTTTTACTAGTTGGTTGATAGGGTGTTCTGGGAGGATATCTATATGATATTCTTATTCTTATGTATAGTTTTAAGTTTTTTCTGCATCATTATTTTCATAACTAATTGTTGCAATACTAATATTAAAAGCTGAAGTGATCATGAAATGTCAGTCTGTATTATAAGTGTATCCGTTTTTTTACTGACATTTTTTTAGGTAAATATCAACCAGGTGACAAACCAGACCCCAAAACATGGAAGGCGAATTTCCGCTGTGCCATGAACTCCCTGCCTGACATAGAAGAGGTGAAAGACAAAAGCATCAAAAAGGGAACAAACGCCTTCAGAGTGTACAAGATGCTGTCAGCGTCTGAGAGGCACTCAAAGAGAGGTCAGTCAATAACACTCATCCATACTGGCTCCAGCAACGTTTACATGGACACCTTTCGTTTCAGTTCGATTGATGAATCCAAACGTAGTGTTTACATGAACGCTAAATGAGTGATTGGGTTGATGTGCGCGTTTATGTCACAAACTTGATTTTTTTTTTGACAAACTGCATGTATATAGTTTCCCGCTTTTTTTCCTGATTAGGAGAGCACAAGAACCGTTGTGCAGTGCTGCTTATAATTATCAAGCCGTAAAAACGGAACACACCACCTCAGCCGGACTGAGTGGCAAAAGAGCTGTTGCATGACTGGATTTAATAGGGGAAACTGCGAAAACGTTAGTGAAACAAACGATTATCAGTTTAAACTAAAGGTTGGACTTAATATAGTGTTCCTTACAACTTACTAAAGATCTGGTGATCCATGGATACTGACATGCTGCCAAGAATCGTGTTTCCTGACATTTATATGTGCCTGATTACGACACCGGGGAAATACATAAAGCAAATTTGCCTGTGAACGCTTTATGTAAATACAGTATAGGTCGGTCTAAATCCGGGTGATCACTTATCATATACCGTCATATCATCCAAATATGTAGAATATAAGATGGTAAATATTTAATTGATGAGTTGTCAATACAATATATAACAATACAATATATAGGGTATGATTTTACCCCAAAATTCAGCATATTGACACAAAATGTTAACTGTAAATCCACGTTTCGCTGCCTGGAGTCACATTGTTTCTGTGAATTGCAGCGATTCATTTGCTTCTCTTTTCTGTAGCTTTCGGGAGTCTATAAAAATATATCTCAGATCTATTTGTACCATCAAACTCAAAGCTCTTTCCCGCTTTAGACGTGTTTTTCGCAGCATTCACGCTATAAACCAACGCTGCCACTCAGTCTTTTTGCCAGTGGGCGTAACCGCAGTCGCTCCGGCCGGCGGTGACGTCACGCACATACCCTCTATTTCTTTTTTATTTTGTGTTTTCATTTTAAGTTTAGCTAAAGTTTTGATATTTTTGTTGTTTGTTTTTGCTATTTGTAGTTTTAGTGGGTTTTTTCTTTAAATATGTCTATATAGTTTTTATTAATTATTATTTCAATTTTGTAATTTTAGTAGAACTTTATTTACATGAAAAGAAGAAATGGTTGTTTTTTTTTTTGTCTTTTTTTTACATTTTAATTTATTTGTTAAAATTTAATTTGTTTCAAGTGACAGTTCTTTTGTGGTTTTAGTTTGTTAACTATAATAATTTGTGTTTAAAAAAACGAATCTCACCAAAGCTGACAGAAAATATGTTCGTCATATTTCAACCCTAAAATTAATTTTTGTGTCTTTGTCTTTTATCTATTTTTCTACATAATTTCCATGACAATTCAGTGCATTTTCCTCCAACTTATCATTTAATGCAAACACTGTAAAAAATCTCTCTATATATATACTGTATGTGTGTGTGTGTATGTATATATAGGGTTTATATATATATATATATATATTTATATATATATATATATATATATATATATATATATATATATATATATATATATATATATATATAAAAGTAACTAATAAATCACTCATTTTCTGTAATTAATCGCACATAACATTAATATTTTTATTTATTTAACATATTTTATATCGTCATATTAAATCTCCAAATTAATGTAGAAGCAACATAAAGACGGTATATTTAAAATATTTGTTTACTGATTTTTTTTACTATGATTTTTCTCAGTGAAATGAGTAATTATAACCTTTTAACATTAGAGTATAATTGAAAGGGATCATTTTTTACATTTTAATAAGCTTTAAAAATATATAATTTTTTTTGTATTTAAGCAAACTTAAAACAATCCACACATAAAGCCAGTATAATTAATGTCAGATTTAGCTTTGCCTTTAGTACCGCAAAGCTCAACGCTTTGGGGCATAAAAGGGTGAAATGTTCTTGACGGGTTTCATGGTGTTCACTCTTTTTCTGAAATGTGTTTTTGTTTGCATGCATTGATCTAGATTTGTGTGTCTGTGTTTCTCAAAGGAAAAAAGAGAGCAGTTGAAAAAGAAGAGAAGATAAAGGTATGGACTGGGTGTATATTGTTGTATGTGCAGTAATGATGAAGGTTATTCGCTGAATCGAGACAGATGTGTGTGTACTGTGTGTTAACCGCAGGTAGCGCGGCCGTTCCCTGTGCCTTCCAGCTGGGAAAACAGCAATGGCTCTTCGGCCTGTAAAACCCCAGTGACAGTCAAGCAAGAGGAGGATTACTACGGCACAGGTAGGTGAAGAGATTATCCTGCTCCGCCCTGCACACCTGTGCTCCGGTCATGTGAGGTAATTCAGGTGGAACCTGTTCAATACAGCACGGCACGAAAGGAGTTAGCACTTGAAACCGGATCTGCTCTGTGGATTGGTTTTTATCTGTACACTCAGTTCACATTTTAGGTTTTCAGACTAAAATAATATGATATTCACACTTTTCTACACAACCAGTTATTGATTCTCTAATGTTGAATCGACTGATAAATGGCACCATTCTCTAAAGAACAGCACTCAACGACACCAATCCAACCAAGTTACTTTTTTACTTTTAAACTCTTTATTATTTGGGATAGTTCACCCAGAAATGAAAACTCTGTCATTATTGGTTACCAACATTCTTCAAAATATCTTCTTTTGTGTTCAGCAGAAAGAAAGAAAGAGGTTTGCAGGTTTGGAACAACTTGAGGGGGCGTAAATGATAATGATAATGATAAAGTTTATTTTTGGGTGAACTATCCGTTTAACTGCTATTCAAGTGAGTATTAAAAGTCATGCTTTAAAAAAGAAAAAAGAAACTTAAAATACCCCTGAAACACTTGTGAATTGCTTGAGGCATATTTATTATTTTATTTTAGTAGTAATATTTTTTGTATCAATTTTTTTCCAAATATTTTGTTGTTGTTGTTAATAAAATAATGATCTCATATTTGAAAAAAATATTTTATACAAAAAAACAAATTATTATTATTTAATAATAATAATAATAATAATAATAATAATACCAAAAATATTTGAAAAATGTTGATACAAAATAAAAATAATAATAATAATTATTATTTTAATAATAAAATATCTCAAAATATTTGAAAAAGTATTTGATACAAAAATACAAAGTATTATTATTATTATTATTAATTAATAATAATAATAATAATAATAATAAAAGTAATAATAATATCAAAATTATTTGATACGAAAATACAAATAATAATAATTAAAATAAAAATTATATATATTTTTAAATTATTATTATTATTATTATTAAATAATATCAAAATATTTTATACAAAATTATAATGATTATAATAATAATAATAAATGCATATCAAGCCATTCAAAAGTGTTTGGTTTCAGTTTTTTTTTTATTCTTTAAAAAAAAAACATGAATTATTATATTATATTATATTATATTATATTATATTATATTATATTTTATTATATTATATTATATTATATTATATTATATTACCCTTTCAAATTCTGTCCAACCAGAACAGAAGTCATGCTTTTTTAAAGAGAAACAAAACATTGATGTGTATTTTATATTTTTATTTCTTAATTATAATATAATAACAATAATAACTTTTTAAATATACGTTTCAAAGATAATTTCAAATATTTTATTAAAATATATTATTATTACTATTACAAATAGGTCTGTTAAATATGTAATCTCTTGGGGTTATTTTTGGTAAAAAAGCATGACTTGTGGTTTGAGAGAATATCGAAGGGTCCTTGAAAACACAAGAGCATTTTGTTCAGTGTTCCTCAGTCACTTGTTGCAAATACCCAGAATGCTTCAGGCTTCTCTTGATTTTGCAGTGCCGACATACATTATAAAACACATGCATCACTTCACAGCTGTTTGACTTGCTCTCACATTTCTCTAAAGTCAAACACGTCGTAGACTTGAATTCCTGTGGCACTGAGTTTGACTCTCACCCAGCAGCCGCGTTCATAAAGCCGACGTATGTATGAATGGCTGGTGTTAAATGCAAAAAGTTGTCAGATTGGGGAGGTTTTTGGGTCAATGTCTGGGTCATATTTCATCCCATAATCAAAGGACACTACATTCTGCTTAAAAAAAACAAACAAAAACATATTTTAGGACATTTCATTCATTTCCATTAATGTAAACATTTTGAATATGATCATAATATTTTGAATCCACTTTTATTTTTTTAGTTTTCATGTTAATTTTAGTTAATACTTTGTCCTTTTATGATGTGCTTTTATCAATTTTATGATTTTTTTTAATATTGCTATTAAGGTTTAATTAATTTTTATTTTAGTTTTAGTATTTACTTATTTTCACTTAATAATTTTAGTGCTTATTACCAAGCCAACAAATTTAGTTTTGCAATATTCTAATATTATTATTATTTTAATAATCTAATGTTTATTTTATTTCAGTTAACAAAAATGTTTTAATAGTTTAGTTAATGATAATAGCCCTTATCTAGACACAAAGAACAACATATGTTCAATACAACAAATGACATATATTCATATTTCACCCCATAATCAAAGTGGAAAAAGGACATTACATTCTGCTTAAAAACAAACAAACAAAAAGGATTATTTAGATTTTTTTTCCATGACAATTTTCCCCACCAAATTCCCATTCCCATACTAAAATTCCATTTATTTTTCATTAATGTAAATCATCCTATCCAGACCAGTGTCTAAATCCAAATTTTGATATAATATTATTAGAATTATATGGAACATACTGTATATCGGCCGATACCGATATAGTGACCCTCGACTTTTTATCTCACAATTCAGACTTTTTTTCTTGCAATCGTGAGGTATAAAGTCCAAACTGTGAGATATAAAGTTGGTTTTTTTTAAACTTTTTTTCTCAGAATTATTTAGACATTTTTCCCCACCAAATTCCCATTCCCATACTAAAATGTCATTAATTTTCATTAATGTAAACTGTCCTATCCAGACCAGTGTTATTTTAGTTTTATTATCATTTTATTAATAATTTGAATCAGCTTTTATTTTTTTAAATTATTTTTTTCATGTTAATTTCAGTTCATTCTTTTGTCATTTTATTATGTGCTTTTGTCAATTTTTTTTTATATTGCTATTTAGGTTTCATGTATTTTTATCTAAGTTTTAGTTATAGTTAGTAATTCACTTATTTCCACGTAATAATTTTAGCGCTTCAAATTAAACATATTTCAGGTTATTGCCAAGCCAACAATATTCTAATATTATTATTATTCTAATAATCTAATATTTATTAACAATTATTGTTTTTAATAGTTTAGTGTGTGTGTGTGCGATAATAGCCCTTATCTAGACAATTATTATTATTTATTTTTTATTCAAATCAACATGAACTATGTTCAATACAACAAATGACATATTTAAAAAATATATTTAATAAATATATAAAAAGCATGACTTCTGCTCTGGTTGGACAGAATTTGAAAGGGTAATAATATTATATTATATTAATTATTATACATGTTTTTTTTTTAAAAGAAACGTAAAAAACGTGAAACCGAACACTTTTGAATGGCTTGATGTGTATTTATTATTATATATATGCACATATGCAAATCGTTTTTTCCCCTTTTTTTCTTTTTTTTTTGAGGTGAAATATGAGCTGAACATGTTCTTGACAGGTTGTTGCAAGATTCGTCCTTTAACACTTGGGATGGGATATGATCACACGACACCGATCATTCTGTCATGAACCTGTTTATCCAGATCTCCTTGTTGCCGTGTTTGTTTATTCACGTCCACTGTTCGCCCTCAAACTCCGTAACGCACACTATTGGGGTAAAAGGTGAGCTTAGTGTGTGTTTGTTTTGTAAGTCAGCATTGATATGAGGTTTGTAATACACATTGAATTGGCAAAGCGAAATGAACAGCAACGTAATTCATTTACAAAAAGCTTTCATCCAGTTAATTTGTTTTTAACCTTGTTTCCATTGCATCATTTCATCATGGGAAATAGCGTTCAGCTGCATGGACCGGAGGGATCTTGTCCTGAGTGAAAAATGACACAGCACACACGCTCACTTCCCACTTCACTGTTCTCCATATTCACTCTCTCTTCCCTCTTCTCCTTCCTCAGAGGCTGACGGGCGGAGCCCTGCGGACGACCACCTGATTATCAGCGATCTGCCTGACGTGTGTCAGACCATCGAGGTGGTGACGGAAAACGAGGAGCAGGCCGTGACCTCCAGCGACCTCTACCCCTTACAGATCTCCCCCGTCTCCTCGTATGGAGGTTGGTTGGATGCATATACTCGCATCCCTTTAGTATGGAAGCATGTTTCCACGGAATATTAAAGGGATAGTTCATCCAAAAATGAAAATTAGCCCATGATTTACTCCCCCTCAAGCCATCCTAGGTGTGTATGACATTCTTCTTTCAGACGAATACAATCAGAGTTATATTAATAAATGTCCTGGCTCTTCCAAGCTTTATAATGGCAGTGAATTGTTGTATCTAAGTGCATCCATCCATCATAAAAGTGCATCTGTCCATCATAAAAGTGCATCTAAAGTGGCACATTTGTGTAAGAAAAATATCCGTATTTAAAACTTTATAGACTAAAATAACTAACTTCTGGCGGACCACCATATGCATGGATTTATGGCGAAAGAGTAACCCTTGACCCTTGAACCCTTGACGCAAAACACCGGTCATGAATTAGAGTCTAAAACGCGAATTTTTAAAGAGAAGAGGAGAAGAGGGGAAGAGGGGCTTGAGTTTGTTGCCCAGCACTATCCGCGAGAGGCGTTAAAGCTTGCGATACTCCTGTACACCGCGTCAGGGGCTACTCTTTCACCGCAAGCGTACGGCTGTCCGCCGGAAGTGCCACAAACGCGCCACTTTGCTTCAGATGGCCTTTATTAACCCCCGGAGCCGTGTGGAGCAGTTATATGATGGATAGATGCACTTTTATGGACTTCAAAACAGAAACAGCCATTCACTGCCATTATAAAGCGTGGAAGAGCCAGGACATTTTTATATAACTGAAGAATAGAAGAAGAATGTCATATACACCTAGGATGGCTTGAGGGAGAGTAAATCATGGGATAATTTTCATTTTTGGGTGAACTATCCCTTTAAAAAAAAAATAGGGATGCACTGATGTGAACATTTTGGTAGATACCGATAACCGATATTTTTTTATATTTGAAAGCCGATAACTGATATATTGTCTGTTAAATCTAAATCCAAATTTTTATATAATATTATTATAATTATATGGAACATACTGTATATCGGCTGATACTGATATTGGATGCACATATATTGTGCATCCCTAAAAAAAAGTAATTTGTAATTGACTTTTTTCTTGCAGTCGTGAGTTATAAAGTCCAAATTGCGAGATTCAGGGCAAAGAAAGTCAGATCCCTACATTCATGCGAGTTATAAAGTCAGAATTGCGAGAAATAAAGTTGCAATTCTGCGAAAAAAGTCAGATTTGTGAGATATAAACTCGCAATTGTTATTATTATAATTATAATATAATTATAATATCATTTTTGAGAGCCTGATTACAAAAGCAAAAGTCTCACCATTAAAAGCCACGTCCCAAACACTTGTAATCAAACATATACAGTACAGATGCCTGCAGTGAACCAGCGTACGATTCCTTAACTTTAAAAATAATTCTTTATTAAAAATAAATAAAATGCCTTACAAAGAAATAAAATAAGGCCTAAATAATGCAAACAGGTCATTCAACAAATCTAAAATGCATATGCCATGGATAAATAATGTGGAATAGCCTTCTCACAATAATAACAATAAAATGATTTTAATTGAACCATATTATTTATGAAAATAATAATCATAAACATTTTTGAAAACGAAACTTAAATGAATATTACTGTTTGAAATAACAGCATTTACTGTTTGAGCTGCTTGGTAAACTGAAGCCATTTGTTAGTGGGTTAATTATCTTAACCAAATGCAACGTAAGATTAATCAGATATTTATACAACATAACATTACAACTTATATCTGCACAAAATGACGTAAATTGACAGCTGTTACGTGCTTGTCAGAATGTGTAACTCATGTTGTGGATGCGCTCTTCTCGTAACAACAGAAAAACCCAATGAATTCACAACGTTTATTATTACAATAGTGTTCTCATTATAATGCTATGTATATGACAGTCCCAATCATAGTTATTAATGTACATTGCTGTTTGAGCTGAAGCTAAAGATAATCACTAGTAAACTGGAGCGCTTTACTTATGGAAGCCCGTTTCCGCCACTAAATAAAAAAATAAAAAGAGTAATTGCGAATCACCTTCAGGGAACGAGGGTTACATACGTAACCGAGACGTTCCCATTCAGTCGGTCACTGTCGACGCCACGTCGGAGTACCGACGAATAGGAATCCCTACCAAAGCGCCATGGCCTCTGCCCTCATCCAGTGTCCTGTGTGAGCCTCCTAAGCCCGCAGCTCTAAGATGTCTGACAGCGAGGCGCCACGTGCCAGCGCCCAGGAGGATGCAACACTTCTAGTAAAGTGTGCTCGCACCCTGAGCGGACAGGGCACACCTTGTGCATGGTAAGCCAAGGTGATGGCATCCACTATCCAGTGGGCCATCCTCTGCTTGGAGACAGCCTTTCCCTTCTGCTGGCCTCCGTGACAGACAAGAGCTGAACTGAGGTCCTGAAGCTTTGCGTTCTATCCACGTAGATCTGCAGAGCGCGGACGGGACAGCAAAGCTAGGGCTGGGTCTGCCTCCTCCAGGGGCAGCGCTTGCAGGTTCACCACCTGGTCCCTGAAGGGAGTGGTAGGAACTTTGGGCACATAGCCAGGCCGGGGTCTCAGTACCACGTGGGTGTCACCCGGCCCGAACTCTAGGCACAATTTGTCGACCGAAAATGCCTGCAGGTCCCCTACCCTCTTGATGGAGGCCAATGCAGCCAACAGCAAAGTCTTCATAGACAGAATCTTTAGCTCTGCTGACTGTAAAGGCTCAAATGGGGCATTCTGAAGTGCTTGGAGCACCAGAGCAAGATCCCAAGAGGGTATGGAGGGGGGGTCGAGGAGGATTTAACCGTCTCGCCCCCCCCCAAGGAACCTGACGATCAGGTCGTGCTTCCCCACCGACTTACCTTCTACAAGATGGCGGATATCGCAGCAACATAAACTTTGAGGGTGGAGAGCGACAGCCTACGCTCCAACCCATGTTGTAGGAAGGAAAGCACAGACGCGATCGAACATCTTCGGGTGTCTTCTCGGCGAGAAGAACACCACTCGACTAACAGGTTCCACTTCAAGCATAAACCTGTCTTGTAGACGGCGCTCGTGCCGAAGTGATGGTGTTAACTACCTCTTGGGGTAAGTCACCTAGAACCTCCGCGTCCCGTCCAGGGGCCAGACATGAAGCTTCCACAGGTTTGGACGCGGGTGCCACAGGGTGCCCCGTCTCTGAGTCAGAAGGTCCTTCCTCAGAGGAACCGGCCAGGGAGGGGCCGTCGTGAGGAGTATGAGTTCTGGGAACCAAGTCTGGTTGGGCCAATACGGCGCCACCAACAGGACCTGCTCCTCCTCCTCCCTGACCTTGCACAGAGTCTGTGCAAGTAGGCTCACTTGGGGAAACGCATATTTGCGCAGCCCCTGGGGCCAGCTGTGCGCAAGTTCATCCGTGCCGAGTGTACCCTCGGTCAGCGAATAGAACCACTGGCAGTGGGACGTTTCTGGGGAGGCAAACAGGTCGACCTGTGCCACCCCGAACTGTCTCCAAATCAGCTGAACCACCTGGGGGTGGAGTCGCCATTCCCCTGGGAGCGCAGCTCGTGAAAGCTCATCGGCCACACGGTTGCTTACACCAGAGACATGAATGGCCCGAAGCGACCTCAGACACTTCTGACTCCAGAGGAGGAGATGGTGGGCGAGTTGCGACATGCGACGGGAGCACAGACCACCCTGTCGGTTGATATACGCAACGGTCGCAGTGTTGTCCGTGCGGACCAGTACATCTTTGCCCCGTAACAGCCTTATGAGGCGGCTCAGAGCAAGATACACTGCTAGCAACTCGAGGCAGTTGATGTGCCAATGCAGGTGCGGGCCCGTCCAAACCCCTGACACTGCATGCCCGTTGTACGTGGCTCCCCAGCCCATGGCAGAGGCGACCGTGAAGACCACAGCATGCCTGGAAACCTGTTCCAGGGGCACTCCAGCCCGAAGGAATGAGGGGTCTGACCATGGGCTGAAGGATTGGCAGCAGGCCGGTGTGATGCTTACCCGGTAAGTGCCGCGTTGCCACGCCCATCTCGGGACTCAAGCTTCCCGGAAGCAGGCCAAGCGGTGTTACTGCCGCTGCGGCTGCCATATGCCCCAGGAGCCTCTGAAACTGTTTCAGTGGGACCGCCATCCTGCCTTGAAACGCGTTCAGGCAGTTCAGCATCGACTGGACGCGCTCCTCTGTGAGGCGTGCTGTCCGTTCGACCGAATCTAACTCCATACTGAGAAAAGAGATCCTCTGCACGGGGGCGAGTTTGCTCTTTTCCCAGCTGACCCGAAGACCCAACTGGCTGAGGTGTCGGAGCACCAGTTCCCTGTGTTCACACAACTGATCCCTGGACTGTGCTAGAATGAGCCAGTCATCGAGATAGTTGAGGATGCGAACGCCCTGTTCTCTCATGGGTACAAGGGCCTCCTTCGTGACTTTCGTGAAGACACAGGGGGACAGGGACAGGGACAGCCCGAAGGCCGGTTCCACGAGTGGGCAGAGGGTACGTGAGAAGGCTTGGTTGCGTCCTCGAACTGTCCACTGCTGCCCACTGGCGAAGGAGGAGGATGAGTGTGGTCCGGCGTTGGACCGTCCACAGCTCTCCGAACCCCCTTGGGACCAAGAGATAGAGGAACTTTTTTTTTTTGAGAATTTGGGTACCACTGGTTGTGACAGATTCTCTGCCCGGCCCTCCTCCGGGGAAGAGCAGCCCCGCCCATCTCCAGGTCATCAGAGGTGATGTTTCACCGACTGCTTAAACAGCAGCAGAGACGGGTGGCGTCACCTTTCTGCGGCGGACACAGTAGAGCAGGCTGTGCCGAAGTTTTTTTGTTTTTTTTTTGCAGGGGACGACGCCTTTGGCAACGAGCAGACTGAGGGGCGGCCCACGAGGCACTCTTGTGGTGCGTCAGGGGAAGCTCTTGATTGCCTCAGCCTGCTACCGACTGCGAAGAACTGCTGGGCCCAGTTCTCAACAGTGTCGCCGAAAAGGCCACCTTGTGAGATGGGAGCATCGAGAAAGCGCACTTTGACGACCACTCACACCTCAGCAAGGCAAGCCGGGGGGCGTTTCTGGACCACCGAGGTGGACATCGTCTGGCTGAGGGCCTGCGCCGTGACTTTGATCACGGTTAGTCAACATGCGCAGCTCAACCCCGACTCAGAACTACCCTCGTGCATTAAAGTGCAGGGCGGAGGTGGTCTGCGCACAGCCACCCCACCGTTGAGGGTAGTGAGAGAGGAAAAACGTATGCAGTTTTGGCCCCCCTGGCGTTCCATATCTATGGCCCCAAAGTAGTTCCATACTGCCAAGTTTTCCATGCACATCCGGGAAAGATCCCGGGAAAGCATGGCTATTAACTCTGAATCTGATTCAGCAAAGCACACACCATTACAGTGGGCTCAGCATCATCCTCATTCCCAGAGCACAACAGCCCTCTCTCCGATGCAGCGATTGACATCTGATCCTCAGCTGGAGCCCCGAATGAAATGCTAGGTTCCTCCATAAGAAGGACCAGCAGTTCCATCCAGAAGCTGCACAGCTTGCAGTGCGCTAGAGGGGGAGGGGCCCTAGGGGGTTGGTTCCCCGAAGGAGAAGCCCTCCACTCCTCAGGTCACCCCAGTGATTTCACTGAAGTAGACCTCTCCTGTTGGCCACCAGGGAGGGCGCTACAACGGGAAATAGGCAAGGGGACAGCGCACCTAGAGTGGCGAGTGAACGCTGGGTTGCCGTGACAACCCGCACTGCAGCCCGGCACTCGACGGCACACGACACGTAGAGAAGCGTGAGGTCCTACCGGGTTTCCCCGGCGGGCAGCTCTCGCTGATCTCCGCGGTCTCCCAGAGTGTCGAGCAGACCCGCGGCTGTGCTTTTACACACGAGCGGCGGCTGGCCAACAACAAAGGGGACTCAAGCTTCCTGGAGAAAGAAGAGTCGCGAACGGCATGCCGACGTGGTCATGTTCTCATTAGAAAACGTGAACCACCCACGAACACCGTCTCAGCATGCATACGCCCAGACATGTGAAACAGTGCTCGTGGCCGTCAGTGAGGACAGGAAACAACCGCAACCAGAAACACACAGGTAGAATGTCATCTTTAAAAAGACGCAAGCTCTATCTGTGTAGCTCTTCTAGGGAAACTGCACTCCGCGGTGCTGAAGCACACAGGGGGATAGTCGCGGCGACACAGAAGGCAATCTCTTACCAGCCATGAAAACGGCTTTTCAGTGCTCTTTACAGCGCACCGAACCAGTTGTGAGAACAGCCTTTTGTTTTTGCTCAATAAAACAAAATAGAAAAAGATAGAAAATCGACCCCGCTGCAGTGCCGTCACTCCAACACCAAACGAGGAGAGGTCCATCAGAAGAGCTTGACTCGTTAAAATGTTAACACATGCTTTGTAGAGAGTGATTTCAGGACAAACCATCCACCACTCGGCTCCGAAGCAAAAAGCTAATTTGATGCAAGCACCTGTGCCTCATTTATACCCACACTGAGTGGCATGAGCAGCTGGTGCAATCATTGCATGCCAATGTGCATTGGCTCGTTTAGTTACACTCAAAGTAGATTGGCTCTCGCTAGCGAGATTCCTATTCGTTGGTACTCCGACGTGGCGTCGAGAGTGACCGACTGAATGGGAACTGAAAACGACTGAGCCACTGACCAACACAAACCTGCTCTAAAGTCAATAGTGCAGTATTTTTTGTGTTATTTAAAGGGTGTGTTAGTAATATGAGCCTATAGGCGGAGCACAACACACATACACTCTGCTTATTACACACACTGCGTTTTGGACCACCTGCAGTTTATTTATTAAGCGAGCAGCACACACACATTTTTAAATATTAAAATAAAAGGATTCCTCTCTGGAGAAGCGTTCAGTCTTTCCTCCATGTAAATAGTGAATCCGCCATGGTGCGAGCGCAACTGGCTTTTAAAGGGAATGGGAGATGAGACTCTGATTGGTTTATTGCACGTTACGGCCAAAACACACCCATGACTTGTTTTATTTTATATTTGATTATTCAAGTTCTGTTGTAGTCTGTTAGCTGAATACGTGTTATATGCTAACATACATTATAGACTTAAAGCACTGTTTGTTTCATTATATATTGTATTTGTCCTATTGTTTGCAATTTGCCTTTTGTTTTTGTATTACTGACTGTTTACTTAATTTTCAATATTTTTTGAGGACGTTTTTTTTTACTTACATTAGTTAGCCTAGTATTCTATTGAAATTGGTATCAAGAATTGCAAAATTTCGCTGGTATCTAAAATTTAGATGTCATTGCAACCTTATTTCCAGCAAATATATACTTGATATATTTCGCCATCGTTAAATAAATTAATCATGTAAGGTTTTGGTCATGTGGAGTTAATAATATTGACAAAAATAATCATGATTATAATTTTTGCCATAATTAAGCTGCCCTACTTGTATTTGTGTGCACAAACAAGAATTAGAAACATTCTTAGATCAAGATGCTTTTACTTGAGAAAATTTAAGTGAGTTTATGCGTAAAAGTTAATTTTCTGACCCCATCAGCAGATATTTGTTAAACTGCATAAGCTCCCTTTATTTTAATAAATATTTCAGAAAACAAGACTTAATATACTAAGTCAATTTACTTTTAAATTGTACAAGTAAATGTATCTTGATTTAAGGATGTTTAGATATTTGTACTGGAAAACAAGACATTAATACTGAGGAAGAACATCATTAAGGTTTTTTTAGTAAACAAAGGTACTACACTGGAAATAATTATTTCCTTACTCAAAAATCATACATTTATTTGAGAAGCAAAGTGACAAATCGATCAGAGATAAGTGAGTTTTTGATAAAATATCTGCCAATGGGGTCAGAAAAATAATGTTGTTTTCCCTTTGAATTTTCAAGTCTTGTTTTAAACATCACTTCATTTTTAATATCTAGATATTTGTACGGGAAAAGTAAGAACATATTTTTTGCAGTGTAACTGCTCTCCTTGTTAATTTTAAATCAGATTGCGAGATGTACTCTTAAAGCATTTGGCTCTCATCGTGAATCGTGGGTTGAGGCGTTGACATGTGTGCTGGCTGTGTGTGTAGGCCATGTTGTTCAATGTCCATTAGAGGTCTCAAGGACAGCTGTACCTCTGTACTGTAACAGAGTTAATATGTAACGCTTGTCATTCATTGTGTTATAGAAGTTTGACCCACTTCATGCTATAATGGACGAGATTTGCAGGTTGATTCACTTTGATTGCAAATGTTACATTTTGTGAGTGGGATGTGCTTGTGCTTTGCAGTTGCCAAGGTGTTCTTTGTGTTCCTGTACTTAATGTTTGGTTAAAAGTCACCATGAAATCAAAACTGACTTTTAATTTTTTATGTAATATTGTAGTGTTTATTATAAATATCATATCATATATCAACTTTATTTATATTGCGCCTTTTACAATGCAGATTGTTTCAAAGCAGCTTCACAGTGTTAAACAGGAAAATAATGCAACAGAATTTGATTTGGCTGTACAGCCGCTCTGGAGAAAACGGTGATGTCGGAGATGGATCCATTGAGGATGCCATGTCGATGAGCAATTTCAGAGGGTAGACTAATTGACACGGTCTCTGCAGACACTTCAGGGATGCGTTGGTAATGTCTGGGCGCAGGTCCACCATCTGATCTGGATACGGCCCGGATTTTAAAATGTATGCAATGTTTAATAGGGAGCCAGTGCAGTGTTGACAGAACCGGGCTAATATGGTCATACTTCCTGGTACCTGCAGTTTATTTATTAAGCGAGCAGGGCAACCACCCAGTAGAGCATTACAATAATCTAGCCTTGAGGTCATGAACGCATGAACTAACTGTTCAGCATTTTGCATTGAAAGCATATGCCGTAATTTAGATATATTTTTAAGATGGTAGAATGCAGTTTTACAGATGCTAGAAACGTGGCTTTCAAATGAGAGATTGGTATCAAAGAGCACACCCAGGTTCCTAACTGACGACGAGGACTTGACAGAGCAGCCATCAAGTGTTAGACAGTATTCTAGGTTACTACATGTGGAGTTTTTTGTCCAATAATTAAAAATTCAGTTTTTTCTGAATTAAGTTGCAGGAAATTAATAGTCATCCAATTTTTTATATCAGCTATGCATTCCATTAATCTTGTGAATTGGTAAGTTTCGTCAGGGCGTGAAGAAATATAGAGCTGAGTATCGTCAGCATAACAATGAAAACTAACGCCATGCTTCCTAATGATATCTCCCAGTGGTAGCATGTACAGGGTGAAGAGCAACGGTCCTAGCACTGAGCCCTGCGGTACTCCATATTGAACTTGTGATCGGTGTGACATCTCTTCATTTACTGCTACAAACTGATAACGTTGTGGTCGATGGTATCGAATGTAGCGCTAAGATCAAGTAACACTAACAGAGATATACAACCACGATTGGATGATAAGAGTAAATCATTTGTAACTCTAATGAGAGCAGTCTCAGTACTATGATACGGTCTAAATCCTGACTGGAAATACCATTTCTTTCTAAAAAGGAGCATAATTGTGAGGACACTGCCTTTTCTAGTATTTTTGACAGAAAGGGTAGATTTGAGATTGGCCTGTAATTGACTAATTCTGTAGGATCAAGTTGCGTTTTTTTAATAAGTGGTTTAATAATAGCCAGCTTAAAAGTTTTCGGTACATATCCTAAAGTCAAGGATGAATTAATGATATTAAGAAGAGGATCTATGACCTCTGGAAGCATCTCTTTTAGTAGTTTAGACGGTATAGGGTCGAGCATACATGTTGTTGATTTAGATGATTTAACAAGTTTAGCCAATTCTTATTCTCCTATAGCAGTGAATGAATGTAATTTTTCCTCAGTGACACTACAATGCTCTGTCTGATGTGATACAGTAGTAGACGGCTGCATGGTTATAATTTTTTTTCTAATATTATCAATCTTACAAGTAAAGAAGTTCATAAAGTCATTACTGCTGTGCTGTTGGCAGACATCAGAAGTTGAAGCTTTATTTTTGGTTAATTTAGCCACTGTATCGAATAAATACCTAGGGTTGTGTTTGTTTTCTTCTAAGAGAGCCGAGAAATAAGCAGATCTAGCAGTTTTTACGGCCTTTCTGTATGAAATCATGCTCTCTTTCCACGAAATGCGAAAAACTTCCAGTTTTGTTTTCTTCCAGCTGCGCTCCATTTTTCTGGCTGCTGTTTTAAGGGCCCGGGTGTGCTCGTTGTAACACATCGTTGGACTATTTTCTTTAATCTTCTTTAAGCGCAGAGGAGCAACTGTGTCTAAAGTGCTGGAAAAGAGAGAGTCAATAGTTTCTGTTGCAACATCGAGTTCCTCTAGGCTATCTGGGATGCTGAGGAGATGAAACTGATGAGGAAGTTTATTTACAAAGAAATCTTTAGTCGCAGCAATGATAGTCCTGCCATATTTGAAGCGAGGCGACGGCTTTGCAGCCTTTGCTAAATTAAGTATACATGATACTAGGTAATGATCTGAGATGTCATAGCCCTGCTGCAGAATTTCAACGGTATCAACATTTATTCCATGTGACAATATTAGGTCTAAAGTATGATTACGGCGATGAGTGGGTTCTGATACGTGTTGCCTAACTCCAATAGAGTTTAAAATGTCTCTAAATGCCAATCCCAATGCGTCTTTTTCATTGTCTACATGGATATTAAAATCACCAACAATTAGGACTTTATCTGTAGCCAGTACTAACTCTGATAGAAAATCAGCAAATTCTCTGGTAAAGTGTGTATTGTGCCCTGGTGGCCTGTATACAGTAGCCAACACAAATGTTAAACGGGATTTATCAATTTCACTACATAACGTTACGTAAAGCACCAAAATTTTAAAAGAATTATATTTGAAACTAGACTTCTGAGTAATACTGAAGATATTATTATAAATTACAGCAACACCTCCCCCTTTACCTTTCAGACGCGGCTCGTGTTTATAACCATAATCTTGTGGGGTGGACTTATTTAAAGTAATGTAGTCGTCAGGTTTTAGCCAGGTTTCTGTCAAACACAGCACATCTAGATTATTATCTGTAATCATATCATTAACAATAAGCGTTTTAGAGGAAAGGGATCGAATATTCAGCAGCCTGAGCTTTATCATTTGTTCATCTGTATTATATCTGTTGTTTATTTGTTGGACATCAATTAAATTTTTTGCATTGAATAGTTTTGGTGTTTTTTTGTATTTACTAATTCGTGGAACAGACACAGTCTCTATGTGATAATATCTAGGTGAAAGAGTCTCTATGTGCTGGGATTTATCTGACTTCTGTGACGCGAGACAGCTAGCAGACGGTCGGGTAAGCCAGTCCGTCTGCTTCCTGACCTGGGCCCTAGTTAGTCAAGGTTTAGTTTTAAGACTATGTGCCAAATTACTAGAGAAGAGCGGCACCACCCCAGGAGGGATGGATACCATCTCTTTTCAACAGGTCAGGTCTGCCCCAAAAGCTTTTCCAATTGTCTCTGAACCCTATGTTATTTTGCGGACACCACTTAGACAACCAGCCATTGAGTGATGATAGTCTGTTAAGTATCTCATCACTCCTTTTAACGGGGAGTGGACCAGAACAAAAAACGCTATCAGCCATCGTACTTGCGAGTTCACACACCTCTTTAATGTTAATTTTGGTGATCTCCGACTGGCGAAGTCGAACATCATTAGTGCTGACGTGAATAATAATCTTAGAGAATTTACGATTAGCATTAGCCAGCACTTTTACATTTGCTTTGATGTCAGGCGCTCTGGCTCCCGGTAAACATGTAACTATGGTGGCCGGTGTTTCTATTTTCACGTTCCGTGTAATAGAATCACCAATAACAAGGGCACTTTCAACAGGATTCTCAGTGGGTGCATCACTGAGTGGGGAGAACCTGTTTGATGTTCTAATCAGAACGGAAGAGTGGTTTTTTGATCCGCGACTATGCCGTCTCACGTCACCCAGTTGCCCTGTACAGAGTTCACTAAGCTAGTCGCATCCAAAGCAGTGTCTAAAGCTGTTACGTTCTCATTACTCTCAAATAAAGTCTGGATGCGTGTCTCTAATTCTGAAATCTTCTCCGTCAGCCTGACTATCTCCTTACATTTATCACATGTGAAGCCCTGTTCACCAATGGAGACAGATATACTAAACATGAAACATGTACTGTGACAATAAAAGGAGAAGAAGAGATGGCTTACCGTATTTGTTGATTAATCCAACTTTCCACAGTTGTTTGATGGAGTCTACTTGCTAATCCAATTAATTCAGTCGTGTTTGTTGACTAATCCAACTCACCACAGTTGTTTGATGGACTAGTAAAGGCACGAGAGAAAGTAAAGGCATGAGAGAATGATCTATCTGTGCACTTTAATCAAAAACGTTAACCTTCCCTCCCCCCTCAAAACGACTCTTCTCTTCCTGTCATGTGGTATGGCGCGAGGGTGGGGCTATTGCGGTCCGTCTCGTTTCTGCCTCCAACGATCCAATCAATTCCCGAAAGATACATTTGTTCTTGTTTGAGAAGCGTTTCACTCGGATATACGGCACACTAGGGACTAGCGCAACTTCCTTTTCATGCCGATTTTAACACATCGCTATGAGGTTGCTAGAGTGTTCTGATTGGTTGCTGACAAGCTGGTACATAAAGCTCAAATCTAATTCTTTACATTTTTGTACAGAAAATGTGAGATCTCAGCGCTTTGATTTCAGCGTGTTGTATATTTCAGTTACCAGAAGTTTACCAGAATTGTAGTAGTTTAAGGTTTAGTTAACAATGACGCCGGCGAGGATGTTGTCACACAGAACGCGTTTTTCCATTCCAATGCGCTACTTTTCCATTGTTTTTCTATGTAAACACGCACTAGACGCACATGTATATCGCGTCTTTTGCAGCATCTCACACATAAGCGCCGTGTTTTTTAAGACGCCGAGCACTATTTTACCGCATGGTCTGAAGGTCATGGCGCAGGTGCACTTAGGGAGTGTCCGAATCCACTTTTGCTAGTTTAACGATGAGAAAAACGGTCTGCGTGCCCGGCACATAGTCCAAAAGGGTTGTGCCTAGTCTCTTAATGAGTCATGGGTGTGTTTTGGGCGTAACGAAATAAATGCAATAAACCAATCAGAGTCTCATCTCCCATTCCCTTTAAAAGCCAGTTGCTCTCGCAACATGGCGGATTCACTATTTACATGGAGGAAAGACTGAACGCTTCTCCAGAGAGGAATCCTTTTAATATTTAAAAATGTGTGTGAGCTGCTGCGCGTCCCTGTGTGTGTAATAAGCAGAGTGTACGCGTGTTGTGCTCCACCTATAGGCTCATATTACTAACACACCCTTTAAATAACACAAAAAATATTGCACTATTGACTTTAGAGCAGGTTTGTGTTGGTCAATGGCGCAGTCATTTACAGTTCCTTAAAGTAGCAACGCGCCAACAATGCTCCTGAACACACCTGGTGTTCAGACCAGACACCCATGGGTGAACAGATGCGCCAGTGCATTTGATATTTAAACAACGTGGAGCTGGACGTGAAAATGAGAACTGCGTCGGGCTGAAACTAGCAAAAAACAGTTGCGTCGGGCGTCGCATTGCGCCGGGTGTATGATAGTGCCCAAAATGTCAAATTAAAAGAATTTCAACTTTTACACGCAGCACCGCTCATCCATGTCAGTTCCAATGGAGCAATCGAAGACCCCGAAGGCGGGGGCAGGCGTTGCAAGCTTTTGTTTACAGTAGCAAGCATTGCAACTCTTTTATTTGACAGCGTCTAGGATGGTGTGAACTCAAACAGATCTCTGTCCTGTTGTACTCTGAGCAGCGACCCGGTTTTTATCTAGGTCAAATGCAAATGGTCAAATGTCAGTGTGATTTATTTTATTTTTTCATGTCAAAAATAGTAGCTATCTATTCTGCTGTAAGGCTATTTCTGTTATTGCATCACGTCTCAAAAGTGTTTCTGAGCGCGTTTTTCGTTTTGATTGGATGGTTGTGGTTTGCTATTGGTGGATCTCATGTGAGTGACAGGTTGCCCCGCCCTCGTCATCAGAGAAGAGAAGAGATGTCGCTGTTATTCTGATTCAAGATTACCAGGAACACGAATTTAAAACAATAATGATGTGTATGGATAAATAATTTATAATTTAAAAAAAACAAGAATTGTCAGATTTGGTTTCATGGTGACTTTAATACTCTGGGTTAGAAGTTTATTCAAATCCCTAACTGTAAATATGAGTAATAGTTATACCTATATCTTAGCAAACTGTTTCCGAGTATGGCACATATTGCTCTGAAACTGAAGTGATCCAAGACCACAACACTGCTTGATCCTAGATTACAGTTACAGCATTTCCTGCTATAAGTGTTGCTGTTTTATCCTTTTCCCTATGGGAGCTAGTTAAGAGTAAGGAATGCAAATGACTTCGTAGAGTAGTTGAAAATCCTTTATCATGTCCTTTATCTGCAGTGTTTGACTGCGTGTTGAACTCTGAGCATTGCTGGAATTGTGGGGCTTGGCTTATGAAAACTTGTTTTAGTGGCGTGAAATTTACCGTACAGTACCACTTGTCAGTGTGTTTGCACACAGACGGGAATGTTGACTCATGTCCTGTTGTTCCGTGTTTTCCAATCAACAATCTTTTTTGTGCCTGGGGCTGAAAGCGTGTGGTTTTACAGCATGAAATGTCTTGCTCAAGTCATTCATGGTAAACACAAACACAATGCCAGACTTTAAAAAAAAGCAAACTTCTTATTTCTCCCGGTTTTAATCAGTTTTATGATTTATATTGTCCAGTATCTCCACAACCCTTGGTGCAATTTAAAGAGCACCTTTTATGCCCTTTTACAAAGTCTTGATGTTGTTTTGGGCTCTACTAGAGCAGGTTTTCCTGCTTGAATGTTGATTATTTTCCTCATATTCTCCATTGTTGCAGCTCGTCTCTTCCCAGTCTGTCAGTAACGCTCTGTTTAGTTCCTGTCTCTATGAAGCCCCGCCTCTGAAAAGCACAATGTGCTCTGATTGGTCGGCTGGAGCAGTGTGTTGTGATTGTTTGGGAAATGTCCCGCCCCTTACCATAACCACCAGTTTCAACACACTACTAACTAACTCAACCAGGCCCCGCCCCTTTATTCTGCGCATTAATTATTTAAATGAGGAATAATGTGACGTGGAGGGACAGCAACACTAAAGAGAGATGAACATTAAAAAAGCATGATAGATTTTTAAACTATATTTCCTTATCTAAAACTAGAGTTTAAAACTAAACTCTAATGACTGGCCCTGAGGATACTGTATCCTCAGTCAGTAATCAGTTAAAACGTTCAAACCTATAAGGGTTAAGTATCCAAGATGAGCAGTTGAGTATTTTTTCATCCGATGATCCCATGCTTTGTTTTATCCACCCATACACGTTAACCTGTCTGTCAGGAAATCCCTGCTGAGTCAGTCTGACCGTTTTTCTTTCTCTCCGTCTTCCAGCAGAGAGCGATACAGACAGCGCCAGTGAGGAAGACTCAAAAGAGGTATGTGCAAAACACATCCAAACTATTTCCCTGTGTGGTGCTCGACAGAATAGAACGCCATTGTTTTCACTTCTGTGATAGTGGCCAAAAGAAATAACCAAAAAAAGAGTGCTTTATGGGTGTGCACAAGCAATTCCCAGAATACTTTTGTGTAAATGTTTGTTTATTGCAACAGCTTCAGGGGTGTGAAGAACTGAATTGTGGTTAAAGGGGTCCTATAATGCCCATTACACAAGATGTGATGCAAGTCTCAGGTGTCCCCAGAATATGTCTCTGAAGTTTCAGCACAAAATACACCACGGATTATTTATTATAGGATGTTTTGAAAGCCCCTATTTGGGTGGCAGCAAAAACACGCTGTTTTCATGTGTCTCTTTAAATGCAAATGAGCTGCTGCTCCCCGCCCCTTTTCAGAATAGGGCGGGGCCTTTACAGCTTGCGCTAGTTTGGATAAACGTCAACAACAACTGGAGTGTGGAGATCCTTCACACAGCGACTAGAATTCGCAAAGATGGATCAATACCAACAGTTTGACTTCATTTTCAGAACATGCAAGTACCGCACGTTACATTTTGTGAATGTGCTGGTTAGGACGCTACATGGTGGCTAAAGTTACCATTGTCTCTGTATTCACAGAGATCAGAGCTATGTCATTAGTTTTTTTTTATTAAATAAAAGTGCGCTTCTGAATTGTACAGGCGGCGAGCATGTTTGGGTTAAAAATAACAAGCTCTGGTCTCTGTGAATACATTAAGAGACAATGGTAGCTTTAGCCACATTAGCACATTCAGAAAGGCCATTTGCAAACACACATTATAAAGTGCGGGATATGAAGTTGGATTACGAAGAGTTGGATTTGATCCATCTTTGAGAAGCAAATCCTGCAAATCCAGTGTACAAGGATTTACACAAACATATATACGAATTTAGCTCATTTCTAGAGGCACATTCACTTCACAAATGAAATGAATCCACTGCATCCTCAGTGGCTCAGATGCCGGGAGTTTATTAATACAGACAAAAACAGAACAGTTATAATGTTTAAACAGATGAGACATTTTATGACTAGCTGCTCTAGCGAGTATATAAACATGGCAGACTGTAACAGAAGTGTTTCGACGGCATGACAACAACACTCGACTACAACAACTCAGCCCAACATGGCCTCTGTTGTGTGTTCCCGGGGGTGGGGTTTATGTAAATGTTAGGGTTAGTGATGTCACTAATCCGTGAAGAAGCTCATTGTAGTCCCTACCAGCCGTTTGTTGTAGTCCTTAAAAAGTGATTTCTGTAAAAGAAAATATCTCCCTTTGTGTTGAACTTTGAGCGTCGTAACTTTGCAGATGTTGTTTATGCTCAAACAGCGACTGTAGAAAAGTTTGTGTGGGAGAAAGGAAGAAGGCAGGGTCGGCGATAAGCTGGAACTCGTGGGTTTTATTTTCACTCAAAACGTAACAGAAACTGGCGCCACGCGCACTCATTCAACTGAACACTCAAAAGACTCTCAACTCGTCACTGTCGTCACAGTTTCCTTCTCTCACTCTCGCTCTGCCAGTCCCAGGAGTCCTCAGCTTTCCTCTCTCCCGGTACTCTGTTCCTGCTTGGCTTTTAACCGGTCTCTCCGCACCAATCACTGCAATCAGACACAGGTGTTTATCATCATGCATTTGACCTACTTTCTCACCGCTCGTCTCGTGAATCCCTCCGTCTGTGCAGACCTTGCGAAACCACGCCCCCCTCGCCACAGCGACATTATACACTAACTAAAGTTAAAAAAGTCTTGATCATAATCTTATCATAATCAAGGTATATACGAGTGAAACGCTTCTCAAACAAGAACAAATGTAGGGCGTGGCTTGATTTTGACTGTGGGGAATTGATTGGATGGTTTTGGTTTGCTATTGGTGGATCTCATGTGAGTGACAGGTTGCCCCGCCCTCGTCATCAGAGAAGAGAAGAGATGAAGAGGGAGGGGAAGATATTCTGATTCAAGATTACATGAATTTAAAACATATGCACGGATAAATAATTTTTCCATTATTTCATAAAATACGTGTTGCATTCTCAGCATTGCCACAAGAGGCACTATCACGTAAACGTCATGTTTCTATCTGTGGTGTCTTTCAGTTCAACTACTGTAAATGCAACAGTTTGAGGAGAATCACAGTTTGAGTGATTACATGTTTATCTTATCAGTTTGATGGCACAGACATTTATAGGAAGCTCTATTATTCACGTTAACACACAGCATCACATGCCAAAAATGTGCATTTGCATATGAGCACAGAGTACGTTTGTGTTTGTCTTGGGTCTGTGAAAGGGTTTGTGCCCTTTGAAGCAAGATTTCACAGGCTGTTTGTTAAATTTAAAACGCTGCCAGTGCTTGTTTAGCTGTTTGCTCAGGCTGCTTCGACTACCGGAATTAGTCTAACTTATCTAAGCACTCGCTCACTTTGGCTTTTTGCACGATGGTCTCTGAGCGATGTCACAGTTGTTTCTGAGTAAACTACTCATTTCCTGAGTATAATGTTTTGTAATTAGTCTTGTACAAGCGTGCCAGATCCATATAAATCAACTGTACCTCAATATATAAATCTATTTTGGTGCTTACAAAGCATTTTAATCATAACCGTTTTTAGGTTAAGGATAGAAAGTTGATGCAAAAAACCCTTGTTATGTTTTGCAAAAAGAATTTATTGTAAAAGTGCATTTTAACATTCAACATACTTTAAATGTTTTGCATTGCGAATGCATTCAAAAAAATAACTATGCGCAGCTGTTTATCACATTCTTATAAACAAAAATGTTTTAATGATTAATTATGCGCAGTGTCATATACTTTAAACAGGGTTTCCACGGGTCTTAAAAAAAGTCTTAATTTGACCTTCCACAATTTAAGGCCTTAAAAATGTCTTAAATTTGATCAGAAAGTCTTAAATTCAATATCATAGCATTAAATTATGGCCCTATGATTTCTGTGATGTGACATGGACGGAATTGCAGAATCCATTCATTAAAATAGAATTTACTGTATAATGCAGAATGCCACGGAATTTGTCACATTTGGGATGAATAAATCAAAAGTAGGTCAGAACACTTAAAGGGACAGTTCACCCAAAAATGTAAATTCTGTCATTTACTCACACTAATGTCGTTCCAAACCCGTAAGACCTTCCTTCATCATATAACGCCATCGTGTCTCTTCAGAAAATTTGTAATAATCCGCTTGATTCATATGGATTAGTTTTACGATCTCTTTCTGAACTTTCTGAAGCGTCAGTGGAAGTTGCTTAGACTGTCATTAAAAATATCTTCATTTGTGTTCAATTTTAAATTTAATATAACCATTAAAGCAGAGTAAATAAAATAAATAAATAAATAAAACAGATTTCTAAATTAAATTAAATTGCATGCACTGCAAAAATTGTTCTTCCTCAGGATTTTTGTTTTCCAGTACAAATATCTAAACATCCTTAAATTAAGATGCATTTACTTGACATGAAAAATGAAGAAATTAAGTCTTGTTTTCTGAGAAATTGAACAAAATTAAGTGAGTTTGTGCTTAAAACAAAAGCAAATGTCTGTCATTGGGTATGAAAATTACTTGCATTTGAATTAAGTTGATTTTTATGAACACATTGGCAGATATTTGTTCTTGTTTTAATTATAAAATCAGAAAAAGATTTCCCAAGATTTCTTATATCAAACTTTTTAGCAGTTTTTTTTTGTAAAAAATGTATAAAAAAAAGTTATGGAGATCTGTTGGAAATTGTTTTTTCAAACTTTGAAGTGTCACTAATACAACTCATTGTGTGTTTCCTAGACATTTACATTTAGAGAACATTGTTATGTTCCCTTCAGTTTATTCCTTAAATGGTCTTAAATTTACCTTCATAAAACCTGCAGAAACCCTGTATACAATAGTGGGCAAAAGTAAGGTTTTACATGTTGTTTTTAAGTTTGATTAAATCATTAAAATATGAGGAAAATATTTTCTTTTTTACATTTTAAATATGAGGGAAGAACAAAACATTAAACCTGGTTAAGGTATTTATCTGACAAGATTATTTGGCAAACAAAGTCAAACTACACCTACAGGTTTTATTTTACTATGCAAAACAAAACTAAAATTGCATAGAAAATCAAAAAGCATACATTGACTACATCAGTAGCTACATAATCAGTTAATAATGCTTTGTTGGTTCTATCTTGTTTTTGCATGTGTTCATAATTTCTTTGTATGACAGCCTGGCCAAAAATGATGTCCCACACAATTTGATATGTTTCATTGCGTTATCATCACAAATAAACCATCGACTCCAAGCACAACTACACAATATGCTTATGTCAGTGGACATCACTTTTGGCCTCTACTGTACTTGTGAAATTGAACTTTACCTGTTTCCTTTTAACATTATTTGCAACTTGCACAGTGAAATAAAGGTGGAACTAGAGGAGGGATGTTCTAAATGCGTTTAATTGGACACAAGTGCAAGATGAGTCATCAATTTTTTGGTCTAATTTTAAATGCATACAGTAGATTTGCTAAAAGATTGTTTTGTCAGCTTTTTGGGGTAGAATATACAATATATTACCAAAGGTTTTGGGATGTCTGTAACAGCTATAACAGCTTCAACTCTTCTGGGAAGGCTTTCCACAAGGTTTAGGAGTGTGTTTATGGGAATTTCTGACCATTCTTCTAGAAGTGCATTTCTGAGGTCAGGCACTGATGTTGGACGAGAAGGCCTGGCTCTCAGTCTCCACTCTAATTCATCCCAAAGGTGTTCTCTCGGGTTAAGGTCAGGACTTTGTGCAGGCCAGTCAAGTTCCTCCACACCAAACTCACTCATCCATGTCTTTATGGACCGACGCTTTGTGCACTGGTGCGCAGTCATGTTGGAACAGGAAGGGGCCATCCCCAAACTGTTCCCACAAAGTTGGGAGCATGAAATTGTCCAAAATGTCTTGGTATGCTGAAGCATTAAGAGTTCCTTTCACTGGAACTAAGGTGCCAAGCCCAACCCCTGAAAAACAACCCCACACCATAATCCCCGCTCCACCAAACTTTACACTTGGCACAATGCAGTCAGGCAAGTCCCGTTCTCCTGGCAACCGCCAAACCCAGATTCGTCCATGGGATTGCCAGACAGAGAAGCGTGATTGGTCACTCCAGAGAACACGTCTCCTCTGCTCTAGAGTCCAGTGGTGGTGTGCTTTACCCCACTGCATCCCACGCTTTGCATTGCTTTTGGTGATGTAAGCTGCTCATCACCACTTGGATGAGCTGCTCGGCCATGGAAACCCATTCCATGAAGCTCTCTACACACTGATCTTGAGCTCATCTGAAGGCCACTGAAGTTTGGAGGTCTGTAGCTATTGAGTCTGCAGAAAGTTGGTGACCCTCAGCATGCGCTGACCCCACTCTGTGATTTTACGTGGCCTACCACTTCATGCCTGAGTTGCTGTTGTTCACAATTGCTTCCACTTTGTTATAATCCCACTAACAGTTGAGCGTGGAATATTTAGTAGTGAGAATTTCACGAATGGTCTTATTGCACATGTGGCAATCTATCACGGTACCACGCTTGAGTTCACTGAGCTCCTGAGAGCGACCCATTCTTTCACAAATGTTTGTAGAAGCGTCTGCATGCCTAGTGCTTGATTTATACACCTGTGGCCATGAAGTGATTGAACACCTGAACTCAATGATTTGGAGGGTGTCCCAATACTTTTGGCAATATAGTGTAGATGTGTTCAAAGCCACAAAACTATTTTTTTTTTAAATGCCTGGTCTTGTGGTTTAACATTTCATGCCTGAAAGACTGTGGCTTTTCCTAGTTCCCGTTTGCACAGTATCTGTCCACACATGCAAGTTCCAGTGTGCATCTGGGTAAATCTGACATGGCAGAGAGACACGCTCAACCCCCTGTTTTCGGTTCCTGTACCTCAGAACTCTGATGCAAAACAAGACGAGGGGAAAAAAAGAGAAAGAGCAAGCAGTGACGTGAGGCGTCTCGCTGATTCCGGCAAATGTGCTGCGGCTTGCTGGAGAACTTCTGTTGAAATAGAAAGATAGAAACTGATTCACCCATAGAATTACTGTAAAGGGCCTTCGTCAGCTTTCACGGGCTGATTGAAATGTCATTTGGGCTTTGAGGGAAGAGGGTTTTGCTTCACCTGCAAAAGCACAAACTTCATGACTTCAAAACAAACGTATATATTTATATACAGTTGCAAGAAAAAGTATGTGAACCGCTTGCAGAAACTGTGAGAATGTGAATAATTTTAACAAAATAAGAGATCATACAAAATGCATGTTATTTTTTATTTAGTGCTGTCCTGAATAAGATATTTTACATAAAAGATGTTTACATATAGACAAAAAAATGCTGAATTTATTAAAATAACCCGTTCAAAAGTTTACACACCCTTGATTCTTAATCCTGTGTGTCGTTCCCTGATGATCCACGGCATTGTGTGAGAGTGTGTGTGTGTGTGTGTCATTCCCTGATGATCCACGGCTGTGTGTGTGTTTTGTGATGGTTGTTCTTGAGTCCCTTGTTTGTTCTTCAGAAAAATCCTCCAGGTCCTGCAAATCCTTCAGTTTTCCAGCATCTTCTGCATATTTGAACCCTTTCCAGCAGTGACTGCATGATTCTGAGATCTGAGGATGATTGAGGGACTCAAACACAACTATTAAAAAAGGTTGAATCATTCACTGAAGCTCCAGAAGGAAACATGACGCATTAAAGACGGGGTGAAAACTGATTGAATTTGAAGATCAATTCAATTGTACTTCATTTGTCTACCGGGAAACATGTAAGTGTCTTCTGTTGCTTCTGAAAGGCTGTACTAAATGAAAAAAAAACTGATATTTAAACAAAATAAGAAAAAATCTTCATCCTGTTCAAAAGTTTTCACTCCCGGGTCTTAAAGGGCATATTGCAGGTTAGAGACCCCAGTGAGTCAATGTATAGAAAAATAATGTAGGAACTAGATTTTTGTTTTTTGTTTTTTTTTAAATACACTACTAAGGCTTCTGGAGTCGTTTTTGTGAATTTTTTTTACTTCTGCATCTAAAAATGGCAAAACCGGAAGTGACGTAACGGGAGGGAGTGTGGCCAATTTCAACAATAGGAAAACAAAGGATCGCAATGACAGTTCGGACGCTAAGGAAATTATAAATGTTTATTCATACTCATATCACGGACCACAGCCATACAATAATGACACAATCAGGGACAGGCCAGGATTAGACAGAGCAACGATTAGAGGAGATAAATTGAGTTGTGTGAGGAGAACCAGTGGAGAACAGAGCAGGAGTCTCGGTGAGAGACCAGTGTTAGCTAATGATATATACACGCTAGCTAACGCTATGAACACTGCTCAGATCACAATACTGCACAGATTATCATCATACATCAGGCAATAGCAAAGCTGGTATTGATTATCTAGGAGTATTGATACTTACCAATAACAGAAACGAATAAGCTTTGACCATCAGGCATAAGTCACACTTGTTAATATTCGTCCACACTAAACGTTACGTGATATAACGTTAGCGGTTTCTCATCACCACTGATTTTGTAGTTAGCAAATGTTTCAAAAGCAAGACTTGCGGTGCACAGTTCACGTTTTCTTCGAGCTGCATCTCTGACGGATCCGTGACGTCACGTCTCCCGCCGGCGGCCGAACCACAGACACTATAGTGTTGTTGTGTGTGTTTCATGTTATCCTTTATTCATTAATTCTGTGTTATGGGTTTATTTCCTGCTGATTCACCGATAGTGTGAGGATGTAAATGATGCCTTGAGTATGTATTTGAGTGAACCTGAATGTACATACATGGCATGAATAAAATATTTACATTACCAGCACATAATTCAAAACTTTTTTGAAAAGTGTGAGACTGTATGCATTTGTGTTAATGTATACGTTGTATTCATCAATGTTGAAATTGATTCACGTTGATTCAAACAACGGCAAAGAAGCATCGCGTGTGGATGTTTATTAATTTAATATCATCCTTTACATGAGTATTACAGTGTTGAACTCCATCATATCGCCGAGATGATAATCCTCCGGTCTGAAGTGAACACCACACACACCACCGCGTGTTTCGAAGCCGATGCAGAAGTGAAGTCCCGTCTCTTCACCTGCACAAAACACCACCATACAGGTTCCCTAACTTTCTTTTTTAGGAAACCTGTGGACTCGATGTCCTGACAACCTACACAAACACAATAATTCACCATGATGACGATAAATTGAAATAGAAAAACTACTGAAAATACACAGACTCGTACTGAATACCAACCTATTCTGCACTGAGCCAACGCAGAGCCCGGCAAACGACTCCCTCGCGTGACGTAATATGACACCATGTTGAAAAAAAAAAGCATTTTGTACAAACAGTCAACGAAACGGCCAATTTACATTTGTCCCCTCGTGCCTTGTAAAAAAAATTTTAATCCTGCATTAACTTTTCATGTGGCATTTTAATACAAGGTTATATATTAATTCTGAAGAAAATGTAACCTGCAATATGCAAATTAATGCGTCGTGTTTCCTTCTGGAGCATCAGTGAATGTTTAAAATCTTTTTATTAGGGAATCCAACGATTTGACAATCATTGTACATAGCTTTTATGATTCCTCATTATAAACATAAGGAAGAAACGAAAACAAAAAAACAACAATAAAAAAAAAACAAAGCAAAACAATTCCCATTCCACCCCAGGGACTTCAGTCATGCCACATTAATGGGACAGTCAATGCTACACAGTTACTTAAGCTACGCTATCAAGCTAATGGAGAAGGAGAAACCAAATCTTATCAAACTGATCCAGCTGCTTCAGTGAATGATTCAACCTTTTTTAATAGTTGTGTTTGAGTCCCTCAATCGTCCTCAGATCTCAGAATCATGCAGTCACTGCTGGAGAGGGTTAAAATATGCAGAAGATGCTGGAAAACTGAAGGATTTGAGGATTTTTCTGAAGAACGTTGATCAGTTTAACTGATCAGGACAAACAAGAGACTCAAGAACAACCATCACACTCTCACACATAGCCGTGGATCATCAGGGAACGACACACACACACACACTCTCTCACACACTGCCGTGGATCATCAGGGAACGACACACACACACACACACTCTCTCACACACTGCCGTGGATCATCAGGGAACGACACACAGGATTAAGAATCAAGGGTGTGTAAACTTTTGAACGGGTTATTTTAATAAATTCAGCATTTTTTGTCTATATGTAAACATCTTTTATGTAAAATATCTTATTCAGGACAGCACTAAATGAAAAATAACATGCATTTTGTATGATCTCTTATTTTGTTAAAATTATTCACGTTCTCACAGATTCTGCAAGCGGTTCACATACTTTTTCTTGCAACTGTATATAAATATATAAGTTTATATATACTGATTTTACATTAGTTTAACAAATAACAGCTGTTAATATTAATACCTCAACGATTCTTTGGTTTATTTGACCGGTCATGTCCACTTAAACATGACTTTTAAGTCTACCTTAATGTTTGACTTCACATGGAGGATTTTTAAGCTCTACTTGAAGATCTTTTGTCCTCAATTTTAGTTTGTGTGATAAGTTTGCCCTCACGTGGCGTCAGGAAGCCAGCAGGTCCTGCAGTCTGATGATAGCTGGTCTGTCGTCGTAATTCTGTCAGTAAAAACAATAGAAGCTATAAATAATCATTGATTTGAAGCGCTGGTAGAAAGACCCAGCTGTCAGTCTGAACATGAAGCAAACGTCTTACAGGCAGTTTCTCCAGAGAACAATCAAAGGCATGAAGCTGCGTTTCAGAGAGGAAATGGTGAGCAGAGCGTGTGTGTGCGGCGGGGATTATCGTAATCTGAACAGAAGGAAGTGTGTGTTTTTTATGACGTGGCCTCAGGTTGTAATTCATGAAAATATACTGATATTTCCTGGTTAGAATATTGACAGATCACCTTTGTGCTTTTGGTCCAGACACTGACCCTCAGGTTACTGTACAACTCAAAAACACATTTACTTCTTTAAAGAGAATTTGAAATTAGTTAACAACACATTTGCATGTTTAAAGTTCTCTGATGTCAGGTCACGGGACATGCAGATAAATATTTCATTTTAAATAAAAAACATATTAAAATAAATAAATAAATAAAAATGCCTAAAATAAATTAATTATAATAGATTAAACAAAATTGATTAAAATAATAAATGCTAATTGATTTTAAAACCATGTAAAAAAGAAAAAAAAAGAATAATAAAAATAAAATAAAAAAATAAATTCATAACTAAAAATATTTGATTATAGTAAATAAATAAATATTTTTTATAAAAACATATAAATATTTATTTAAATTAAAAGTATTAAAATAACATAATAAATATAATAAACTAAACTAAAATAAATAAATAAATTATAATAGATTAAACAAAATTGATTAAAATAATAAATGCTAATTGATTTTAAAACCGTGTAAAAAAAAAAAGGAAAGTTAATTCATAACTAAAATCATTTGATTATAATAAATAAATAAATATTTAAATATTTTTTATTAAAATATCTATTTAAATAAAAAAGTATTAAAATAAATAAATAAAAATGCCTAAAATAAATAAATAATTATAATAGATTAAACAAAATGTTGTTTAAAATAATAAATACTAAATAATAATAAATAATTTTTTATAGTATTAACATGGGGGAATATATATATATATATATATATCTATATATGGGGGTTCCTATTTCGGGGTATGTGGCATCTAAAAGATTGAAACCCCCCTGTACTACGTAACAAATGAGTATTTAATATTAGTATTTGCTGTTTCTTCTAGTGTGATAATCACTGACACGGCTTTGTTTTGCCCTACAGCGCATTCAGGCCGCACTATTTGGACTTGAAGACAAGAACACGCGGATGCCCCTGCCCGGCATGTCCTCTTTCATTTCCCCCGACAAGCCCAACTTCAAGATAACCACTGTCCGAGACTCCACCCCCTTCTCCGACGGGACGTCCTGGAACCTCCTAAACGCCCCGTTCCCTTCGTCCCCCCTCACCGGACCCGTGGGCCAGCCGGCGGCCCACGAGAACCGTGCCAGCGTCATCATGAAAACCTCAGACGTGTCCAAATCCTCCGTCAAGAGTTGCTGATGATGACACCTGCACCTCGTCCAGGTGAGGTGGAGACGTGGAGAACACTATCATCGCCTTTAATAAAGGACCTACGAGCTCACAGGACAGACATGGACCATCTGAAGGGAGGTGGACCCTATCCTCCCAGACAGGAAGTGACCTGTGAGCTTAAATTCAGGGAGATTTTGAGCGCAGTGACGCGTGTCCGTAAGTGATCCGTAAGCCATTCTGAATGTGTATATAGGAGGGGTCGTTGCCTAATTGCCTTTAGCCGCCCGAGCACCTTATGGAGAAGCACTGGCCGCCGTAATCAGTGACTTTTGTAGCTCGCAATCAAGGATAGACGTTTTATGAGCCTGCTCTTGAAAAACCATATGCACATAAACAGCATAATCTTAACTTATCTTAAGACCTTCAGTGCGAGCGAATATATTTTTATACCTTTATGCAATGGCATTTTACATTATAGGCCCTGTGATGATGCAAGAAATCCTGTGTGAATTTGTGGTTTTTATGACAAAGCACTTGTTTTTATGATTTTGTTTTTTAAAAAAGAAAAATGTAACCTTTATTAATGTGTCTGTTTCTACTGTATGTGAACGTAAAGATGTATATGTGTCCTGCTTGTCTTGTGCCTACGGCTGTGTATTCAAGTCCCAGATCATGTGTGTGATCTTTATACATATGCAAGGGTTTCTGTAATGATTTCCTCAAGATTCTGGTGTATAAAAATCATGTGATCATAAGAATAAATGACAGACCACACTGTTTGTGTCAGAGTTGTTTGCTCTGTCGTCTGTACTGTCGAAATTGAAGAATCGCTTGGTCTGTTTGTATTTTTATTAGGGCTGTCAATCGATTAACATTTTTAATCACGATTAATTGCACACTTATCGTGAAATTAAGCATACGCCATTTATCTCAACGTCTCACAATTACTAAACACCTAAACCAGTGATCGAGAGCACATATGCACGGTTTGTCGTTTGTGCATCAATATAACAGACTCTCATGCACTTACTGTTCATCACTAAAACTGCACTCTTCAGAAACAATCGCAGAATACGACAGAGCTCGTGTTTTGCAAACCGCACGCTTTTCGGCGCCTCCCGCTTTTTTCACGTCAGTCTGGGTGACTTGTGTGAATTGTGCAGATCCGAAGAATTTAAAGGGGGTCTGATTATAATTTCACCAACAGTAATTCTGGATTGCCTTCACCAAACAAGTAAATAGGAGCTAAGCAAATCAGAACACTGAGCGCCAAAACAGCAGAATGCGCACATGCGTGAACACTAGTGTTTCTTCTTGCTGCATATCTTTTACTGTCTATGATATCTGCCACTGCAACAGATTTCTCCCTGAGACTGAACACTTTCCCAGAGTTGAATGGCTTTAAATGGCCTGATCACAAACAGAAGCAGAATCGGGTTAAAGATTCCTCCTCCCAGGGTTACAGGTGCTGTAGATGCTCAGTGTGATTGTGATAAACTAACTGCGTGATGAAAATTACGTTAATGACGCAGCTTCACGCACTTCTCTAATTTATTTGCGTTAATTACCTTAAATTATTTTAACGCGTTAAGGAATTTAAATTAATCGCATGCGTTAACGCGTTAACAGTGACCGCCCTCATTTTTATATTTGAGTCATTTTTTGTGGCTGTTTTTTCTCAAAATCTGCTTTTGACTAATTTAGATGTTGGAAAACAATTTAATTCTTTTCTCATGTCTCTTGCTCATTTTTTCTCTTTCTTTTTTGCTTCAACCTGCGGCAACAGTGTAAAAGTAGCACAATTCAGCGGGAAAACCGCAGACTTGGCAACACTATATGAAATAGAAGCATAGACTTTAAAAAAAGAGTTTCATCAAATAGATGTTGAAGTCAAAACAGAATTGCGCTCGTCTTTTCTCTCGTATTGTGCCGTATATCCGAGTGAAACGCTTCTCAAACAAGAACAAATGTAGGGCGTGGCTTGATTTTGTCTGTGGGGAATTGATTGGATGGTTGTGGTTTGCTATTGGTGGATCTCATGTGAGTGACAGGTTGCCCCGCCCTCGTCATCAGAGAAGAGATGAAGAGGGAGGGGAAGATATTCTGATTCAAGATTACCAGGAACATGAATTTAAAACAATAATGATGTGCACGGATAAATAATTTATAATTTAATACTGTAATATTCAATAAGAGTGTTCATAATTTAGATTTCCTGCATACATCACATCAATATTACTGACATCTGCATCAACTCTCATGTTAAACAATGGCACTACTAGGGTTTATTTTAACTGTCATTAACACATGTAAATACACAAAACGTGACTTTAAAGTTCACTAAAGCATTTTTGTTCAGTGCATTAAAATGTGCAACAGGTCATTCCTGGTATTCTGTGCCTTTTGGCCATCGTGAAATGTAGAAAATCCAACTCAGTTTTTAAAAGAAGAAACGTTTTGTGTAGTCATGATAGAACAATGTAAAACATTTGAAAAAATTATGTTAAATAGAAGATGATAAAAATGTCCACCCTGTTAGGGACAGATACAAATACCTAAAAGCCATTTTTGTTTACTGTATAGAACTACATTATTTATACATTAGTAAATTTTCATTGTCACTGAATTATTACTGTTTTTTTGTGCTGATTTTATGAATTATTGTAAAAAAAATTATTTAAAAAAAAGTGCTTAACAGTGTGGACAAAATAATAATAAGGTGGAAAAATAATAACATGGCGGACAAACTGATAACAGGGTGGACAAAATATTTTTAACAAATTTTTATCAAATAAAGAATTGCATGGTCTTTAAAACTGTAATTAAAACACTTAACATACTAAGGTTGACCAAATCAAATTTGAAAGATAAAATTGATAAAAACAGTTAAAATAATCCGGTATGTCACTCACTTGCCAAAGTGGTTTTCCCTCCAAAGAAGCGATGACTGCTTTATGATATGATGTGATGCTGCTGCTCCCAAAAAACAATTTATTAAAATGTGCAACGTTTCGACCCGAAGGTCTTCGTCAGGCCGGGTCGACACGTTGCACATTTTAATACATTTTTGGAAGCAGCAGTGTGCCGACTTTTGTTTACTCTCTAGTTACGTGCTTCATCTCAGTTTTGGGCACCTGTCTAAAGTTTCTGGATGTGTGCATATTACTACTTTGCTTTATGATATGATATAATTTAATTTTTCCAACTTTCATTTAAAGGTGCCCTATGTTACATAGTGCACCTTTAAAGGGAAAGTAGTCAACAAAAAATTTGACTAAATTGAGGGACAAATAAAATAAAATAAATGGGTAACACTTTAGAATAATGGTCCGTCATTAGTAAGTAACTATGCAGGAAGTAATGCAGCACTAATGAGTAGTACTACATTAACACTTCAGCTACTACTATTAACTAATATAGAAACAAGCTGAACTAATCAGTGAATAATATCAAATTTAGGAGATAATTATTGATTACCTAATAAGGAACTACTGAAGGAGATTAGCCTCATTATTAACTATAATAAGTTTTATGACCACGTTGAGAGTAAAAAAAGACAACTGCTCACTTCTCAGACACGTTAATGTTGTGATTAGTAATTAATTGGTAATTCTTTATAATTTATCATAGTTACCTATTAGTTCTTAGTGATGCCAATCTCCTTCAGTAAGTATTGATTACCTAATAAGGAACTATATTTATCCTAAATTTGATATTACTTATTAATGACGGACCATTATTCTAAAGTGTTACCAATAAATGCAATGATTGAAAAAATATATCCATTAGAGAGATATACCCAACAAATGTAAAAAAAATCATGCATATAAAGTGTTGTATTTATCATGAAAACGGCATACGCAAGCCTGGGGACAGGAAAATGGTGATGTTTGGTGGTTCAAAATGCTGTAAAAGGTTTTTTGTTTGAAGTTTACTCAACTTCAATATGCTTAAGTTCAAATGGTGTTATTTTTTACGAAGACAGGTTAAAACTGTTCAACATTTTTAAGGCAGTAAGATCATGATCTTTTCCCAGGAATGACCCGGATGTGCACATAAACAATGCACTGGACACATCACGTTACTAACATGTTTTTAACAACGTCTGCAGGTTGCTGGAGTTTCTGCCTTATATATTCTGGTCTATAGAAATGGCGTGTCTTTCCAGCCTATATTTTAACATGCACCAAGCAAAAATCACAATCACTTTGAACAGTAACAGCACACTTCTGCTCAACAAGACACATTATTTGAGGAATCAAGCCAAACCACTGATGAACCACATTTGTTAGTTAACACAGCTGTAATCTGCCCTCCAGCACAGATGAATGATCCAAGCCTCTTATTTAGCAGGCTTTAACACACCGTTCAATGAGGACACAAAGTTAAGGTTATTGCACAACCTAGTGGAGGAGTAAAGCACTATTATTTCTGCTTCCAGTTTCCAGACACAAGAGGTCAGTACAGATCATATATTGTGCAGACCAGAGCAAAGTTAGGCCAAAGGTTTTCAAGCTGCAGGCCAAGAGCTCAACAAACAGCAGTTGTCAGTGTTTGTTGTACATGATGCTCTGATAAAACAGTAGAAATGACGTGACAGGTCTTAAATATGTTCATGACCATGAGCGGAAACTAATAAAAACATCTTGGATAAAACAGAGGCCTGTAGTGACGACAGTAGTGATCTTTACATACCTTTCAGCTGGTTTAACGCGTTGAAAAGGACTGTCAAGGTTTATTTGAGTTCAAATCCACATCAGCTACCTTTAAAACTAAGGAATTTGCATGTTAATTAATCCTTGAATGAATGGAAGTGAAGAAAATGGATTTGGCTCGTTCTCGTTGTGCATAATGGAGGGCTTAAGAATCCTCTGAACTCTAATGGAAGAGTTCAGTAATACCTTATTATGTTAAGACTGTGACTAACTAGCGATTAGTCAAGGGGCAATCAGTCTTTTGGTTTCAAATTAGACCAGTCTTTGTTTTTATGTGACTAAAATGGTTATGAACAGTCTTAAAGAAAGACATGTGATGACTAACCTGTAAGACTTCAGCAGTTTATGCAACCAGCTCCTGCTCTTCTGTTCATAGTTTCATTTCACAAATTCATTTTGAGTTTGTGCGTGTGTGTGTCACGGTTCATAAATTCATTGATTCACTCTCTCTCTGTGTATGTGTGGTTGTGTTGGAGGCGTGGTCACTGATTGCAGCGGATCTGATCTTCTCCGCCAGCTGCACCTGATTATCCTTCATATATATACACTCACCTAAAGGATTATTAGGAACACCTGTTCAATTTCTCATTAATGCAATTATCTAATCAACCAATCACATGGCAGTTGCTTCAATGCATTTAGGGGTGTGGTCCTGGTCAAGACAATCTCCTGAACTCCAAACTGAATGTCAGAATGGGAAAGAAAGGTGATTTAAGCAATTTTGAGCGTGGCATGGTTGTTGGTGCCAGACGGGCCGGTCTGAGTATTTCACAATCTGCTCAGTTACTGGGATTTTCACGCACAACCATTTCTAGAGTTTACAAAGAATGGTGTGAAAAGGGAAAAACATCCAGTATGCGGCAGTCCTGTGGGCGAAAATGCCTTGTTGATGCTAGAGGTCAGAGGAGAATGGGCCGACTGATTCAAGCTGATAGAAGAGCAACTTTGACTGAAATAACCACTCGTTACAACCGAGGTATGCAGCAAAGCATTTGTGAAGCCACAACACGCACAACCTTGAGGCGGATGGGCTACAACAGCAGAAGACCCCACCGGGTACCACTCAACTCCACTACAAATAGGAAAAAGAGGCTACAATTTGCACGAGCTCACCAAAATTGGACAGTTGAAGACTGGAAAAATGTTGCCTGGTCTGATGAGTCTCGATTTCTGTTGAGACATTCAGATGGTAGAGTCAGAATTTGGTGTAAACAGAATGAGAACATGGATCCATCATGCCTTGTTACCACTGTGCAGGCTGGTGGTGGTGGTGTAATGGTGTGGGGGATGTTTTCTTGGCACACTTTAGGCCCCTTAGTGCCAATTGGGCATCGTTTAAATGCCACGGCCTACCTAAGCATTGTTTCTGACCATGTCCATCCCTTTATGACCACCATGTACCCATCCTCTGATGGCTACTTCCAGCAGGATAATGCACCATGTCACAAAGCTCGAATCATTTCAAATTGGTTTCTTGAACATGACAATGAGTTCACTGTACTAAAATGGCCCCCACAGTCACCAGATCTCAACCCAGTAGAGCATCTTTGGGATGTGGTGGAACGGGAGCTTCGTGCCCTGGATGTGCATCCCACAAATCTCCATCAACTGCAAGATGCTATCCTATCAATATGGGCCAACATTTCTAAAGAATGCTTTCAGCACCTTGTTGAATCAATGCCACGTAGAATTAAGGCAGTTCTGAAGGCGAAAGGGGGTCAAACACAGTACTAGTATGGTGTTCCTAATAATCCTTTAGGTGATTGTACGTGTCACTGACCTACCTGTGTTGTCAGATCGTTGCAGACTGTCCTGTGGGTTTCCCGTTGTGGTTCGGACCTCCTGGGAGTTCGCCCCTGCGTCACTGCCTTGCGGTTCGATTCACCTGTCTTCTCTGCCTGCATTGTTTCTTCTCTGCCTGCATTGGTTCACCTGTCTTCTCTGCCTGCATTGGACTATGTTTGTTCTCCTGTGTCTCTTTACTTCGAGAAAAATAAAGACTTGTGAACTCGCTTTTGGATCTTTACAGTTTCGATTTTCAGCGAAGCTGACAGTGTGTGTATAGCCCACATTAGACTGAAGTCATGGACGAGCAGTGTTCTTTATTTACATTATGCATTTTTTTATGAATGAATGAATGAATGAGGCATTTATATAGCGCTTTCATATGTACTACTGTACACCCAAAGCGCTTTACACTCATGTCAGGGGTCTCTCCTCAACCACCACCAGTGTGCAGCATCCACTTGAATGACGCGACAGCAGCCACAGTACAACGGCGCCAGTGCGCTCACCACACACCAGCGATAGGTGGAGAGGAGAGAGGGTGATAGAGCCAGTTCAATGGATGGGGATTATTAAGAGGCCATGATTGGTAAGGGCCAATGGAGGGAATTTTATGTACATGTGCAGCATTAAACAGTATGTCAGATGCAGCTTCTGTTCCACCGTTGCAATGTAAAGATGGCTTTTGTTGATACAGTCTATATTATTGTGATTGATTGAAGTAACTGGTTAAATGTAAATATTTGACATAAACAAACAACAACAGATAGGCCTAGATTTAATAAGGTAATTATAAAAAAAATTCCCTGTAGGTAAAAGGTGCCCCTAGAAATCAATTCCAGGGGGCAAATATAGCCCATTAATGGAAAAGTGACATATACACATTATCTTCCTGACCCCGAAGGCCATTGTGCAATAACGCACCCTGTTTATATAAGGAAATAATTGACTCTGGGCCATTGAATTATTAGAAAATAATACACACCTGAGGTGGTAATGCAGCCACAACCTGCATTGTAGTGCATTATTTGTGTATCTGTGCATTACTTTCCAATAATTCAACGAGAGTCAATTTATACCACTTACAGTTACCACAGCTCAAGACATTCAGATGAAGTATTTCAAGACATTTGTCAGGTTTTGTCCTTAAAACGCTCTTGTGTGCAGGACTAATTTCTTACGCCTCTGTTGCTAATTCATAAACATAATTTTAGAGCTAGTAATGGAGGCTTGAGCCACTGATAGCAGACAAATGTAGTTAGGGGCCAAGCACCGAAGGTGCGAAGGCACCTATTGAAATCGTTGGCGTTCTTATTATTCTTCTGCTGCTTCTTCTTTTTCTTCCGCTCTTGAGTCTATGGCAGCCCATAGAACCACTTTGGTACACTGATAGAGGTCAGTACCAATAGTAAGCACACCGAATTTGGAGTCTCTAACTCATTCCCTCTAGCGCCACCACCTGTCCAAAGTTTCACTCATATTTATGCTAATAACTTTTGAACCCTAAGGGCTAGAAACAAAATTCTTGATTCGATTGCACCCTATTATGTCATTTTCCGCTATGTAAATATTCCTGCCATTTTGAATTTTCTAAGAAACCTACTTTTTCGAACTCCTCCTAGGCCTTTGCTCCGATTTTCACGAAAATTGAACCAGATCATCTTCAAACCATGCCGACAAAAAGTTACGGAATTCAAGTTGATTCGTCAAATCGTTTTTGATAAACGGCCGAACAAATTTTATGTAGCGGTTGCAAAAATACACTTAAGGCTATATCTCTGCAACGCTTTATCGTATACAAACCAAACTTGGTACATGTCATCACAAGCATGACCTGAGGCAACATGCAGCGTTTCGGCGCAGTGCCACCTACTGGTCCGGAGATACGAAAAATGGCTATTTTTGCTTATAACTTCTGAACCGTTTGTTCAAAAATCATAAAAGTGGTCTCATTAGATTCGGGACGTGTGCTAAAATGCTGTATTTTATGAACACATGAACGGATTGTTACGAAACTCAGTATGGGTCATCACCACAATGCCCTGAAAGAGCCTGACAAGTTTCGAAACAGCGCCACCTAGTGGAGAATTTATATATAACTTATAACTTTGGGTGTGGTCAACTTATTTTCACGTGACTAACTTTTTTATCTCCTGAATCTTTGCCGAGTCCAACGATATCAAACATGCCAGGTTTCGCCTTATGGTTTGTGCAGCGTTATGATTTAGCGCTTAAAAAACATTTGCGAATATCTTCGAAACCGTTATTCCGATCGAGACGAAACCAGCATAGGAAACACGAAATACAAGTTGATTAATTAAATAAATTAGCCCAAATGTCATTTTGATAGGAAGTGGCAAAAAAGTTGCCCATGGGTCATTTTTTTATGTTGTTATCGCTATAAATGTCTATAACTCCTAAACAAAATGCAATATTGTCACCAAACTCGACACACATATGTATGGGCTCATTCTGAGGACACTTAAAAAAATGGTGGGATTGTGCCTCTTGGTGGCGCTATAATAGAACAAAACATGAAATTCCCATTGACTACAATGCAGTATTATGATATAAAACGCTAATGCTATATTTTACCAATGCATTGGTGTATCATTACAAAACTTAGTATGTGTCATCAGCACCATGCCTTTAAGGTACTCAAAAGGTTTCGAGACAGCGCCACCATGTAGTCCATACTTATAATGATAAGGCCTCTTGAGGCTTTATCTCTGCAATGACATATTGACATCATATTGACATCAAACTTTGCATGTGCCATTGTTCCCTTATTCTGACCCCACCATTTCGTAACTGTGCCACCTATTGGTCGAAAGTGATAAACCATTAAATCATTATTATTGACTGTATTTATTATAATTTTACAGCTATTTTGCCAAAAATCACCTTAATAGGTCTTTAATGGCTCATTGTACAGTTGGTCTGACACTCCCAGCCATGCTGGCATGTCTTATCTTCTTCTTTGCGCTTGGCCCCGATAATGGCTGCTTGCAGCTATATTTATTAATGCTTTTATTAATGCAGTTATTAACAGTGTTGGGAAAGTTACTTTGAAAAGTAATGCATTACAATATTGCGTTACTCCCTTATAAAGTAACTATTTGCGTTACTTAGTTACTTAGTAACAATAAAGTTCTATTTTTGGGTAAATGTAAAGACCCTTTCAAACCAAATTTAAAATAATAAGCCTCAGGTTGAAGAAAAAAATGCAAATTCACGCGTGTACAGTAGAGGGCGCAGCTCAAACTAACCTTTTATCTGTGCTGATATTCTGGATCGCAGATGAATAGGACACAGGAAAAAAAAGTTTAGCACTTACTTCACCAATAAAAACGTCTCGGTTACGTATGTAACCCTTGTTCCCTGAGAAGGCAACGGAGACGTTACGTCAGTGACTGGAAGCCTATCACCTTCGAGTTCTTACAAAACGAGCCAATGAAAATTAAATGCCATGGGTCTGTGGAATTTGCATAGCATAGCTCCACCCCACCCTGTGGGTATATAAGGATGGACGCTGGCAAACTCGCATTATGCTACCTGCTGAGGAGCCGAGACAGAACTCCTGGCCGTTCCAGCGGTACAGCGAAAGCGGCAGGGGGATGTAACGTCTCCGTTCCCTCCTCAGGGAACAAGGGTTACATACGTAACCGAGGCGGTCCCTTTCGTTCAGTCACTCCGAGTTACGTCAGTGACTGACAAATGGGGGTCCAATCTAACCACACCACTCGGCTGTCTTCTAGTACCCTGCGCAAGTGTGAGCTCCCTGTCGTGAGACTAGCACGGACGAAGGATTCCACTTAACACAGGAATACCAAGGTACACTGGGAAGCATATCCCACGTGGAAAAATGCAACACAATGCCTGCCCGAAGGGAGGACTTAAGAATACACATATGACCCACGTATAGGCTGCATATGGAGAACTCTGGGGTATCCAGCCGAAGGTGGAATATTTCAACCCCAGGGGTGGCAAGGGGCTTGCCAAGGGAAAGACACCTGCTCAGAGAGGCTTACAGTGGAAATACACATGTGGGGGTTGCCCAGCGGGGGAACCATGCACATGGAGGCCCCTAGCCTAACACAAGGGCTGACCAACCATGCACTCTGGTGTCAGCATCAACAGTGCTGGAGGAATTTAGGGCTTCAGGGGAAACTCACCTGAGGAAATATCGCACGTATCCAGTCTGTGGAGTGGAATGGTGAGCAAGCGAAGACACTGAGCCGGTCCTAGTTACTGGCTACTGGAAGCGAGTACACGGGAGGACACTGGCTCCACTCGGAGATTATAAAATCTGGCAAATGTGTTGGGTGTTGCCCAGCCTACAGCTCTGCTAGAGCCCAGGAGGAGGCCACACTCCTGGTGGAGTGTGCCCTCACCCCTAGGGGGCATGGACGACCCTGCGTCTAGTAAGCAAAGACAATGGCGTCCACTATCCAGTGCGACAACCTTTGCCTGGAGAGAGCCTTTCCCTTCAGCTTCCCACCATAACAGACAAAGAGATGGTCTGAGGTCCTGAAACACTGTGTTCTGTCTACGTAAGCACGGAGGGCGCGTACTGGACAGAGCAGTGCCAAGGCTGGGTCTGCCTCCTCCAAAGGCAGCGCTTGCAGGTTCACCACCTGATCTCTGAAATAAGTGGTGGGAACCTTGGGCACATATCCAGGCCCAGGGTCTCAGGATCACGTGAGATTTAACCGGACGTCAACCGAAAATGCCTGCAGGTCCCCTTCCCCTTTTGATGGAGGCCAAAGCAACTAGAAGCGCTGTCTTCATAGACAGGAACTTAAGCTCAACTGTTCGAAAAGGCTCAAAGGGAGCTCTCTGCAGGGCAGATAAGACCACTGTGAGGTCCCAAGAGGGTATGAGGGGAGAGCGAATAGGATTTAGTCTCCTAGCCCCCCTCAGGAACCTGATGACCAGGTCGTGCTGACCTACTTTTTTCGACTCCACAAGATCGTGGTACGCAGCTGCCACGTAAACCTTTAGGGTGGAAGGAGACAGCCTTCATTCCAACCCTTCTTGGAGGAAGGAGAGCACGGACCCGATCGGGCATTTCTAGGGGTCTTCTCGGCGAGAAGAACACCATGTGATGAAGAGGTTCCACTTCAACGCATAGGCCTGTCTCGTGGACAAGGCCCTAGCGGAAGTGATGCCACGTCCCATCCATACCAAAGGGTGCCCCGTCTTTGAGAAAAAAGGTCCTTCCTCAGAGGAATTGACCAGGGAGGGGCTGTCGCAAGGAGTATGAGTTCGGAGAACCAGGTCCGGCCGGGCCAATACGGGGCGACCAAAAGGACCTGCTCCTTGTCCTCCCTGATCTTGCACAGACACTGGCTCACTGGGGGAAACGCAACTCCCAGAAACGGTGCAGAGCGAACCGTACTACCAGCAACTCGAGGCAATTGACATGCAGGAGGCGCTGGGGTCCTGTCCAGGAGCCCACGGCAGCATGCCCATTGCACATGGCACCCCAGCCCGTGGCAGAGGCATCTGTTGATACAACAACATGCCTGGAAACTCGTTCTAAGGGCACTCTTGCCAGTAGAAAAGTGAGGTTCGACCACGGGGTGAAGTTCTGATGGCAGGCCCGAGTCACTGGTACCCAGAGCGTGCCTGACTGCCATGCCCATCTCGGGACTCGATCACGAAGCCAGTGCTGAAACGGTCTCAAATGAAGCTGTCCGAGCAGCGTGACCATGGCTGCGGATGCCATATGCCCCAGGAGCCTCTGAAATTGTTTCAGTGGAAACGCACTCTTGCTCTCAATTTGGCAAAGGCAAGTCAGCGAACTGAATCGCACTGATCGTTCTTGCGAGCCAGCGGGACAGGTTGGGAAGCTCTAGCCAGGCTCCCAAGAACTGAACCAGTGGGGTCATGTGAACCACAGACGTACCCGGGTGGGGCAGCAAGGAGGCGTGACCGGCCCAGACATGGGAGGCGTAGCGCCCCGGTGTGGGGGCACGGTCATCTGCCGCATCCTGACAGAGGAGACCAGGGAAGGACATGCGTTCCACTGGGGTCTGCTCTGACAGGAGTCTGGCGCCAGAGGGGGACGAGAGTGGCGAGGCCCTTGGGCGGCGCACACTGCCGTACACGTACTCTGGGGGCTCAGAGATGGGGGACCAGGTTAGGTGAGTTCTACATGAGTACTTTTTGGGCGCTGCTGAAACAAAGGATTCTCCCCCGGCCCTCTACCGGGGGAAGGAGTGGCCCTGCTACCATCTCCTAGAAAGAACTGGAACCCATCTCTGAGTTGTCCGCGTCAGGAGCGCCGCTTTGCCTGGCGTTTGGCAGGCTGCGGGGCTGGAGCGGACTGGGGCGCCTTCCTGCGACCACCTCCATGGCGCGGCCTGGGTGAAGGCTGCTGCTGGAGCCGGGCGGGAGAGGCAGGAGCCGCAGGGTAAGTGGTGAGCAGGCTGAGGCGTCTGAGCCGGTGGCTGGATGGCAGCAGCTGGCCGCCAGGGCATTACATGTTTAATGGCCTCAGTCTGCTTCTGGGCAGCCGAGAACTTTTGGGCGAAGTCCTCGACCGCGCTGCCGAAGAGGCCACAGGTGTCTCTCCTGGATCACAGCATGGTCATGTTCCATGTTCCTGAGAACATGACTCATCCACAAACGCTGCTTGAGCGTGCTGTAAGCCCAAACATGACTCAAACAAACATGTCAAGCAGTGATTGTGCCCATCAGACGGCAACAGAGATCGACCGCACCCAGAAGTAGACAGGCGAGACATCTTTAAAAAGACGTGCCACCAGAAAGCTCTTTTTGTGAGAGGAAAGCTCTGCAGAAGTGTTGAAGCGCCCAGGGAAACACACATACAGCTGTTGCAGATCACTGCACAGATCAGCAGGCAGGCAATGTAAGATCGCTGGAACGCGCTGTCACACCAACACACTGGAGAACCGCTCGTCTTAAAGAACTGAAGAGAGAACTCAGAATTCAGGCTTGCAGGAGTGAAAGGGAACAAAAAATCTAAAGTCATTTTTGCTTATGGTTTAACTGAATCACTGAAGGTCAGCAGCAGTAAGTACATTGGTCTCAGTAAGTGAGATAAAATGTATACAAATAATTAGTTTTATTTAACATTTAATTATTAATGCAATCCATGATGGCGGCGCGAGTACATCGCGAGGCTCGGGCTCTCTCCAGATTCTGCAATGTTGCGGTATATTTCTTGCTCATTTCGGGTCTGTTCATGCAGAACAGTTGTGCCTTTACATCGTACACCCGATGTGAGCTTTTGGATATTGGTTTGCGAATTTCCGACAGTTTTATGGACAACCTTCGACTCCTTCCTGAGATCACCAGAACACCCGATGCTATGCACTCTACCCGTCCAGGCGGAAGTGCTCGCAGGCGGCGTCGAGATCGTAAACAAAGGCGGGGGAAGCGCGGAGGACTAAGAGCTAAGCTAAAGCTAACACCACACCGGCTCTCTTTACCCAGCATTTTCCTTGCCAATGTACGGTCGCTGGTGAACAAAATGGAGGAGATTCGACTCAGTATCACACACAGCAAGAGACTTTTGAACTGTAACGTCTTAATATTCACGGAAACATGGTTAAACAGCGGAATACCGGACAACGCTATTGAGCTAGCGGGACGCCACACACTCCGGGCAGATAGAACATTAGATGGCTCCGGTAAGACCAGAGGTGGTGGATTGTGCATTTACATTAACAAAGCTTGGTGCACAAACTCTGCTATTGTTGGGAGACATTGTTCAGCTAACCTTGAGTTTCTCATGGTTAAATGTAGACCGTTTTATCTACCGCGGGAGTTCACTTCCACCATTATAACTGCAGCCTATATTCCCCCGGATGCTGATGCTAAGCTTGCTATGAAAGAACTTCACGCAGCCATCAGTAAACAACAGACTGTTCACCCAGAAGCTGCGTTTATTGTTGCTGGTGATTTTAATCATTCAAACTTAAAGTCAGTGCTACCGAAATTTCACCAGCATGTTTCCTGTCACACCAGAGGAAACAAAACTTTAGACCATGTTTACACAAACATGGCTGGAGCTTACGTTGCGACACCCCTCCCCTCACCTTTCTTTGTTCCTCACACCCAAATATGCACCCCTCATCAACCGTGTGAAGCCATCAGTGAAGACCATCAAGGTGTGGCCTGAGGGGGCAGATCTCATACTCCAGGAAAGGTTTCTACACACAGACTGGAGTATGTTTGCTTCCCAAGCCACCAGTGGCTCTCACACAGACATTGACTGCTACACCTCCTCTGTACTGGATTATATCAATACCACCACTGACAGTGTTACAACCCAGAAGCAGATCACCACATACCCTAATCAGAAGCCATGGATGAACAGGGAAGTACGACTCCTGTTGAAGACACGCAATGCTGCCTTCAGATCAGGAGATGCACAAGCCTACAGCACATCCAGAGCAAACCTGAAGAGGGGCATCAAAGAGGCCAAGCACTGCTACAAGCTAAAGATAGAGGGACACTTTTCCAACTTTGACCCTCGACGCATGTGGCAGGGCATTCAGGCCATCAGTGACTACAAACCCACCCACTCCACCCCTGCAGCCACTGACATCAACTTCCTGAACAAGCTAAATTACTTTTATGCTCGCTTTGAAAGAGACAACAGAGAAACTGCCACCAAGGCCAAACCCTCTGCTGACCACCCGCCAATCACACTCTCCTCCACAGACGTCTGCAATGCACTGGGTCGAATCAGCCCGCACAAGGCTGCTGGACCAGACAACATCCCTGGACGAGTACTCAGGGCATGTGCAGAACAGCTCGCTGGGGTTTTTACAGACATTTTCAACTTGTCTCTTGCCCAAGAAACCATACCAACATGCTTTAAATGCACTTCCATTGTGCCAGTACCAAAACACTCTATCCCGAGGTGCCTTAACGACTACCGCCCTGTAGCACTCACACCCATCGTTATGAAGTGCTTTGAGTCTTTGCACATCTAAAAGACTCTCTACCATCCACATTGGACTCACACCAGTTTGCCTACCGTAGCAATAGGAGCACAGAGGATGCAGTCTCCTTGGCACTGCACTCTGTGCTTACACATCTGGACAATAAGAACACGTATGCACGTATGCTGTTTGTTGACTTCAGCTCAGCATTCAACACTGTCATCCCAACCAAGTTAATAGCCAAACTTGGAGACCTGGGCATCAACACCTCAATGTGCAACTGGATATTGGACTTCCTGACCAACAGACCCCAGAATGTTCGATCAGGCTCCACCTACTCCACCTCCACCACACTCAATACTGGCGTACCACAGGGCTGTGTGCTAAGCCCATTTCTCTACTCCCTCTTCATCTCCGATTGCAAGCCTGTGTATGGATCTAATTCCATCATCAAGTTTGCGGACGACACTACGGTGATTGGACTCATCAGCAACAACGATGAGACCGCCTATAGGGAGGAGATCCAGCACCTGGCCACATGGTGCACTGAAAATAATCTGCTCCTCAACACCACCAAAACAAAAGAACTCATCGTGGACTTCAGGAAAGAGGCAAGAGGCACACACGACACCATCCACATCAATGGAACGGCTGTTGAGCGTGTCTCCAGTTTCAAGTTCCTGGGGATCCACATCTCGGCGGACATGTCCTGGACAACCAATACCTCCAGCCTGGTCAAGAAGGCTCACCAGCGTCTTTTCTTCCTGAGGACACTGAGGAAGAATCAGCTATCCTCGGCTATACTGGTGAACTTCTATCGCTGCGCAATAGAAAGCATCCTGACCAACTGTGTTACAGTATGGTATGGGAGCTGCTCTGCTGCAGAGCGCAAGGCACTGCAGCGGGTGGTGAAAACCGCCCAGCGCATCACAGGGACTCCACTACCTGCCATCGACCACATCCAGAGGAAACGCTGTCTGCATCGAGCTCGCAGCATCCTTAAGGACTCCTCTCACCCAGCCCACAAACTGTTTTCTCTCCTGCCCTCCGGTAGGCGTTTCAGGTGCCTCCGGACCAGGACCAGCAGACTAAAGAACAGTTTTTTTCCCAGAACTGTCTCCTTATTGAACTCTAACCCTCGTTGATCCCACTCCCCCTATATACTGATAACCCTCCTCTCCCCCTCACATCTGCCTTCACTTGTTATTTGCACTACTGGATGCTCATTTGCACTATCGACTGTTTATTACAGTAACACCTGTTCATATATGCATCTTGCACTACTTACCTAACTGGAATATGCTCATTTGCACTATCGACTGTTACTACAGTAACACCTGTTCATATATGCATCTTGCACTACTACCTAACTAGAATATGCTCATTTGCACTATATCGTTCATTGCTATACTGCCCATCTTAGCCTAACATATCATTATATACATCTATCTGTAAATTCTGCTTATAGTAATAGCCATCTGTATATATATTCAGTACATATCTACCCTGTAAATTCTGTTTATAGTAATATCCATCCGTATATTACATTCAGTATATATCTATCTATCTGTAAATTCTGTTTACAATAATAGCCATCTGTATATATATTCAGTACATATCTATCTGTAAATTCTGTTCAGTATATATCTATCTGCAAACTGTTTATAGCAACATCCATCTGTATATTATATTCAGTACATATCTATCTGTAAATTCTATTTATAGTAATAGCCATCTTTATATAAATTCAGTACATATTCATGTCCTGCACTTATGAAACCACTGTATATCCTGCACTTGCTGCTATTGCACTTCTGGTTAGACCCAAACTGCATTTCGTTGCCTCGTACCTGTACTTGTGTAATGACAATAAAGTTGAATCTAATCTAATCTAATCTAATTAGAGGTTTGCATAGTACACTGATTTTGATTAGTAAATGCTCAAATTTAGTCTAGAACTACAATAACCATCATGTTCTCACACAACGCCTCTGCACTTATGATTTCTCTCAACATGGGGACAGAGCTGTCATCCCAAAGATGCTCTATTGGGTTGAGATCTGGTGACTGTGGGGGCCATTTTAGTACAGTGAACTCATTGTCATGTTCAAGAAACCAATTTGAAATGATTCGAGCTTTGTGACATGGTGCATTATCCTGCTGGAAGTAGCCATCAGAGGATGGGTACATGGTGGTCATAAAGGGATGGACATGGTCAGAAACAATGCTCAGGTAGGCCGTGGCATTTAAACGATGCCCAATTGGCACTAAGGGGCCTAAAGTGTGCCAAGAAAACATCCCCCACACCATTACACCACCACCACCAGCCTGCACAGTGGTAACAAGGCATGATGGATCCATGTTCTCATTCTGTTTACGCCAAATTCTGACTCTACCATCTGAATGTCTCAACAGAAATCGAGACTCATCAGACCAGGCAACATTTTTCCAGTCTTCAACTGTCCAATTTTGGTGAGCTTGTGCAAATTGTAGCCTCTTTTTCCTATTTGTAGTGGAGATGAGTGGTACCCGGTGGGGTCTTCTGCTGTTGTAGCCCATCCGCCTCAAGGTTGTGCGTGTTGTGGCTTCACAAATGCTTTGCTGCATACCTCGGTTGTAACGGGTGGTTATTTCAGTCAAAGTTGCTCTTCTATCAGCTTGATGTTTTTCCCTTTTCACACCATTCTTTGTAAACTCTAGAAATGGTTGTGCGTGAAAATCCCAGTAACTGAGCAGATTGTGAAATACTCAGACCGGCCCGTCTGGCACCAACAACCATGCCACGCTCAAAATTGCTTAAATCACCTTTCTTTCCCATTCTGACATTCAGTTTGGAGTTCAGGAGATTGTCTTGACCAGGACCACACCCCTAAATGCATTGAAGCAACTGCCATGTGATTGGTTGATTAGATAATTGCATTAATGAGAAATTGAACAGGTGTTCCTAATAATCCTTTAGGTGAGTGTATATCCTAATTAAATTTATAATCAAAGCCTTAATCAATATCTGTCCTCCTACATATTAAGATGATTTAAATGATTTCTTCTAGTTTGAATGTTCTCTTGAATGTTTGGTTTCATTCCTTTTGACTGAATTATATGCTTTTATTTATATTTATTTTTTATTATATTTTATTCATTTTATATTATTTCCTTTTACTGAAACACTAAAGAATAAAGATGAATATTGCCTGTACTATTGCCCTTACTTCTCTCTGAGGAGAAGAACATGTTATCTGTATGTTTTGGAGAACTATGTTGCTTTCAGTTGACGCTCCACCTTGGAGAAACTGTATCTGTGTATGTGCGCCAGTATTCTGTGTTACAGAATTGTATTGGAGGTGGATTATGGGCATCCTAGGAGATGGGTGGACTTGTTTTCTGGGCAAGCTGGCGCCTGCTCCAGAACTGGTAGGTCACTACGTGCCTAATTCCAGGGTGAAAGCGTCAACAAGTGATTTATAGAGACATGCATCTGATTAACTGACAATGTGTGGAAATTTAATATGACTATCTATTTTCTCTTAGCCAATCAGAATCATTCAACCTGCAGTAATGACGTAGCTAGACCTTGAAAAGAGTATAACTGTTGAGAAATTGTATGTACGAAAAAGACTGGTAGAGAGGGAGCGCGGCCTACGAACTCCTTGTGAGACATGAAGCTGGCTTCTGCTGATGAAACTGCAAACTATTCTTAAGTAAATTTTTCTTTAAATAAATGGAGATGATGGGGTTAAACCACTGAACTGATACGCAGAAGGTTGCTGGTTCGATCCCAGCAGGCACCACTAGTGTGTCCTTGAGCAAGGCACTCCATGTTTAAAGATAGTTTAAAGATAGTTACTCCATGTTGCTCCAGGGGGATTGTCCCTGTCATAAGTCTTAAGTCGCTTTGGATAAAAGCGTCTGCCAAATGCATAAATGTAAATTGCACTCCTGACTCTTGGTCTTCATTCTTCACTTCATTCTAACTGGTCTTGGGTCCTAAACTGTTAAAAAAAATAAGAAACAACTTTATTTTCGGGATAATAATAGATTTTTTTTTTCTCTAAATTGACGGATGCTTGCTGACATTTTGCTGAGTGGAAATCACTCTTGGAGGCAGCCGTGATTCAAAACTGGCTGCACGCACTTGGTGCACTTTTGATACCCCAGGGAGTCAGCGTCACAACTCCCTGCCCTTCTTACATCAGGATTTGGCCTATGAGACAAGAACTTGGCCGAATGGATGTGTGGAAGTCTTGTTCATGTACATAGTTTCTGTTGTTGTTTTTGTTTACTTTAATTATTTGCCCTTGACAGCTAAAGTGTTTTTTTGTTTTTCTATATTACTGGAACATACTGGTGACTAGCACATACAACATTTATAATAATGTCAATAGATAATTTAATTTGTATCAGTTATAATGTGAAAGGACTGAGCAGCCCAATTAAAAGAAAGAAAATATTTAATCAGCTTTAAAAAAATGCAATGCTACAGAGCCCCGCACATGACATGCAGGAAAAACTAGTAGGCTAAATCGTGCGCACGATTTATTAATTCGTGAGTAAATCGTGTGGATGGTTTAGCAAGTCGAGGGAACGAAGCAGTAAATTGTTCGCACGATTGAGCAAATAGAGGGAACGAAATAGTAAATTGTGCGCACAATTTACTTTTTTTTTCTTGCACGTCATGTGCGGGGCTCCGTACAATGCTGTATTGCACTGCTTTAAGAGACCCACCTGTCTGATGGGGAACATTTAAAATTGAGGAGGGAATGGGTGGACCAAGTTTACAGTGCCTCATATAACAAGGGGAAGAGAAGAGGTGTTGCAATCATGTTTGCCAAGTCTGTCTTTTTTAATATGGAGCAAGTATACAAAGATAAAGAGGGGAGATACGTCATGGTAGTTGGAACAATTTCAGGCAAAAAAATTACTATTCTTAATCTTTACGGACCTAACGAGGACTACCCACAATTTTTCAAGATTTTTTTTCTCTTTTGGCACAGAAAGGCGAGGGAATGTATTTAATTGGTGGGGACTTTAACTGTGTATTAGATAGTCATGTGGATACGTTACCAGCAGAAAGGGGACCACAGTCAAAAAAGTAAAAGCTCTTTTAGGAATATTGAGAGAATTAGGTTTAACAGATATTTGGTGATATTTGCATCCTAAAGAGAAGGATTTTACCTTTATGTCACATGTACATGGTAGTTATTCTAGAATAGACTTCTTTTGTACATCTAGAGTAGATTTACATCATGTCAAAGAATGTTATATAGATCCCATAACTATATCTGATCATGCTCCAGTTAGGCTAAAACTTCAGTTAGGACAAGATAAACAATTTAAACACTGGAGATTAAATGTCTCAGTAATAAATGATTGTAAGGCGAAAGAAGAAATTAATCCAGTACCTGGCCTGTAGACTCGTTCGCAATTTGGTGTTGGGGGAATTTCTCACTTGAACTGAGTTAGTGGGTCACCAGACATGAAAAATCACCCAGGTGCTCGTCCGCCAAAGTGCCACGAATTACGTAATGGTCAAATCAAATATGGCCGCCATCGGATGATGATGAAAATCCACCTTCTTTGTTTCTGAATGTTTATACACGTAATACCTCTATTTTGACTAATTATGGTATGTGGAATTCATTTCTGCCATTGATATGACCATATTGGGTGATTTTGATCAAGGTCATTTGGTCAAGGTCGTTTTCCTATTCTGAAGAATCTCAAATTTACAGTCTGCCCTTATACTGTGTATTTGTACAACACTAGACAGAGTTCACAGAAAATAAGGGGACAAGGTTTAACTTTTCTTGCATTTTACCAGGAGTATCAAAAGATTTCCAAGGTTCCATCTCACTATTGAGCATCACACCACTTGATCAACAGGGAGCATTACACATGTACATGAGAACTAACTCAAATTTACAGTCTGTCCTTATACATGGCTCATGGTATCTTAAATAAATCAAGGTGCTAGAGTTCACACATCCTGAGCTCTACCGGCGCTTCTCTACAGGCCAGTGGGTTGTGCAGGATCGCCGTGCCTGGTTCTGTGCTGTGGAAGGTGACATGAAGGTCGAGCAAGACCATTCAGTGAGTGTCAAAGGGTCCTGGAGGTCACTATGTAGTAGGAACCACACACAATGCAAATGCTGTAGCAGAGTTTGAGCTCTTGTTCCATGAGATTGGGATGATCACTGATATCCTCAACTTTTTCACCAACAACCACACTTTGAAACAGACAGAATGCCATCTCCAGCATGCACTGAGCACCACTCGCCGGTTTACATTCAACCAAAATGTTTCAAAGCTGCTGGACTTTGTGCTAGAGCGGCAGAATCCACACTCAGTGACAGTCAATGTGCCTGTTCCACTGCACAATCTGCTCACCAAGCAGGCTGTTGACCGAGGTGTCGCTCCTCGCTTGCTCAACTGTCTCCAAAATGGGAACCATGTCTACTGCTCATACAGGCAGGAGAGGTTAGCTGAGAAGACCAAGAAAATTAGCACAACTGTATCAAAGAGAAAACTACCTCAGTTCAACGAACAACCACAGAAGACACTAACAATCAGTATGAAGGAGAAGAGGTTAGTCTCATCCAAAGACATGGCCGAGGCACATAGGAATATGGACATTGCTAAGGAGCGGAGTATCCGGCAGATACTTTCTCATGATGTGCTTTCAGCATCTCCCCTGTTTGATGGTGAACTTCCAGCTCATATCAACAAGTCAAAACTTGTCAATGAGATTGAGCCTCGACTTGATCTCACCCAATGGAGTCCTGAGTCTACTTACGCCACTCATGTTGTGGTAGACTTCATGTCAAAGATGTGACAGATGTCTTTAGCACAATTCCCTACTTTAGGTGCTGTCATCAATGCCATCATCAGCTCAAAATCATCCCTCTGCCAAGAGCCGAAGTTCATCCATCTTGTACTAGATTCCTACATTGAGATGTCCCTTAAAGAAGGGGAGTGCATGCAGCGTACAGACTCAACAACATGCATCAACATCATTGGCACGAACAGACACACACCCATCGCTCAGCAACTTGACACGTTCTTGGCATCTGAGGAGAACAAGCGGAATCTCCAACTGTTAGCTGGGGATATGGTGTGCAATCGAGCCAGTGCCAATGCTACTGTCATTGTCAGCTCTATTGTCATTGATGATGAGGTGCTACCAGCAAAGGCAGCTGGTGGTGAAGAGATCCCAGACCTCTTGAACTGGACTGAGGAGGCTGATGCCAGGTTGCTGGTGCATGTTGAGTGGGCTGTTCGTGTGAAGCAGTGCAAGAGAGTTGTCATAGTCTCCAATGACACAGACATCTTTGCATTGCTTCTCCACTACAGCCCATACTTCCAAGAATTCGGGATGAAGGAGATCTGGCAGCAGTATGGCACTGGTGAGAGGCGGCGAATGCTTCCACTTGGAGCGTCACTGTCAAAGATTAAAGCACATATCCTGACTGGAGATGATTGTATGAGCAAGGTGGGGACTAAACATGCTGTTATGGCTTCTGACCCAGTCCAATACTTTTCCAACTTTGGAGAGGCAGACACCTTGACAGAGCAAGATGCAGCATTGGCTGAGAAGTACTTGGTGCGTGTCTGGGCTGGGACCAGGCCAACTACAACAACTAAAACATTTGATGACTTCAGGGTAAAAATATACACCAGTGGAAGTGCTGGAATTGATGCTCTCCCTCCCACAAGTAGTGGGATCAGAGGCCACATCCAACAAGGGGCTTTTCTGGTTCATATGGCATGCCACTTGCTTGCAACAGCCAAGGACCCCAAAGCAAGACTAGAGCAAACGGAACATGGATGGAAGGAGCACTTTGGCACACTCCTGCCATCAAAATGTCTGAAGCCCTTACCACCAAGTCTGCTCACAATATGTAAGTGTGCAGGCAAGTGTGACAATCGCTGATGTGGCTGTTGTGCCGCTGGAGTTTCATGCACCGTATTCTGCCATGAAAAAATCATCCTGTAAAAACCCACTAACATGCATGCACACATACAGTACACTTTGAGAGAAATCAGACTATATAGTGCACTTTTAGTTAATTTCGTAAATATAGTGCACTTTTTATGTAATTTGTATCACTTTTATTGCTACTTAGTTTTATTTGCACCCAATTGTTTTATTTTATATCATTGTACTAACACTCAATTAAAATAAAAGTTCAAAGGGGATGTTTATAATTGTTGCGTTTCTTCTCTTCATGTCTTGTTATAATTAAAACAAATTGTGGAAAAAAATACAATAAAAAGTGAATATAAAGAAAAAAAATCTTAATTGAGTTATTGAAAAATGATGTTGACATTGACATTTCAATGACAAGATGATCCTTAATGTTAAAAACAATATTAGCAATGAATGTTAAATGTCAGATTTAGTAGAATTAGACTTATTGCATCTGGTTTTTATTTCTAATAATGGCCAAGTTATGGCCAAGGAATAGGAAAATGACCCAATATGGTCATAACAATATCAGAAATTAATTCCACATACCATAATTAGTCAAAATAGAGGTATTACATGTGTATAAACATTCAGAAACAAAGAAGTTGGATTTTCATCATAATCCGATGGCGGCCATATCTGATTTGACCATTACGTAATTCGTGGCACTATGGCGGGCTATCACACCTGGGTGATTTTTCATGTCTAGTGACCCACTAACTTCAAGTGAGAAATTCCCCCAACACTAAATTGCGAACGGGTCTACAGGCCAGGTACTGGATTAAATAAGACTGATTGAATACTTTGATATTAATGATAATGAACTGGTTACCCCATCTATTTTGTGGGAGGGGGCAAAGCAGTGACAAGAGGTAAAATAATAGAAATAACATCCAGGAATAAAAAATTTAGATTAGCCAAACAAAATGAGAATAAAATCAGGAAACTGGAAAATGAACAAACAAACAGGTAAAATTAAAATTCTAGAATGTTTAAAGCAAGAAAGAAAGAAATTGGATGATTTGCTTACATATAAAGCAGAGGGGGCACTCAGATTTGTAAGCAGAAAATACTATGAGATGAGTAATAAGGATAGTAGGCTCTTGGCCTTTCAGTTACGTAAAGCTCAAGCAAGCAGGGTAAGTTCCAAAAATGAAACACCCAGATACCTCAACAATGCTAACACAACAAAATTATATAGTTAATGCATTTGAATATTATTATAAAAAATTAGGCCAGAAATTTATAAATAAGGAGGAAAAAGTTACGTTTTTTGCAAACAAATTAAATTAAATAAATTAACAGGAGAAGCAAAGGAAATGATATCCCCTATCACAGAAGAAGAAATAAAGGAGACTATTACAAATTTTAAAAACAATAAGTCAACTATGTGCTACATAATGAAGACCCCCCCCCCACATTCATGGTCTGACGCTATAATTACTGTAATTCATAAAACTGGAAAAGACCCTACACAATGTATGGCTTCCAGACCAATAAGCTTACTATGTCAGGATATGAAAAGTTTAACTTCAATAATAGCAAACAGCATATTAAAAAATTGGTCAGACCTGATCAGACTGGATTTATTAATAGAAGACATGTAACAAATAACATAAGAAGAGCTTTAAAAATAGTAAAACACCCTCAATGCTTCTCAGCTGAGAAAGCATTTGATAGGGTGGAACAGACTCTTAATTATATGGGGTTTCATGACACTTAAATGGGTAAAGATTTTTTACAAAAACCCTAAATCAAGAGTTTGAGTTAATGGTCATTGCTCAGAGTTTAGGGGAACTCGTCAGGGAGATGTGATGTCTCCAGTCTTATTTGCTCTTAGTATTGAGCCACTAGCGGAGTTAATAAGGAGCAACCCCAGGGGCCAGTTGTTCAAAAAGTTTAATCTGGATCAGAATGATCTGGATTTGGAAATCCCATGTTTTGCTATCCAGGATCAAGTAATCCATCTTACTTTTGTGCAGGTTTTTCAAAGCAAAATTGGATTGGATCATCCTGATCCAGATACACACCTTTTCAGATTACCAAATCTGGATTACTAGTGCTCTACGGAGCCCCTAAAGGGACATGGTGATGGAAAAAAATATGAGTTGGGAAAAAAACTAAAACATTCTCTCAGACAAGTTTTGCATAGCGTTCACCCGAGAAACCTTGCATTTGCTCGCAAAGAACGTTTGACTTGTTCATCTCTTATAATTGTATAAAAAAAAGTGATAAAAAACCACTTTAAATTTAATGTAATATTTCTGTTTGATATTTAAAGCAGTTTGGAGATTATTTTATGGCGCCAAAACCTTTTTTCCTTTTTCTGTAGGCTACCGAAAGACTTAATAGATAGCCTAATAATGTCTACTTCTAATTTATTACATCAACAATTAACTAATCAAGAGCAAAATAATGCTGCGTTCCAGGCAGGTTTTTGAGCCCGTAAGTTACGACTCCAAACCACGACTCACGACTTTGTAGCGTTCCAGGCAAAGTCACGCCAAACTGCCTGAGCGCAAGGAATTGTGGTAGCTAGATGTAAACAAAGCATGGCGGACTGTATGGGGCTTATGCTCATTTACAATCATTTCTATCGCCAAAGGTGCTTTCTCCTTGCTTATTTAAGGGAAACGGCGGAAAGGAAAAAACGGTGCATAAGGCAAGAGAAGCTGTTATACCTTTTATTTTACGTTATTTGTATATTTGGAAATGTATTTGGTATTAATTTATTCTTGCACTCAATGGACTGAAAACTAGGTAACGCTAGAAAAGCTGCTGATAATGCATAACATTTGCGGATACGCAACGTTAGAGCAATACCTTATTTTAATAAATGATTTGGTTTTTAATGTACGACTTTCATAAACACCACATCCGTAGGAGCTGCCATTGTTGTTTCACGGGCTATGTGACGTCAGAGCTCGTAATTGGGAGTACATCGATCTAGTACGAGTTCACGGGTGGGAAATCACTGGTTTGACTGCCGTTCCAGTGCACGGGTAGAAGGTTAGAAAAACACAGGTTACGGGTTGCCAGGAACGCGGCATAAAATAATATGTGTTTGTGTATTATATGATACAAATGTTGTACAAACAATTGTTTTTAAGTTACTACATTTTCTTCCTGGAATCCACCTTGAAATACTACCCTCTGTTGGGATCAGGATAATCCTGTTTTTTTGGATCAAAGTTATCCAAATCCTACTGACAAGTTTTGAACAACACAAACTGAAGGTTTGATCCAAATTAAAACTAGGATTGGATTCCGTGATCTAATCTGATTTCGGATTCCTTCTTTCCCTTTTGAACAACCCATTTTCAAGATTTGATCCAATCCGATAACCAAAATCCGATCAGCTTACCTTTGAACAACAGGGGATAGCAGATAAAGGAGGGAAGTGTCATAAAATTTAGTTATACGCAGATGAGGTATTTTTGAAAACCCTGTTTCATCTATCCCGGCCCTTTTAGAGTGCCTTAGAGACTATGGCTTAGTTTCTGGATACAAGGTAAATGCTGAGAAATCAGAGGCAATGATGATTTCAGGACATTGGCCCACTCAGTTAGATAATGAAGTATCTTTTCGATGGTCTAGTCAGGGTTTCAGATACTTGGGTGTTATCCTTACACCCATGGCATCACGTTTATACCTGGCTAACTACACACAGCTTTTTGAGTGCATAAAAAAATACTTGGCAAGATGGGAGGTACTACCTCTTTCCATGTTTGGAAGGATTGAAACAATGAAAATGAATATACTACCAAGGCTTCTCTTCCTATTTCAATCTCTTCCTGTTTTGGTTCCAGTCTCAGCATTTAATAAACTAGAAAAAATGATTTAAAAGTTTATTTGGCAAAATAAAAGACCAAGAATAAGACTTAAAATAATTATGTCAAATAAAGACAGGGGGGGTTTGAACCTTCCTAATCTTAGATACTATTATTGGGCTGCTCAGCTTAGGGCTATGGCTGCTTGGCTTGGCATCGATAAGGAGGCAGAATAGGATAATATTGAACAGAATTAGAGAAGTAATAACCTTATCACGTGCAATACCTATTAAAGGTAACGTCTCGGTTACGTTTGTAACCCTCCTGTGCGAGAAGGCTCACTGGGGGAAACGCATACTTGCATGGGCCCCGCGGCCAGCTGTGCGCTAGTGCATCCGTGCCGAGGGTCCCCTCGGTCAGGGAGTAGTACCAGCGGCAATGGGAAGAGTCGTGGGAGGCAAACAGATCTATCTGCGCGTCGCCGAACTGTTCCCAAATCAGCTGAACCATCTAGGGATGGAGTATCCATTCCCCGGAAGCAGCTGAAAGCGTGACAGCTTGTCGGCTGCACGATTCAGATCTCCCGGGATGTGAACGGCACGAAGCGACCTCAGATGCTTCTGACTCCATAGGAGGAGATGGCGGGCGAGTTGCGACATCCGGCGGGAGCGTAGACCACCTTGTCGGTTGATGTACGCTACTGTCGCTGTGCTGTCTGAACGGACCAGTACGTGCTTGTCCTTGAGCAGGGCTCGGAAGCGGTGCAGGGCAAGACGTACGGCCAGCAACTCGAGGCAATTGACATGCCAAAGGTGCTGGGGTCCTCTCCAGGAGCCCGCGGCAGCATGTCCATGGCGCCCCAGCCCGTGGCAGAGGCATCTGTTGTTACAACAACATGCCTGGAAACTCGTTCTAGGGGAACACCTGCCCGTAGAAAACTGAGGTTCGACCACGGGGTGAAGGTCTGACGGCAGGCACGAGTCACTGGGACCCGGAGCGTGCCGTGTTGCCATGCCCATCTCGGGACTCAATCGCGAAGCCAGTGCTGAAGCGGTCTCATATGAAGCAAACCGAGGGCGGAAGGGGAAAACAAAAGATTCTCCCCCGGCCCTCCACCGGGGAAAGGAGTAGTCCTGCTACCATCTCCTGGGAAAGAACCGATATCACCTTCGAGCCGCCCGTCTCAGGACTACCGCTTAGACTGCCGCTTGGCAGGCTGGGGGGCTGGGACGGGCGGGGCTGCCTTCCTGCGGCGTCCTCCGCGCCTCGGCCCGGGTGAAGGCTGCTGCTGGGGCCGGGCGGGAGGGGCGGGAGCTGCAGGAGGGCGGCCTCGGCGGGGAACGGACTAAGGCTTCTGGGCCGGCAGCTGGGTGGAGGCAGCAGCTGGCCGCCGGGGCAGAATATGTTTGATTGCCTCAGTCTGTTTCTGAGCGGTCAAGAACTGTTGGGCAAAGTCCTAGACCGCCCCGCCAAATAGCCCATCCTGGGAAATGGGAGAATTGAGGAAACGGTTTCGCTCAGATTCTCGCATATCAGCCATGTTGAGCCATAAATGCCGCTCCTGGACCACCGAAGTGGACATCACCTGGCCGAGAGAGCGAGGTCGGTGGCCGCCCGCAACTCCTGCATTAATGCAGGGTCAGCATTGCCCTTGTGCATGTTTCTGAGCACCTTGGCCTGGTAGACCAGTAGGGTGGCCATCGCATGCAGGGCGGACGCGGCCTGGCCCGCAGCTCTGTAGGTCTTCGCCACCAAAGTAGACGTAAACCTACATGCCTTGGACGGGTGCTTTGGGTCACCACGCCATGTCGCAGCGCTCTGCGGACACAGTTGCATCGCAACAGAGCGCTCAACAGGGGGAACCCCAGTGTACCCTTTCACTGCGGCGCCGTCGAGGGCAGTGAAGGCGGAAGTGGCTGCCGAACGATCGCGAAATGTCAAGGGAGACTTCCACGACTTCGACACCTCTTCATGCACTTCCGGGAAGAAGGGCACTGGGGGCTGACGGGTGCCTTCGGCACGGGCCGCCCCCAGATACCAATCATCTAACCGAGAACGCTTGGGACATGGCGGAGGGTTCCACACAAGCCCAAGAGCCTCGGAAGCCCGGGAAAGCATGACTGTGAGCTCCGGATCGGACTCGGGAAATGCTGGAACTCCCGAGGGAGGCAACACAGCCAAATCTTCATCTCCGAAGGAATCCAGCCCACCTTGTGATGCGGCGATCGACATGGAGTCCTCCGCCGGTGTGCCAAATGAAACGCAGGGCCCCGGACGGGAAGCCCCGGTGCCCTCATCTGGCAACACCTCAGGTTGCAGTGTGCTAGAGGGGGGTGTGGCCCGAGGAGGATTCGTCGGGTTGGCCCACACCGTCACCCTCAGATAACCCTGACCACCAGCCAAAGTATTCCCTCTCGTGGAGGAAATAGATTGGGGTGTGGTAGAGGGGACTCTCCCTCCACTACGGAGATCACTGAGTCTCAATCGCAACACTGCGATGGCCATGTTCCCGCAGTGGGAACATGACTCATCCATGAACGCGCGCTCGGCGTGCACAAGGCCCAAGCACGCCAAACAGCGATCATGCCCATCAAACGGAGCCACCAGCCGACCGCACCCAGAAACGGAGCACGGGCGAGACATCTTGAAAAAGACGTGCCGCGTGCAGCTCTTTTAGAGAGGAGTTTATTACTCTGCAGAAATGCTGAAGTGCCCAGGGAGAACACGCACGCTGTGCTAGATCACTGCACAGATCAGACAGGAATGCGGAACTCGCTGGAACGCGCAGTCACACCAACACTCCGGAGAGAAACTCGTCTTGAAGAGAAAAAACGCTCAGGCAGTAATACTCGGCTCTGAAGCAGAAACATACACTCACCTAAAGGATTATTAGGAACACCTGTTGAATTTCTCATTAATGCAATTATCTAATCAACCAGTCACATGGCAGTTGCGTCAATGCATTTAGGGGTGTGGTCCTGGTCAAGACAATCTCCTGAACTCCAAACTGAATGTCAGAATGGGAAAGAAAGCTGATTTAAGCAATTTTGAGCGTGGCATGGTTGTTGGTGCCAGACGGGCCGGTCTGAGTATTTCACAATCTGCTCAGTTACTGGGATTTTCACGCACAACCATTTCTAGAGTTTACAAAGAATGGTGTGAAAAGGGAAAAACATCCAGTATGCGGCAGTCCTGTGGGCGAAAATGCCTTGTTGAGGTCAGATGAGAATGGGCCGACTGATTCAAGCTGATAGAAGAGCAACTTTGACTGAAATAACCACTCATTACAACCGAGGTATGCAGCAAAGCATTTGTGAAGCCACAACACGCACAACCTTGAGGCGGATGGGCTACAACAGCAGAAGACCCCACCGGGTACCACTCATCTCCACTACAAATAGGAAAAAGAGGCTACAATTTGCACGAGCTCACCAAAATTGGACAGTTGAAGACTGGAAAAATGTTGCCTGGTCTGATGAGTCTCGATTTCTGTTGAGACATTCAGATGGTAGAGTCAGAATTTGGCGTAAACAGAATGAGAACATGGATCCATCATGCCTTGTTACCACTGTGCAGGCTGGTGGTGGTGGTGTAATGGTGTGGGGGATGTTTTCTTGGCACACTTTAGGCCCCTTAGTGCCAATTGGGCATCGTTTAAATGCCACGGCCTACCTGAGCATTATTTCTGACCATGTCCATCCCTTTATGACCACCATGTACCCATCCTCTGATGGCTACTTCCAGCAGGATAATGCACCATGTCACAAAGCTCGAATCATTTCAAATTGGTTTCTTGAACATGACAATGAGTTCACTGTACTAAAATGGCCCCCACAGTCACCAGATCTCAACCCAAAAGAGCATCTTTGGGATGTGGTGGAACGAGAGCTTCGTGCCCTGGATGTGCATCCCACAAATCTCCATCAACTGCAAGATGCTATCCTATCAATATGGGCCAACATTTCTAAAGAATGCTTTCAGCACCTTGTTGAATCAATGCCACGTAGAATTAAGGCAGTTCTGAAGGCGAAAGGGGGTCAAACACAGTATTAGTATGGTGTTCCTAATAATCCTTTAGGTGAGTGTAATGCGAGATTGCCACGCAATGCCCTTTATTCCGCAGACCCATGGCATCTTCATGCCATTGGCTCGTTTTTGTAGAGCTCAAATGGGACAGTGCCTTTAGTAAATGGGAAGAGAGTGGTTTAAAGATAATTAATGGAGAAACCATAAGATCTTTTTCTCAATTAGGCGATAGGTTTACACTGAGATCTAATGATTTCTTTAGATATTTACAATTACGACATTATATCACAATTCATAAACATTGGGACATAATTAAAAGATCTCCAACAAATGTTGAAAAATATTTTATCAATATTATTGAACAATCTACCTACTAAAAATCATATAGCACATATTTATGGAAAGTTAATGCAGGATCAATCTGATGACACGTTTCATATCAAAAGAAACTGGGAGCTAGAGTTAAATACTGTAATAGAAGATGAGATGTGGATAAATATATGTGCTGGCTGTCATAAGGGAATCAGCAGCCAAATGTGGAAGGAATTTGATTGGAAAATGAAAATGAGATTCTTCAGGGTTCCACTGGTGGTTGCCAAATTTGACAGTACTTCACCATTATCACAATGCTGGAGAGATTGTGGAATGGTGGGGGACTATGTGCATATATTCTGGGAATGTCCCAAAATACAAGTGTATTGGCAGGGGATTAAAAGGGAAATTAATAAAGTTTTAGAAAGAGATATTCCAATGCACCCAGAATTTTTTTCTACTTGATGGTTTCCCCTCAGATCTGTTCAGTAAATCCCACTTATTTGTATTGCATATTGTTAATGGCAGCTAGGAAGATAATCACTGTGAACTCGATGAAGGTGCACAAACCCACTGTGACAGAAGATAGATAGATAGATAGATAGATTTGAGAAAATGACTAAAATCTGACATTTTTCAACATAAGTGGGCACTAATTGAAACATATTTGCTTGAAGGAAATATATTTAATATGTTAATGTTTGAACAATGCAAATAATATACTGGTATGTGTTGTATTCTCTGAAAGTACTGTCAGGGGCTATTTACTTTAACTGTGTTTTTTCAAATTCTTTTATTTACTTTACATGATTAATATTCTATGTAAATGTTATGTAACAGTGCTCGGTTTATAAGAAAAGTTAAATAAAAACATAGATGACATTAAAAAATAACATCATAATATTTAAACATAAAATATAACTTTCCCCCCTTAGCGGCGCCCCTTATAACACACACACACACACACACACACACGTGCGTGCTCACCCACAAGCCAGTACGTGCATCAGCAAAACTTCACCTCAGACAAATCAGCACATATATATATATATATATTTTTGCAAATCCAGTCTCTTGTTTACAAACGAATCCAACACTGGTTATTAATGCAGTTGAGAGTGAGAGAGGTCGAGGGAGAAGGTGTGTGAATTACCTTAGTCTGTGTCTCTCAACAGTGAAATGAAGCGAACAAATGCAATGTCTTTACCCACTTGAGCTGGAACTTCATTAAAAATAAAGTTCAACCATGCATTCATAATATTGGAATCCAAAGGAAGCTTATGGCATGTTTGAAGCATGCCTTATTGCTTGGAAGTTCGATCTGGTTTAGCTCCACATAGGCCTATGTTATTTATCTATATCATGTTAAGCTTTTCTTTGACTATCAAGGAAGTGTTCAGCTCTGAAACTTACAGGATATTCTTATATTATGATGACCTTTTATATATCAAAAGCTCAAGGGAAAGTTGATTTCTCAATTCATGACCTATTTAAAAGTTATGCGTTATTTTACTAGTTACTTGAAAAAGTAATCTGATTACATAGCTCAAGTTACTTGTAATGTGTAACACTGGTTATTCAGTTGAGGTTGAGTCTGTGTCTCTCAACAGTGATCGGCATCAGCGTCTACTAGTGAAACGAGTTTATCTGCTTAGAGAACTTCGGTTTGTTTACTATATTTATTTTCTTGGCCAGTGTCACTGTCATGTCAAAACCTTTGAAATAACTGAAATCATTTGGCGGAGTGATATGGGAACTGTAATGCGGTCAAAACCTGCCGGAACTACTTTAGCCGTGCGTTTCCCTCAAAATAATTGCACATTTTAGAACCTTTATATACACTTATATCATATACCGTCATATCATCCAGCCATAAAACTTGTATAGTTTTTGTCAGTGTTTATTTAAAAACATCCAATTACGCAGAATATAAGATGGGTGAGTGTCAATACAATATATAGGATAAGACAAATAACAAATGAAAAGGAGAGACTGCAATTTTATTTTATAACATTTATTTTTAATCAATCTACAAATCGATGTTCCATCTTTTTCACATACAGTGCCATTAGAATATTTAAATATATATATATATACAAGAAAGAAAGAAAAAGGAGGTCATCAGTGGTGCACGCCCCTTCCCAGAATCAGCAGGATGAGTGTGTTCTTCTGTCCGTCAGTTCGGCGCTCAGAAGCGGAGCATCATCATGACTCGAGCCGCGCTGAACACCATCATCCTCGGGTTCATCCTCCTTCTGTCCCGATGCTGCGACGCAAACCGCAAACTCCTGGTGTTTCTCATCGATGGCTTCCGTTATGATTACATGGACGATTTACAAAACCTGGCCGGATTTAGAGAGATCGTAGAAAACGGTGTGAAAGTGGATTACCTGACTCCAGATTTCCCCAGTCTGTCCTACCCAAACTATTACTCTCTAATGACAGGCGAGTCTCACCAACTTTTCATCTTCTTTTTCTAACAAATGCAATCTTAAATAGTTGATTTGCTTTGATAAAGTACTTCAAACAAAAAGCCACCATATGTTACAATCTCTGCAGTCTCTCATGTTTTATAGTAAAGTTATTAGTCTTTTTGAACAGGAGCTTTGACCTTAAACTGAGACGTAGTGAAATATGAGAGATTATGGACTCCTGGAGCTCTTAATTATTCCCATATGCCTGTGTGAAGCCTTCACATACAAACATAATCATGGCACACCTTTATAAGGCTTAATGCATTCCTTATGTGAGATTTTATAGCACACCAAAACAGTGTAAAGGCACTCTTACTGTAGAACAACAGGAGTCTGTGGGATCTGAGATCTGCTCATTGATTATTGATTGAATGGGGTTATTGATTACAGGGGCCAGTCCTTCCTCTCGCCACAATGACCACAGAAAAACAGCTCGCCCTCACTGAGATTTATATAACAGAACCTATACAAGCAGATATTTTCACTGCAAAAAAAGATTTTTGTCTGGTTTCCAGTCCAAATATCTAATAATTCTTAAATCAAGATGCATTTACTTGAGTAAAAAGACATCTAAATGCAGTGAGTTTTTGCTTAAAACAAGCACAATGATCTGCCAGTGGGGTAAGAACAATAATCTGGTTTCTGTTTGGGACAAGGTTTTTCCATTTTGGTTTTATCTTCCAGAAAACAAAACAAAAAAATATCTTACGTCATTTTACTTATCTAGTAAATGCATCCCGATTTAAGAATGTTTTTGATATTTAGACCGGAAACAAGACAAAAATACGGTGTTCAAATTTAAAAATATTCTTTGAGATTTTTCAAACTTTTTTGTTTGTTTCATTTTTTATTATTTTGACTACAGTAACAATGAAAACTAATTATGAATATTTAGTAACATTACTGCTATCACTAGGCTACTATTAATGAGTATTTTCATATTTAAAAAAGGGTGTGTGTTATCAGTCATTTATTTGTGACTTGTTAAATATGGTTTGGTATCATTTAAATTTGAGCAATTCCAATTCTGCTAATCCATTCCTAATTTCAATTTTAATAAGGTAAAAAAAAAAAAAAAAAAAAAGGATATCGTTCACATTTATTCTAAGTTCATTACAAAAAATTTCACAGATGAAAAAAAAACAACAGGATAAAGAACACTTAGGCTATATGGTTTAAAAATACCACAAAAAAAACTAGCTTAACTAATATATATTTCAAGCATTATTAAAGACAAGTAAACACTCAGTAATTAAAGAAGAATAATGCCTTGCATTATGATCACTGTATTAAACTTGAGACTATTTGAATAAACTATACACATATTTATTAAAATCAATTTAGTCAATAGGAGGCGTAGGACCAATAAGTTCAAACCTAATAGCCTATTATAAACAGATTTCCTCAAATAAAAGGAAGTCTTTTATTGTTGTTCGTTACCACGGCAACCACTAACATGTTGATCACGGTTCTCGTCATAACATTTCATACCGTGTTGTCCCTCATAACCGGTAGTGTAACACGCCTAAGCGAGCTTAATTGTTACTAGTTTGAAATGAGAGAAGAAAACGGAAAAGTTGTGTAATCTTTCAAAATCCTCCCTCGCCTTGCTCATCTTCCGAGTGGACATTTCTCTGAACCAGCCGTGCGCGAGCGCCAGAGAAAACCAACGCATGAAAAACCTGAGGTAAAATTTGATTTGTTTTCTGCTGCAGATATACACTTAAAAATAATATTAATTTCAAGATGTAACATTAACATGACAGTCATTTAAACATAGACTTCGTAAAAGCTCGCACATCCCTAACAGAAACTGTATTCAAATGTAAAATAACTCTGCACTTTATAAATCAAATATACATTACAAATATAGTTACAAAAATTATTCAGTCAAGAACAGCGAGTGAATCTTTGTCTTTTGATTAATGTTATAGAAATGGCAGCAGGAATATTAGGCTGCTGTCACTTTAAGAGCTGCACAGATCCTGCTGCGTGACTGGAGTAAAACGCGAGTAAAACAAACGGTTATCAGTTTAAACTAAAGGTTGGACTCGATATAGTGTTCCTTACCAAAGATCAGTGATCTATGGATACTGACCTGCAGCCAGGAATTGGGTTTCCTGACATTTATACAAGTCTGCTTTCGCTGTCACTCATTCAATAAATGGATCTCACGAAGTTGTTATATTAATCAGTGAAGCTGACGACACAATGAATCTCTTATTTACATAATGTCTACACTTCTTTAGAGAGGATATGCGTGCGTACAGAGCTCAGCACTGGACAAACACTCGAGCGGTGAGTGGATTCTCACTTCAACACCTGTGATTGGCCATTGCATTCAAGAAATCAACAAACGTGTCTGTGATTGGCTACATTACTCACCGAAGCAAAAACACGTTGGAATTTGAACCATTTGAAGAGCGCAAATACAGGTTACGCACTGGATCTTTTGCCAACTCTTTCACTAATATGAATATACGAACTGATATTGATTCTTAAATCCCAAGAATCGATTAGTCATCCTGTTTTCAGTTGATGAACGAACAGGACATTGTAACGCGCCTCCCATCCAATAAATCACAATAATCTTTGTGCTTTGTTACCATTGATATGAAACTCTCCGATTTCAAATTACGTCCATTTTATTCCCAAATTCAAAAACATATATATACCCTTTTGGCGCTGTGGCGTGAGATCGCTCTGGCGCAGCTCAGATCAAGAGAAGTGGCAGCACACATGAACTGATCTTCTCCGCCTTAACAGTTACAGTGCGAAATAAACAGACATGAATGAGCATCTGAAAGTGTGAAAAGATATAGTACAACTTACCAAAATCCATATCATTGAATCGCTCAGTGTTTCAACGGTGGAAAAACGTCAGTAAAACAGCTTGTAACGTCACATTTACCTCAGAAAACCATATCCAGTGTCCATAAACTCGTTAGTCAGCTAGAAAAATTAACTCTAGAGAGGAGCATTTTGCTAAATATATGCACCGTATTACACAGGCTATTCATTATAATTTGTAATGATGTCTTTACTACCTTTCTGGAGCTTGAAATTGGGTAACTGCGTAGCTGTCAATGGAGGAAAGCTCTCAGATTTCATCAAAAAGATCTCCATTTGTGTACCAAGATCAACGCAAGTTTGGGTGAACTAACCCTTTAAAGGTTTATTTGACTGAAATTCAAACAATGATGCAACTGTGCTAGATGAGTTTTGGTAAAAGCTCCTTTATGAAAACAGATGTTTGTGATTACTACTATAGGGATTTTGTGTATAATGCATACAGTGACTGCAAAAGATGTATTTTAGGTATGGGAGAGGCATATTTTGAGTTGTGATATTTGGGTCATTGGGCTAGTTTTGTTATGCAGACCTGGCAGCCGTGTGGCGCTGAGCTCCAGCACACATGCTTTGACCTGCAGCGTCCACCAATAACAGCAGCTCCCTGCCAACACTTTAACGCTTTGCTGATGGCAGTTGTTTTGTTTGGGTACATTCCCCTCTCCACAAAGCTTCAGAAGAACGTCCGCCTCGAGCTTTCACAAAGAAATCAAACAATGAGAGCAAAGCTGCAACACTGGGACGGACATCAGACCAGATCACAGTGCAATGAATCTGTCTTAGAACAACATTCATTAGTGCCATTTAATTTGAAAGAAATTAATGCTTTTGTTTAGCAAGGATGCATTAAACTGATCAAAACTTTCTATTGAACTTTCAGTGCATCAAATAAAAACGTATCATGATTTTGTCATGGTTGGTGACCCAGGAACAGGCTGAAGACTCAGAAGATCACAGTCAAACATAAACTTTAATCTTCTTCACAGGAACATGCAGATAGGCACCAGAAACACAACCTTACATAACAATGACTAGACAAAGACTGAGCGAACGAGAGGAACTTAAACAGGAAGACCAAACAAGCAGACAGACTTTTGACAGATTTCCACAAAAATATGAAGCAAACTGTTTTCAGCATTGATAATAAACATAAATGTGACTGAAGACTGGAGTAATGATGATAAATTCAGCTTTGATCACAGGAATAAATGACACTTTACTATATATTCACATAGAGAACAGCTGATTTACACTGGAGTCATATTTCACTGTTTTACTGTATTTATGATCAAATAAATGCAGCCTTGGTGAGCAGAAGAGACTTCATAATTCATATTTAAACGTGCATGAACTACTTGTTGAATCTGTTGAGCATCATATAATATTTGTATTTGATTAATGAACGTTCGTTGGGCTGTGACTTGCAGGCACGGCCAAAGGTTCTTGCCGTGCTGATGGTTTTATAGCTGGTTTGGTGTTATTAAAGGAGTGTGTTTGTTTGTTTAACCTTTGCATTTCTTAGAAGCGCTGACCCTGCTCTTTGCACTGTGAACATCTGTACAGTCAGCACTTCAGCTTAAAATTACATTTAAACATTAGTTAGTCCTGGGCAGGCAGTCAAGGGTCATTACCAATAACATCTCAGAACTCATTTAAAATTAAATTAGAAATTAACCTTTGCATGGGCACTTACGTTAAAATTAAAGGTGTTTGCCAAGGCCTAATGTGGTTGCTTGTGTGTTTTGGGTGATGTGGACTCTCTTTTAGCGTATGTTTACGGGATTTTTTTTTGTCAGATCCCTTAGAAGCTCTCCTTAAATAGCTGCATGATTTGAGGAATCATAAACGTCTTTAGCATAAACAGTGCAGAACGGGTTACACACTGAAGTTTAATATTAAAGGTAGGGCTGCATAATAAAATGAAATAAACCAAAACAACAGTGTGAGTGCAACAGTGGCCACTTTTTTATCTGTGCTGGTTCCGGAAGTATTTTTTCCTTTCATTTCTCCCATAGGGATTTAAAAAAAGTCTTTGTTAAAGAGATATCAACCATTAACCTCACCTGTGAGGAGAATCACAACATTACAAACTTTGATTTGAAGCAAAAAATTATTTGAAACTCAGACAAAAATACAAAGACTGTGAACAGCTCTAGCGAGGGAAAGAACTACAATCCCATGAAGCATTGTGAACAGCACAATCCAATTAAAAATGATGGAGAAATATAAAACTATATAAAAAAAAATATTTTTCAAGTTTATTGCAAAATATGCAGACGGACATGCTCAAATTTGTTGGTACCCCTCCACAAAAATAATGAAGAATGCACAATTTTTTCAGAAATAACTTGAAACTGACAAAAGTAATCGGCATCCAACTGTTTATTCCATATTTAATAGAAATCAGACTTTTTAGTCAACATGATATAGGTAGGGCTATAAAACAAATGAAAATGGCATGGACAAAAACGATGGGACCCCTAACCTAATATTTTGTTGCACAACCTTTAGAGGCAATCACTGCAATCAAACGTTTTCTGTAGCTCTCAGTGAGACTTCTGCACCTGTTAACAGGTAGTTTGGCCCACTCTTCCTGAGCAAACTGCTCCAGCTGTCTCAGGTTTGATGGGTGCCTTCTCCAGATGTTTGATAGGATTCAGATCAGGACTCATAGAAGGCCACTTCAGAATAGTCCAATATTTTGTTCTTATCCATTCTTGGGTGATTTTAGCTGTGTGTTTTGGGTCATTATCCTGTTGGAGGAACCATGACCTGCGACCGAGACAGAGCTTTCTGACACTGGGCAGTACGTTTCGCTCCAGAATGCCTTGATAGTCTTGAGATTTCATTGTGCCCTGCACAGATTCAAGGAACCCTGTGCCAGGCACAGCAAAGCAGCCCCAAAACATAACCGAGCCTCCTCCATGTTTCACTGTAGGTATGGTGTTCTTTTCTCTGAAAGCTTGATTTGTGAACATAGAGCTGATGTGACTTGCCAAAAAGCTCCAGTTTTGACTCATCTGTCCAAAGGACATTCTCCCAGAAGGATTGTAGCTTGTCAATATGCATTTGAGCAAATTTTTTGTTTCAAAAGTGGACTCCTCCTGGGTCTTCTTCCATGGAGCCCACTTTTGCTCAAAAAGCGACGGATGGTGCGATCAGAAACTGATGTACCTTCACGTTGGAGTTCAGCCTGTATCTCTTTGGCAGTTATCCTTGGTTCTTTTTCTACCATTCGCACTATCCTTCTGTTCAATCTGGGGTTGATGTTCCTCTTGCAGCCATGCACAGGGAGGTTGGCTACAGTTCCATGGACCTTAAACTTCTTAATATTTGCTGTTGTCACAGGAACATCAAGCTGCTTGGAGATGGTTTTGTAGTCTTTAGCTTTACCATGCTTGTCTATTATTTTCTTTCTGAGCTCATCAGAGAACTCTCTCCTTTGCTTTCTCTGGTCCATGTTCAGTGTGGTGCATATATGATAGCAAACAGCACAGGGACTACTTTTCTCCATTTAAATAGGCTGAATGACTGATTACAAGATTAGAGACATGTGGGATACTAATTAAAGAAACTAATTAGTTTGAAATATCATTATAATCCAATGATTTATTATCTTTTCTAAGGGGTACCAACAAATGTGTCCAGGCCATTTTAGAATATCTTTGTAGAATAAGCAATAATTAATCTCTTTTCACAGCTTTTTTGCTTTATTCTATGGCATACCAAAGGCATGCAAGTATAAATAACTTTTAATTTCATCACTTTTCCGGAGGAATGAAGCATTATTTCAGTGAGCTGTAAGGGTACCAACAAATTTGAGCATGTCTGTATATATTCAAATATTTAAGTATTTTGAGAGCGTAGAGAGACTGACATTCGCATTATGTCATTTGCAGTGCTTCATGGGAGTGGGCGGATATTACGAGATCTTTGCTTGTTTCGACAGCATCATGGGTAATGTAGTTTCCTTTCAGTCGATGAGCCAATGGCGAATTGCGAACCGCCCTGCAGCGCGGGTATAAATATGGAAGCAGATGCAAGCACATTCAGCTTTTTGCTTCAGAGCTGAGCGGTTCAAGTGTTCTGCTCTTCCAGTCACCAGTGAGTGTTCAACGAGTGACGACTGCTCTATCCGGTGTTGGTGTGACGGCACTGCAGTGGTGGTCGCGATTCCCCAGAGCATTTCCTGCTGTTTCAAAACAATCTAAAAGAGCTTTGCACACTGCAGGCTGCACTATTTCCTGCAAGCTGTGCCGCGGCCATTTCCCCTGTGCGTTTCAGCACTATAAAGAGAGCTAATTTCCCTAAAAGAGCAAGCACGAGTGTGACACTGCATCTTTTTAAAGATGTCATTCCACCCGTGTGTTTCTGGATGCAGTCGTTACCTCGGGCCGGCTGACAGTCATGATCGTTGCCTCACGTGTCTGAGCTTCAAGCATGCTGAGGTAGCTTTTGTGGATGAGGCATGTACCCACTGCGGGTAGATGTCCATCGGGGTGTTGTCCCCTCACCTATACCCCGATCTAGTTCCTCTTCTGGGCCTCAGAAGAGGGCTACTTTGGTGAATAGCCAGGGTGACCTGAGGATCACAATGGGGGCTAACCCGTCGAGTCAGTCTTCATGGGCCCCCCGCTCCTATAGCATACCGCAAGATGTGGAGCTTCCGGAGGAGCGCACTGGTCCTTCTCATGGGGGACCAGACGATTCATTTGGGGCTCCACCGGACGAACACATGTCGATCACTGCATTGTAACGTGAGCTTGCAGGGCTCACAAAATCGCTAGCCCATCGTCCAGGGGCTATGTGTTTTCCAGTCGGGCTACCAAAATGTATCACCGCCCTGCCCGACGGGCAGTTTAGCTGATCGGTTTCGCACCGCACGAACAAGTAGTGTGGAGGCAGCGCAGAAGCTGTGCGTATGGAGAGCGGAAGCAGAGCGCACCCGTTGTGCTTTTCACATTGGCAGCGTTTTTTTGCGAATACACAAAAGTCTCGTCCATTCTGTCACCTTATCCGGTGTTCTCCTCCGACCCCTGTCTGTCTCGTGCTTTGATTTATTATGGGCAGCATGTATCTGCTGAGAATGTGACCATGTTCCCCTCTGTCCCAAATACATATGCATATAACATGCTGTATATAGGTAGTTTACATGATAAAAGTAACCTTAAAGTTAAGATATGCCTCTAGTTTTAACCATTTAAACGCCTCTGCGTGCGGTGTACATGCTCTAATCTGTTAACATTGGCCCCGGAAAAAATAAGCGCTGCTTATGCTCTGCTAACGCGTGCGCGCAAGTGTGTGTGTGCGTGTTAGCGATACGCAGTTCTATATCCACCGATCGGGCGGGCCAATACTAAAAAATAAATAACATTCAAATGAATGAATTCAATAATTAATTGTGGGTGGATGAGAGATAAATCATTATTGTGTTTGTTTGATAAAGACACAACTCTCATTTCATTTGAAAAATGCAACGAACGTGCATTACTTTTTTACTTTTATTTTCAACTCCTCAGGGAAAACTAATTAAGGAAATCATACGTCTAGAACACCTCCTAGTGGTCATTATATAAAACACAAAGGAGTTATTTAAAAAATATTAAATATTGTTTAATAACTTAGAAACTCTGTGAAACACAGTGTATATATGACAGTAAACTAATAAAGCCTATATCCAGTCTTAGCTTGGGTTGAACATATTTAGTGTTGTGTGTTCGGGAAGCTGCACTGACAGAAACAGTGACAATTTAAGATTGTGATTAGACTATTAAGGAAATGTAATTATTACTTTACGTTTATTTTTTTGTTGCTGAATGAAAGAGATTGCATGCACAGGGGAGGAAATTGTGAAAATCGATGACACAGCCTCAGCAGCAGCCTCCACCTAGCCCACAGCATGGAGCCGATCGCAGGAAGGCAGCACAGCCCATCCAGGCCCCTGCCAAACCAGGCAGCAAACGAAAGTGAACAGCTCTTCGGGAGATGGAGACTGCATCATTCCTTCTTCTGGAGGAGGGCCGGGTGGAGAATCTTTTGTTCAGTTTTGTTTCTGTTCTGCTGCTGGTCCCACAGCCAGCGATACCCAAATGTTCAATAAAAGAGTAGTTTCCTCTATCCCTGGGTCCCAAGAGGGCATGGATGGCGGTGAGCGATGCTATGCCTTGCCACCCTTATCCCCCTCTCCTATCGCCAACAGGCAGCAGCGTGCGCTTCGGACGTCCTCCTCACGCACCCGGGATGCTGTGCCTTCCGAGTCTTGTCCCTGCACCTAGCCCCACTGCCAAGTTCAGGGGCATTCAGTTCACCTCTGTGCTGGATGAGGGAGCCCATGTCTTACAGGCGGAGATCACTGTCCTAATGGTGAAGGACGCGATATAGCCCATACTTCATTGGACCCAAGACAAAAAAAAAGTGCTGGCCAACGCAAGTATGCGTTTCCCTCAGTGAGCCAACTTGCACAGACACTGTGCCCCAGCCTGGATATGTGCACAAGATTCCCACCCCTTTCATGGACCAGCTGGTGAACCTGCAAGCACTGCCCCTGGAGGAGGCTGACCCAGCCCTCGCTTTGCTCTGTCCCGTTTGTGCTTTGCGCCTTTACGTGGACTGAACGCACAGCTTTAGGACCTCAGACCAGTAGAAGGGAAATGCTGTCTCTAAGCAGAGGATGGCCCACTGGATAGTGGATGCCATCGTCTTGGTGTACCAAACCCAAGGCGAGCCGTGCCCCCTTTGGTTGAGAGCTCACTCCTGGGCCTGGCGCACGACGCCTCAATGGCAGATATACTGAATGTAGACCTGTGGGCTGGGCGACACCCAACACATTCGCTAGGTTCGTTAGTCTTCATGTTGAACCAATATCCTTCCTTGTTTTTGCCTTAAGTAGCCAGTAACACAGGAGACCCGCTTTGAATCTCACTTGCTGCGCCATTCCCCTCCTAAGGACCAGATACGTGTGCTATCTTGCTCTCAGGTGAGTTCCCCAGTTGGCAAACCCTGTTTGAGTTCCTCCAGCACCCTCGGCAGGCAGAGATGGCGGAGACATCCAATGCCAGGCCTAACACTCATAAGTACGCTCAGTGGTTGACCCCTGTGCTAGGCTAGGTGCCCATATGTTGCGATCCCTATGGTGATTCCATATATGTATTCTTCCACAGTACAACTCCCCTTTCGGCGAGCCAGTGTCTTTCCCTCGGCAGAATCCACTCTGCCATCCCTGCCGGTGTTGACTTCCCCCGGCCGAAGCTACTCCAGAGACCTTCCATATGTAGAACTGCCCTAATGGCCAGTTCATATGTGTAACTTCCCCATGACACCTCCCTACAGGCAGGATGTTGCCTCCGTAGCGTGGAAAAGGCACGCTTTCCCAGTGTTATCCAATAGTCTTACTGTATGGGTCAAGCGAAACAGCAGTAATCAACCTTTTCTGCGTAAGCCCTGTCCTATATTCCACCCCAGCTGGTGCGGGGGTGATCAGGTGGCTTACACGGGGCACTGGAAGAGGCAGCAATGGTGGTGCTTTGGTAGGGATCCCATTACGTCAGTCAACGTAGCATCGAACGTGACTGACTGAAAGGGAATGTCTAGGTTACCTATATAACCCTCGTTCCCTGAAGGATTACTGACGTAGAGCCCAATCACCTTCGAGTGAATAGACATTGGCCTGAAAGATTTGCATCTCGGAAGATGGTGGCCTGGTCTGATGAATCACTTTTTCTTTTACATCAAGTGGTTGGCCGGGTGCGTGTGCATCGCTTACCTGGGGAACACATGGTACCAGGATGCACTATGGGAAGAAGGCAAGCCGGCGGAGGCAGTGTGATGCTTTGGGCAATGTTCTGCTGGGAAACCTTGGGTCCTGCCATCCGTGTGAATGTTACTTTGACACGTACCACCTACCTAAGCATTGTTGCAGACCATGTACACCCTTTCATGGAAACGGTATTCCCTGGTGGCTGTGGCTCTTCCAGCAGGATAATGTGCCTGCCACAAAGCAAAAATGGTTCAGGAATGGTTTGAGGAGCACAACAATGAGTTTGAGGTGTTGACTTGGCCTCCAAATTCCCCAGATCTTAATCCAGTCGAGCATCTGTGGGATGTGCTGAACAAACAAGTCCAAACCATGGAGGCCCCACCTCGCAACTTACAGGACTTAAAGGATCTGCTGCTAACATCTTGGTGCCAGATACCACAGCACACCTTCAGGGGTCTAGTGGAGTCCATGCCTCGATGGGTCAGGGCTGTTTTGGCAGCAAAAGTGGGACCAACACAATATTTGGAAGATGGACATAATGTTATGCCTGATCGGTGTATACATTATGTACTTATGTACTATGTACTTATATGCTATGTACTTATACACAATCTACTCATACACTATGTACTTATGCACTATGTACTTATACATTATGTCGATTGCTCCTGTCTGCCTCCTGTCTGCCCGTTGCAGTGTTTGCAGCTCTGTACAGCTTTTGAATCACTATTTGATATTCTTCCTTGTTGTTTATACTGCTAAATATAACTTACTCATCACCATATATTGTTTAATATTGCCTATCACGTTAAAATTGACATTGTTAGCTTTTAATCTAAATCACTATCACAACGTGTTAGCATTTCACAACGCGTTAGCATTTCCCTAGCCTGTTATCCTGCCATTTGTGCATCCGGGTTTCCTGTTTTTGTCTCTTGTGCCTTTACTAGTCCATCAAACAACTGTGGTAAGTTGGATTAATCAACAAATACGGTAAGCCATGTCTTCTCCTTTTATTGTCACCTGCACTACATGTTTCATGTTTAGTATATCTGTCTCCGTTGGTGAACAAGGCTTCACATGTGATAAATGTAAGGAGATAGTCAGGCTGACGGAGAAGTTTTCAGAATTAGAGACACGCATCCAGACTTTATTTGAGAGTAGTGAGAACGAAACAGCTTTAGACACTGCTTTGGATGCGACTAGCTTAGTGAAATCTGTACATTGTTCGGTTCCGGCTGTAGAGCCCGTGCAGCAGGGCAACTGGGTGACGGTGAGACGGCATAGTCACGGATCAAAAAAACACTCTTCCGTTCCGATTAGAACATCAAACAGGTTCTCCCCACTCAGTGATGCACCCACTGAGAATCCTGTTGAAAGTGCCCTAGTTATTGGCGATTCTATTACACGAAACGTGAAAATAGAGACACCAGCCACCATAGTCACATGTTTACCGGGAGCCAGAGCGCCTGACATCAAAGCTAATTTAAAAGTGCTGGCTAATGCTAATCGTAAATTCTCTAAGATTATTATTCATGTCGGCACAAACAATGTTCGACTTCGCCAGTCAGAGATCACCAAAATTAACATTAAAGAGGTGTATGAACTCGCAAGTACGATGGCAAATCGTATTTTTTGCTCTGGTCCCCTCCCCATTAAAAGGAGTGATGAGATACTTAGCAGACTATCATCACTCAATGGCTGGTTGTCTAAGTGGTGTCCGCAAAATAACATAGGGTTCATAGACAATTGGAAAAGCTTTTGGGGCAGACCTGACCTGTTGAAAAGAGATGGTATCCATCCCTCCTGGGGTGGTGCCGCTCTTCTCTCTAGTAATTTGGCACATAGTCTTAAAGCTAAACCTTGACTAACTAGGGCCCAGGTCAGGAAGCAGACGGACTGGCTTATCCGACCGTCTGCTAGCTGTCTCGCGTCACAGAAGTCAGATAAATCCCAGCACATAGAGACTCTTTCACCTAGATATTATCACATAGAGACTGTGTCTGTTCCACGAATTAGTAAATACAAAAAACCATCAAAACCATTCAACGGTAAAAATGTAATTGATGTCCAACAAATAAACAACAGATATAATACAGATGAACAAATGATAAAGCTCAGGCTTCTGAATATTCGATCCCTTTCTTCAAAAATGCTTATTGTTAATGATATGATTACAGATAATAATCTAGATGTGCTGTGTTTGACAGAAACCTGGCTAAAACCTGACGACTACATTACTTTAAATGAGTCCACCCCACAAGATTATTGTTATAAACACGAACCGCGTCTGAAAGGTAAAGGGGGAGGTGTTGCTGTAATAATAATATATTCAGTATTACTCAGAAGTCTAGTTTCAGTTTCAAATATAATTCTTTTTAAGTTTTGGTGCTTTATGTAACGTTATGTAGTGAAATTGATAAATCCTGTTTAACATTTGTGTTGGCTACTGTATATAGGCCACCAGGGCACAATACACACTTTATCAGAGAATTTGCTGCTTTTTTATCAGAGTTAGTACTGGCTACAGATAAAGTCCTAATTGTTGGTGATTTTAATATCCATGTAGACAATGAAAAAGACGCATTGGGATTGGCATTTAGAGACATTCTAAACTCTATTGGAGTTAGGCAACACGTATCAGAACCCACTCATCACCGTAATCATACTCTAGACCTAATATTGTCACATGGAATAAATGTTGATACCATTGAAATTCTGCAGCAGAGCGATGACATCTCAGATCATTACCTAGTATCATGTATACTTAATTTAGCAAAGGCTGCAAAGCCGTCCCCTCGCTTCAAATATGGCAGGACTATCACTGCTGAGACTAAAGATTTCTTTATAAATAAACTTCCTCATCAGTTTCATCTCCTCAGCATTCCAGATAGCCCAGAGGAACTCGATGTTGCAACAGAAACTATTGACTCTCTCTTTTCCAGCACTTTAGACAAGCGCTCCTCTGTGCTTAAAGAAGATTAAAGAAAATAGTCCAACGCCGTGGTACAACGAGCACACCCGGGCCCTTAAAACAGCAGCCAGAAAAATGGAGCCCAGCTGGAAGAAAACAAAACTGGAAGTTTTTTGCATTTTGTGGAAAGAGAGCATGATTTCATACAGAAAGGCCGTAAAAACTGCTAGATCTGCTTATTTCTCGACTCTCTTAGAAGAAAACAAACACAACCCTAGGTATTTATTCGATACAGTGGCTAAATTAACCAAAAATAAAGCTTTAACTTCTGATGTCTGCCAACAGCACAGCAGTAATGACTTTATGAACTTCTTTACTTGTAAGATTGGTAATATTAGGAAACAAATTATAACCATGCAGCCGTCTACTACTGTATCACATCAGACAGAGCATTGTAGTGTCACTGAGAAAAAATTACATTCATTCACTGTTATAGGAGAAGAAGAATTGGCTAAACTCGTTAAATCATCTAAATCAACAACATGTATGCTCGACCCTATACTTACTAAACTACTAAAAGAGATGCTTCCAGAGGTCATAGATCCTCTTCTTAATATCATTAATTCATCCTTGACTTTAGGATATGTACCGAAAACTTTTAAGTTGGCTATTATTAAACCACTTATTAAAAAACCGCAACTTGACCCTACAGAATTAGTCAATTACAGGTCAATCTCAAATCTACCCTTTCTGTCAAAAATACTAGAAAAGGCAGTGTCCTCAAAATGATGCTCCTTTTTTAGAAAGAAATGGTATCTGTGAGGTTTTCTAGTCAGGATTTAGACCGCATTATAGTACTGAGACTGCTCTCATTAGAGTTACAAATGATTTACTCTTATCATCCGATCGTGGTTGTATCTCTCTGTTAGTGTTACTCGATCTTAGCGCTGCATTCGATACCATCGACCACAACATTCTTTTGAATAGACTTGAAAATTATGTTGGCATTAGTGGAATTGCATTGGCATGGTTTAAATCATACTTATCTGACCGTTATCAGTTTGTAGCAGTAAATGAAGAGATGTCACACCGATCACAAGTTCAATATGGAGTACCGCAGGGCTCAGTGCTAGGACCGTTGCTTTTCACCCTGTACATGCTACCACTGGGAGATATCATTAGGAAGCATGGCGTTAGTTTTCATTGTTATGCTGACGATACTCAGCTCTATATTTCTTCACGCCCTGACGAAACCTACCAATTCACAAGATTAACGGAATGCATAGCTGATATAAAAAATTGGATGACTAGTAATTTCCTGCAACTTAATTTAGAAAAAAACTGAATTTTTAATTATTGGACAAAAAAACTCCACATATAGTAACCTAGAATACTGTCTAACACTTGATGGCTGCTCTGTCAAGTCCTCGTTGTCAGTTAGGAACCTGGGTGTGCTCTTTGATACCAATCTTTAATTTGAAAGCCACGTTTCTAGAATCTGTAAAACTGCATTCTACCATCTTAAAAATATATCTAAATTACGGCATATGCTTTCAATGCAAAATGCTGAACAGTTAGTTCATGCGTTCATGACCTCAAGGCTAGATTATTGTAATGCTCTACTAGGTGGTTGCCCTGCTCGCTTAATAAATAAACTGCAGCTGGTCCAAAACGCAGCAGCTCGAGTTCTTACTAGAACCAGGAAGTATGACCATATTAGCCCGGTTCTGTCAACACTGCACTGGCTCCCTATTAAACATCGCATACATTTTAAAATCTTGCTAATTACTTACAAATCACTAAATGGTTTAGCTCCCCAGTACTTGAGCGAGCTTTTAACGCATTATACTCCATCATGTCTATTGCGGTCTCAAAACTCTGGCCAGTTGATAATACCTAGAATATCAAAATCAACTGCAGGTGGTCGATCCTTTTCCTATTTAGCACCTAAACTCTGGAACAGCCTTCCTAGCATTGTTCGGGAAGCAGACACACTCTGTCAGTTTAAATCTAGACTAAAAACGCATCTTTTTACTATGGCATACACATAAAACATTTTTAATTTATATTTTATTCAAATTGTTAGGCTGCATTAACTAGGTCAGCCGGAACCGGGAACACTTCCCATAACACCTGATGTACTCGTTACATCATAAGAGGAATGGCATCTACGCTAATGTTAGTCTCTCTGTTTATCCCGAGGTTTACTGCAGTCAGCCTGATCCGGGCCGTATCTAGATCAGATGGTGGACCAGCGCCCAGACATTACCAACGCATCCCTGAAGTGTCTGCAGAGACCGTGTCAATTAGTCTACCCTCTGAAATTGCTCATCGACATGGCATCCTCAATGGATCCATCTCCGGCGTGATGACTCCGATATTTCGAATATTCCTATTTAATAATTGTTTAGTCGACACGCCATCCTCAATAAACCCGTCTGCGGCGTGATGCCTCCGATCTTTCGAATAATCCGATCTAATATTACATCTGACCTATAAGGCTGCCAAAATAATAAACATACACTGTTTGTTAATTGGCCAGAGGAGAACTGGCACCCCGACTGAGCCTGGTTTCTCCCAAGGTTTATTTTTCTCCATTAGGCCACCTGATGGGGTTTTGGTTCCTTGCCACTGTCGCCTCTGGCTTGCTCAGTTGGGGACACTACATTTTCAAATAAATATCCAAATAAATTTAATTACTAAACTAAATTAACTATATCAACTACATTACTTAAATATATATGATAATTGAAATGAGCTAGATGACATTACCGTTTTCTCCAGAGCGGCTGTACAGCCGAATCAAATTCGGTTGCATTATTTTCCTGTTTAACAATGTGAAGCTGCTTTGAAACAATCTGCATTGTAAAAAGCGCTATATAAATAAAGTTGACTTGATTATGTACTTATGCACTATGTACGTATGTACTATGTACTTATACACTATGTACTTATGCACTATGTACTTATGCACTATGTACTCAAGCGTGTAGTTTTATAAGGTTATTTTTTTCATTCAACATCAGAGTCTGATGCCCCCACCCTGCTACGTAATTAAAGCTGAGAAAGTTGAGTGTGTGAAGTATCCAACATTCCACACTTTGGCTGCTTCTCAAATGGAAAGCTGCGCCCTAGCAAGGCTGCATATCTCGGCTGCCTTTCTCATCATGTGATGTCTCAGTTTGAAGGATCATTGGAAGGCAGCCTTTGTTTCATGTCCTTCATTTTGCTTATTTTGAAAGATGCATCAAGTGTATCCTTCGTGTCCTCCAATCACCCAAAATCCTTTGCACACATTCCAGTTTACAGGATGTAGTCTTCCATTTGAGAAGCACCCTCTGTTTTTTCAGTTAATTAAGTGCTATTTTAATTAAATGCAATTTTTCTCTTTGGAATTTTCAATATGAACTCACTACTTGCACTCTTTATACTACAAAGCGACATAGAATAGTGCATGTATGTGAATTGGGAGGCATCTAAGGAGTATCCATTGGGATCTCAGAGGCAGGTTGATTAAAATCCACCCTTGTGTGCTGTAAACACTCATGAAGTCATTTTGCACTTCTCCTCATTTCCAGGGCGCTACTGTGAGGTGCACCAGATGACTGGGAATTACATGTGGGATACGGGCACCATGAAGGAATTCCTGATCGGAACCAATCCGGACAGCCGTCTCCCCCTGTGGTGGGATGGATCGGAGCCGCTGTGGGTCACCATGCAGAAACTAGGGAAGAGAGTCTACATGTACTACTGGCCAGGTCAGTTTATGTCACGAATAGAGTACAATGTGGGGCCAGGGTTATTATAGTTAACTAAAACTATATTTATAGAGGTCCGCAACATTTTTTGTTACTTAAAATAAAATAAACATGAACCCCCCCAAAAAAATAAAATAAATAAATATATATATATATATATATATATATATATATATATATACGGAACCCAGCCTAACACAAGTTCACTGCTGCTATTCCACAAGACCCACTCAGCAGAGAATTGGATAACGCTGGGAAAGCATGCCCGGAGGGACGCTGCGGAAGCCACATCATGCCCGGAGGGAGTTACCATGTGGAGAATATACGTATGGACTGACCGTGGGCAGTGCAACATACGGAAGTCCCAGGGGTGGCCCCGGCCAAGCAGGGCTTTGCCGAGAGCTCTGCCGAGGGAAAGACTCGGGCTCGCCGTAGGGAGCCGTACCGTGGAAAAATACACATATGGGACCGCCGTGGGGGTCACAACATACGGAACCCAGCCTAACACAAGTTCCACCAATGTATACGAGTGTTAGACCTGGCGGCGGATGCTCCGCCACATCCGACTGCTGCGGGTTGCGGAGGACTCAACAGGGTTCGCCCTTTCTGGGGAACTCGACTGGAGCATATAAGCGCACGTATCCGTTCCATGGGGAAGGGAGTGGCGCAGCAAGCCGACACTTAGAACGGGCACTTCGGTGTTACTGACTATGGGAAGCGAGCACACAGGAAGATACCGGCTCTACACGGATGCTATAAAATCTAGCGAACGTGTTAGGTGTCGCCCAGCCCGCAGCTCTACAAATTTCTGTCAGCAAGGTGCCACGAGCCAACGCCCAGGAAGAAGCTACAACCCTAGTGGAGTGGGCTCTTAACTCGAGCGGGCAGGGCACGTCTTGGGTTTCATACGCCAAGACGATGGCATCCACTATCCAGTGGGCCATCCTCTGCTTGGAGACAGCCTTTCCCTTCTGCTGGCCTCCATAACAGACGAAGAGCTCCTCTGAAACTTTGCATTCTGTCCACGTAAGTCCGCAAAGCGCGGACGGGACAGAGAAAAGCTAGGGCTGGGTCTGCCTCCTCCGAAGGCAGCGCTTGCAGGCTCACCACCTGGTCCCGGAAGGGAGTGTTGGGAACCTTGGGCACATATCCGGACCGGGGTCTCAGGATTACATGAGAGTTACCGGGCCCGAATTCCAGGCACGATTCATCGACCGAAAATGCCTGCAGGTCCCCCACCCTCTTGATAGAGGCCAATGCAGTCAGGAGTATTGTCTTTAGAGACAGAATTTTTAACTCAGCTGACTGTAAAGGCTCAAAGGGTGCCCTCTGCAGTGCGGTTAGCACCAGAGTTAAGTCCCAAGAGGGTATAGAGGGAGGGCGAGACGGATTTAGTCTCCTCGCCCCCCTCAGGAACCTGACGATCAGATCGTGCTTCCCTAGAGACTTACCATCTACCATGTCATGATTAGCGCCGATAGCGGCAACATAGACTTTGAAGGTGGAGGGAGACTGCCTTCGCTCCAACCCATCTTGTAGGAAGGAAAGCACAGAACCGATTGAACATCTCCGGGGGTCTTCTCGGCGAGAAGAACACCAGTCGACAGACAGGTTCCACTTCAACACATAGAGGCGCCTTGTAGAGGGAGCTCTAGCGGAAGTGATGGTGTCTACCACAGCCCTGTAGTAGGCCACCTAGAACCTCCGCATCCCGTCCAGGGACCAGACATGGAGTTTCCAGAGGTCCGGACACGAGTGCCATAGGGTACCCCGTCTCTGAGTCAGGAGGTCCTTCCTCAGAGGAATGGGCCAGGGAGGTGCTGTCGCGAGAAGCACTAGTTCCGGGAACCAAGTCCGGTTGGGCCAATACGGAGCAACCAACAGGACTTGCTCCTCATCCTCTGTCCAGAGTCTGTGCAAGAAGGCTCACTGGGGGAACGCAAACTTGCGTAGGCCCCGGGGCCAGCTGTGTGCCAGAGCATCCGAGCCGAGGGTCCCCTCGGTCAGGGAATAAAACAACTGGCAGTGGGTTGTGTCCGGGGCGGCAAACAGGTCTACCTGTGCGGTCCCGAAGCGACTCCAGATCAGCTGGACCACCTGGGGATGGAGTCTCCACTCTCCGGGGAGCACTGGCTGTCGTGAGAGCTCGTAGGCCGCACGATTGAGCAGGCCCGGAATGTGAATGGCACGAAGCGACCTCAGATGCTTCTGACTCCATAGGAGGAGATGGCGGGCGAGTTGTGACATGCGACGGGAGCGTAGACCACCCTGTTTGTTGATGTACGCAATGGCCGCAGTGTTGTCCGTACGGACTAGAACGCGCTTGCCTAGTAGCAGCGTTTTGAAGCGGCCCAGCGCAAGACGAACTGCTAACAACTCGAGGCAATTGATATGCCATTGCAGTTGAGGCCCCGTCCACAGACCCGAAACTGCAAGCCCGTTGTACGTGGCACCCCAGCCGGTGGATGAGGCATCCGTGGAGACAACAGCATGCCTGGACACTTGTTCTAGGGGAACTCCTGCCCGTAGAAATGAAGGGTCCGACCACGGGCTGAAGGTTTGGCGGCACCTCGGAGTCACAGGGACACGGAGGGATCCGCTGTGCCACGCCCATCTCGGGACTCGGTCGTGTAGCCAGCGTTGAAGCGGTCTCATATGAAGCAATCCGAGCGGCGTTACTGCGTCTGCGGATGACATATGCCCCAGGAGCCTCTGAAAATGTTTCAGTGGTACCGCTGTCCTGCATTTGAACGAATTTAAGCAGTTCAACACCGACTGGACGTGCTCCACGGTGAGGCGCGCCGTCAGGCCGACCGAATCCAGCTCCATACCGAGAAAAGAGATCCTCTGAGTGGGGCAGAGTTTGGTCTTTTCCCAGTTGACCCGAAGACCCAACCGGCTGAGGTGACTGAGCACCATGTCCCTGTGTTCGTACAACTGCTCTCGCGACTGGGCAAGGATCAGCCAGTCGTCGAGATAGTTGAGGATGCGAACTCCATGCTCTCTCATGGGAGCAATGGCCGCCTCCGTGACTTTTGTGAAGACACGGGGCGACAGGGCCAGCCCGAAGGGTAGGACTTTGTACTGATATGCTTCTCCGTCGAAAGCAAAGCATAGAAGCGGTCTGTGTTGAGGGAGAATCGAGACATGAAAGTACGCGTCCTTCAGGTCGATCGCTGCAAAGCAATCTTGGGGACGGATGCACCGGAAGATGCGTTTCTGCGTTAGCATTCTGAACGGTAGCCTGTGAAGGGACCGGTTCAAGAATCGCAGATCCAAGATCGGCCGTAACCCGCCGCCTTTCTTGGGTACAATAAAGTAAGGGCTGTAGAAGCCAGTCTTCATATCGGCTGGAGGGACCGGCTCTATCGTGTCCTTCGCCAGTAGGACTGCGATCTCCGCCTGAAGCACAGGGGCATTTTCCTTCGACACAGAGGTGATGTGAACGCCCCTGAACTTGGGGGGACACCGGGCAAACTGAATCGCATAGCTGAGCCTGATGGTACGGATGAGCCAGCGAGACGGGCTGGGGAGCGCTAGCCAGGCAACCATCGACCGTACAAGCGGGACCATCGGCATCACGGATGTACCCGCAGCGGGGCAGCGAGGCGGCATGCAGGGACCCGACTCGGACGGCATGGTAGCGCCCCAAAGTGGGGTCTGAGTGAGCTGTGCAACACTTACCTGCTTCCGCTGAGGGGGTGTGCGAGTGTGAGAAGGCCGCTTGTGTGCGTCCCCACAGCCGGCACCCCCTGCTGGTGATTGGAGAGGCGCCTGAGGGTGACAAGCCATGGGAGCGCCGAATACCACCAAGCGCGCTCTCTTGGCAGCCAGAGATGTCGGAAACTGCTCTTTTTTTGAGAATTTGGGTACCGCTGGCGCTTGCCACCTGGCTTGGCAGCGGCCTGAGCGGGCTGGACGTCCTTCCCACGGCCGGCTCCATGCCTATGCCCGGGTGGAGGCTGCTGCTGGGCTGGGGAGGGAGCGGGGTTGGTGGCGGGCGGACGTCCTCGGCGACGGGCAGGCGGAGGGCACCGCACCGTTTAGAGGCGGTCACCGGACACAGTTGCATCGCGCCGGCCCGCTCCACTGGCGGGATTCCCACGTACCCCTTGGCTTGCCCGCTGTCAAGGGTAGTGAGGAGGGAGGAGTCACTAGGTCTTTCTGGCACTCAATGGTGTCGTCCACGACCTGGTGAGCTCCTCATGCACCTCCGGGAAGAAAGGCAACCAATCATCCAACCTAGAAGGTTAGGGACGTGGTGGAGGGTTCCACTCAAGCCCGACCTTTTCGGCGGCCCGGGAAAGCATAGCCGTCAACTCAAGAGCAGCAGTTGGTTTCTTCTCTCAGCAGCGGTGAGCATGCGGTCGCGCTGTTTTGTGCCATCTGACCAGCACAAGAACGATCCTCAGCCAATTCTCTCTCTCTCTCTATCTCTCTTGCTGAATACCATCAGTCTGTTGCTTCATCAACGCCGTTCGGCTCTGAAGTGAATGACAATAGTGCGCTGCATTCGCTTCCACTTTATACAGAAGCGTCGAACGTGACAGACTGAAAGGGAACTTATTTTATTTCAGATAGTTGCCAAAGCAACATTTCACATTTTCACTTGATGTATTAAACTAATTCAAACTAATAATAAAATCTATAATAGTATCTCAGTTATACTAAAACAACACTTGAACCTCATAAAAAATTTATATAATTTATTATTTTTCATGAATGGGTCAGTGAAAGTGAAGTGGTTAAACTTCAGGTGGTCAAAGTAAATATTATATGAGCTATTTTAATGTCTGCTTATTTTATATGTCTGTATAAATGCCCTGATTTGTGTGATATTGACTTTAGGACCAAATGTTGGTTTGTAGTTATTTTTATAAAATAAAAATTGTGAAAATAGGTGATGAAAGAAGATACAAGTAAATGGAGATTTTTTTACTTGCTGCCATGCTGTAGAAAGGGTCCTAATGATGTCACAATGAAAGGTTTCATTTTTAATAGGGGTGAAATGTGGTAACAAGGTAGCGTGAAAAAACAGGATGGCTAGATACTAAATCTAGATACTAGTCTCTTCTGTTCACCAGGGTTGCATTTATTAGATCAAAAATACATTAAAAAACAATGAAATATTACTCCAGTGTAAATCAGCTGTTCTCTATGTGAATATATAGTAAAGTGTAATTTATTCCTGTGATCAAAGCTGAATTTATCATCATTACTCCAGTCTTCAGTGTCACATGACCCTTCAGAAATCATTCTCATATGATGATTTGATGGTCCTGCTGCTGCTTTACATCAAAATAAGCTCGCAGCAGTTTCAGATCTCTCTTTGATCTCTCTCAAATGCATATTAACACGGTCACATGCTCTAAAGTGTGTTTCTGTCCGCTCAGGCTGTGAAGTGACGATTCATGGAGTCAGACCGACATTCTGTGAGGAATACGTGTACAATCCTTCAGAGAAGAACCTGACCGACTCCATGGAGAGCGCTCTCAATATGTTAAAGTAAGAGCACAAACCTCCTCAAAAACCATAAAAAAATATATAAAATCTTCATCTCTCTTTCGTGTGTAATGTTGCTGTTTGAGCATAAAAGCGTCCCTCCAGCGGGAGTTCTTCTCTATATCAGTGTCAGTGTTTCTGAACTCCTGAAACGCCTCCATTGTAGTCTTGAGTTTTCTTCTGGGAACCAACACGTCACAATATTCCTCATTTAATAATTCATACGCAGAATAAAGGGGCGGGGCCTGGTTGAGTTAGTTAGTAGTGTGTTGAAACTGAGCGGAAACCATCCAGTCTCTCTTGAACCCAACACGGAAGTGATTAACACTGCAATTCATCGAATGGCGCTAAAGACAGACTCCAAAAGGGAGTCAAATCTGTATCTCCCCCATGTTAAAATGCCCAACTTTACAGCAGAAAAAAAAAACATGTTGACAGCCTGGTACAAAGAGGGGTTTTGGTCTATACAGCTAATTTTGCCCTTCGTGACAATTGTGAGGGGGGTACATTTTTAAACTAAATTATATTAAGCCTTAAAGTTCTGCATAATTAAGGGCGTGGCCACTTGAGTGACAGGTGGATTGCCACTATGGTTGAGCTAGGTGGGCGTGGTTTCAGCAACCAGGCCCCTCAGCTCTGCCCACGTCCCGCCTCTTTGCCCGTTTTCAGTTATCCGGGAGTGACGCTCTGCCAATATTGCGACGGCCGACTTTAGGCTTCAAAAATGCTCTTTAGAAACCTACAGGTGACATCAAGGACACTACATCCATATTTTTTTTGTCTATGGTTGAAACTGGCGTTTATGGGAAGGGGCGGGACATTTCCCAAACATGCTGGAAGCACTTGACCAATCACAACACACTGCTCCAGCGTTTCAGAAGGAGGGGCTTCATAGAGACAGGAACTAAACAGAGGTGTTATAGTAATGGGAAGTTCGGGTCATTTTACTGACTCGGATCTTTGAATCTCGTTCATCAAAATGAACGAATCTTTTTTCGAGTCATTTCGTTCATTTCAGCAGAATATAATTAAAATGCTACATGTTAATAGCCAAATTCTCCTACACATCAACTTACATGACGTTGATCACATTTAGAAAAAGAAAAAAATGCGATGCAAGGACAAGGACAAGGACAAATGATGAGAAACAGAAACGATTGCGATTAATTCATTGCTTATTTGGGTCTTTATTCAGGCTACAGTCAGTTTACCTCACCTCCCGATCTGAGTCGTTCGTTCATCCCGTGACAGCCACATAAGCTGAGCTATGCAGTCGGTACCGGATACAGAATTGACTAGTTCATCTCTCAAGTCTCGGGTTCGAGTCATTCCATCTTTCATTGTAGGCATCTTTGCTTTATCAAAGTGATTTCCCCCATCATACGGATACAATTTAAAGCACAACCTAATCTTTATTAGCCTACCACATTCAATGTTATGGAAAAGAACCATCATGACAGAATCCAAATTATTATAAAGTGTAAGAAATAAAAAAGCATCATGTAACTGAAGTTTGGGAACGATTAACTAATTTTGTATCCAATACAGTTATCACGTGACAAAAGAACGAACGACTCAGAAGAGTCAGACCCGAAGACTCGAGACGTGAACTAATCGATTCTGTTTCCTGTACAGAACCTATGGGATGTTGCGCATTCATGGTCAACACAAAATGAACTGTGAGACAGTTCGTTGTTCCCAAGTCATATTAAAGATTCGTCCAAAATTAATGAATCGTTCATGAACGACACATCACTAGAGCGTTACTGACAGACTGGGAAGAGACGAGCTGCAACAATGGAGAATATGAGGAAAATAATCAACATTCAAGCAGGAAAACCTGTTCTAGTAGAGCCCAAAAACAAGACATAATAGGCCCTCATTAAGTGTGTTTGTTATTATTTGATGATTTGATTTGAATGTTTTAAACAGGAGCAATAAAGCAGACATGGCTGGTATTTATTATGAGAAGATTGATGTGGAAGGGCATCACTTTGGGCCGCGCTCTCCGGAAATACAGCGTGCCATTCGTTCACTGGACCAGGCCTTCAAGACCCTCAACCAGAAAATCAAGGTATTTTTACATGAAAGAAAGAAAGAACTATATTTGCTGCCTGGCCATCTAAAACACGTGTGTTTGTTTGTCAGGAGAAGAATATGAGAGATGATATAAACGTGGTGCTGTTCTCTGATCACGGCATGACGGAGCTCAAGTGGATGGAGAAAGTCATTGAACTGGATCATTACATTGACATGACGCACGTCATTAAGATGATGGACAGGGGGCCGGTGGTCAGTCTGTGGCCCAAACAGGACAAGTTTGAGGAGGTGAGCTCAACATGTCTGTGTGTTTTCCATGAGGCTCATGTTTACTCATGACAACAAGGCCAAAAACAGCCCTTGTTTATTTTCCATCAGCCATTTTGACACTTGGTGTCAGAATTCATTGCTGTGAAAAAGGCAGCTGTCTTCAACCGGCTGTTGCATTTAAACGTTGACTTTTTCAGTATGTAAATTACTGGATGCTTAAACATCGATATACTATAAATACTCAGTCCAACAGTGCATCACATTTCAGCCCAAATAAGAGATTATATTTTGTAAAACGAAAGTAAAGCCTAGTGTTATGACCATAAAGATGTCTTTTGCATTCTTTTGCATTTTGACATTATTTTTAATAAAAATTCTCCTCACAGAAATCTCACTCTCATTACTATACTGTGAATAAATAAATAAATTGTAAAATATGTATACATGTTGGTATTTGTAACTGCATTTCATTTTCTAAATTAAAATGATACATAATATACATTATTAAAATATAATAATAACTATTATTATATTACAAAACTCACAAAAGTCTCGTTCTTGTTACTATACTGTGAAAAAAATGTATTTAAATGGTCAAATATTTATACATGGTGATATTTGTTGAACTGCATTTAATTTATAAATTAAAATATAATATAACACTTATTATATTATATTATACAGAACTCCCACAAAAATCTCATTCTCATTACTACAGTGTGAAAAAGTAATATAATATTTAAATTGTAAAATATTTATACATGGTGGCATTTAATTTATAATAATATAATAATTATTATTATTATTAAATCACCATTCAGAATAATGTGAAATGCAATAACTCAATTCTTTGCTTCTGTGGCTTAACCCGACTGTGTGTGTGTGTGTGTGTGTGTTCATTCAGATATATCTCAACCTGAGCACAGTGGACAACATGAATGTTTATAAGAAACAAGAGATCCCAGACCGCTACCACTACAGGAACGGCAGGTTCGTCTCGACGCTGACGCTCGTGGCCGAGCCCGGATGGTTCATCACAGAGGTTAGCGAGGTTATTCTGCACACAATCTGTCCTTGTGCCTGTTTATGGGGTTGTTTTATGATTATAACAATCCAACCAGACCTAGATGTAGATATCCATGCTATAATGTCTCTTAATTATACTTGCATTACAAATATGCTGAGTCTGCTCGTGCTTATCTGCACTATTCAAACATACAGTATCATAGAGCAACTTTCACCATCTGTTCCAGCAGGATGTGGAATTTTCCTCACGTCCACTTGTGATTCGTTTAATATGTTGTTCTGTACATTCCCAATACTGACAGGAATCGCTTCAGTCATGATTCAGTCTTGCATATAAAGCCCCATTTTGTCCAGAAACAACAGTCTTCCTCTTGTGTGCTTGCCTGATACAACAGATTATCTCACTGATGCGTCATTGGGTCACTACAAAAACATTGCCGCCCCTCCGTGACCCTGGGCTAGATAAGAGATAAAAACACAAAGACATCGCTCTAATTCCAGACTTTTGCCTGTCTTTACAGAATAAAGCCAAACTGCCCTTCTGGAAGAACGGCACGGTGGAGGCGGAGGGCTGGCAGCACGGCTGGCACGGATACGACAACGAGTTTGTGGACATGAGGGGATTCTTTTTGGCACAGGGACCAGGTGAAGTTCAGCACACACACGTTTACTCTGTATGATAATATCGGTAATAATAAATAAATAATAATTAATGTATTTAATTCAAATATACAAAATGTAAAAATAAATCCAATTAAAATGTAAAAGTATTTATTTAAAATAAAATATAAAAAGTCAAAGTTATTAATCGCATCAGGCATAACATTATGACCACTGACCTGTGAAGTGAATAGCACTGATTATCTCTTCATCACGGCTCCTGTTAGTGGGTGGGATATATTAGGCAGCAAGTGAACATTTTGTCCTCAAAGTTGATGTGTTAGAAGCAGGAAAAATGGGCAAGCGTAAGGATTTGAGCGAGTTTGACAAGGGCCAAATTGTGATGGCTAGACGACTGGGTCAGAGCATCTCCAAAACTGCAGCTCTTGTGGGGTGTTCCCGGTCTGCAGTGGTCAGGATCTATCAAAAGTGCTCCAAGGAAGGAACAGTGAAGAACCGGAGACAGGGTCATGGGCGGCCAAGGCTCATTGATGCACGTGGGGAGCGAAGGCTGGCCCGTGTGGTCCGATCAAACAGACGAGCTACTGTAGCTCAAATTGCTCAAGAAGTTAATGCTGGTTCTGATAGAAAGGTGTCAGAATACACAGTGCATCTCAGTTTGTTGCGTATGGGGCTGCGTAGCCACAGATCAGTCAGGGTGCCCATGCTGACCCCTGTCCACTGCAATGGATCCTGCCATCCATGTGGATGTTACTTTGACACGTACCACCTACCTAAGCATTGTTGCAGACCATGTACATCCTTTCATGGAAACGGTATTCCCTGGTGGCTGTGGCTCTTTCAGCAGGATAATGCGCCCTGCCACAAAGCAAAAATGGTTCAGGAATGGTTTGAGGAGCACAACAACGAGTTTGAGGTGTTGACTTGGCCTCCAAATTCCCCAGATCTCAATCCAATCGAGCATCTGTGGGATGTGCTGAACAAACAAGTCCGATCCATGGAGGTCCCACCTCGCAACTTACAGGACTTAAAGGATCTGCTGCTAACATCATGGTGCCAGATACCACAGCACACCTTCAGGGGTCTAGTGGAGTCCATGCCTCGACGGGTCAGGGCTGTTTTGACAAAAAAAACACAATATTAGGAAGGTCATAATGTTATGCCTGATCGGTGTGATTAAAGTAATGTTTTTGAAAGAGTCTCACCAAGGCTTCATTTATTTGATCCAAAATACAGCAAAAACAGTAAAACAGTGAAATATGACTCCAGTGTAAATCAGCTGTTCTCTATGTGAATATATAGTAAAGTGTAATTTATTCCTGTGATCAAAGCTGAATTTATTTGTAATATTTTTATTATTTTTATTGTTATTGGGTATTGGACTCATAAACATAATAATTGGTATTTAAATAATTCTGGTAATCATTTAGATGTTTTTCTCTCTCTTCAGACTTCAAGACAAACTTCCGCGCCGGTCCTATTCGAACAGTAGATGTGTATAACGTCTTGTGCAAGACGCTGGGGATCGACGCGCTGCCCAACAACGGCTCCTGGTCACGGGTGGAGTGCATGATGAGGAGCTCGGCTCCTGCCGTACGAGCCGCTCCGACCTCCGGCTTCCTGCTGCTCCTGCTCCTGCTGACGCGCTCCGTCACCGGCTAGAATATTCCAGCCAAGCTGTGGAAACACAACATCAGAGGGAAGGAAACACTTGTTTTATGCCTTAGTGCAGGGGTTTTCAAACTTTATGATCTCAAGGACCCCCAAATATGACAAATCTTTTATGAGGGACCCCCTTCCTAAAATCTATCTATATATTTTTATGTATATGAAAAAACATTTAAACTGTTAGATAAATAATAGTAAGAGTGACATTGTAAATACAACATATTGTTTCCAAACTTAAATTGGCTATACTTAATGTTGGATGTATAAACCTGAAGAAGAACATTTTCAGTGAAAAATGATTTACTTTCACAATAAATGTATGTAAGCATCTCACATACTGCGTTAAGAAAACTGCCTTACATTCCCAGAGAGTGAGATAAAGGGGACTATAGTGAGAGAAACTCACTGGATGGATACAAAGCAAACATATACAATTCTGGAAAGTATGTATACGGCAAACAAGGAGAGAAACAGTTAGAAATGAAACGTTCAGTAGACTTTATCCATTTTTGCTTTGTCTTTTAATTCTCTGAAATTTTCTGGGGACCCCGTAGAACCTTCTGGAGGACCCCTGGGCGTCCCCGGACCCCAGCTTGAAAACCCCTGCCTTAGCGTGTGCCATGGGCTCAAATAAATGCCAAGAAAAACAGTTTTTGCTGCACTCGAGTTGAAGAAATGACGTTGGTGTTGGATGAACCAATTTGCACATTCTCACTGAAATTCAAAGATTTATATTTTAGTAAATATGATCTGTTATTATGTAATTGCCTTCATGTTCTCCAACTGTTGTTATTGCCAAACACACAGGGCAGATTTATGTTATTTTCTGATTAATGTCTCCTCTTTGTCAAGAGATAGATTATTCATCTTCCTTTAGTACAGGACTCATTTCTTTCACAATAAAATATTTTCTCAAGACTTAAAGTTTTTGTTATTTTGTACCTACATTTGTTCATTCCCATTCTACTCAGTATATTTAGCTTTTATTGTAATTTACACGGGGACTCTTATTCTGCATTGTGTGCTTTTACAGCAGAATTGACAGCGGCAATCTGTGAGCTCTCTCGCCACCTGCTGGTCTGGCTGCGAACTTCAACTAGATCACATATAATATAATATAACCTTTGTGTATTTATTTATAAAATACTTTTAATGATGAGTTTCTCAGTTTAACAGATCATTTTAGATCATGATAGAATATATATTTTTGAAGACTTTGAATAAACTTTTTCATTTCAATAACACAAATAATAATACCTATATTAGCATCCACACCAGACGATATCGTTCTGTTTATTATAGTTTCTGCCGCTTTAAATCAGGATTAAAGCAGGATGGATTCTGATTGGCTGTCATTGTTTGTATCGTTCATTGGCGATCGTTGTAGAACTAACGTTATATGTTTATGGTACTAGACAGAATATTTCGATGGGTTATTTATTTATTTATGCAGAGTACAGTAGATTTGTTTTCTTTTCAGTTGACCAGATGAAGAATAATGTCAAGATGGACAGTAGGTGGCGCAAAAGACCATTTATTTGCAAAAATATTTAACATCAACCTGGTTGTCGCAAAAACACTATAGTATGACGTGATTTAAGTATGCAAATTGACAGCATAATATTTACTATAGGGTTTGGTTTAGTTGCATCATGTAATTATGCATAATTTACTTCATTACTACAAAAAGTACGCATTATTTTGATAAACACGTGTACAAACAAAGGTAGCACAGTTTTCTTTTCAGAATTGCACCATTATATTATAAGTACTTAATAATTGTTCGTATACTAAAATAATTATTTTAAAGATTTTATTAAATTATTTGTTATTATTAATAAAATATTTTCACTAAAGTAGTGGATATTTCCTGTATTTATCAAATATTTTAATACCCGAAATATTCATTTCAAATAAATCATTATTGATTCCTGCATGTCAGGTGTCCGCGCGCGAGAAAAAAGGAACAAGCAACTACACAACGTATATATATATATATATTATTTTTTTAGATTGCAGTTTCAATGTTGTTTGGATTGGATGTATGGCCTACTCGAGGCTCCATAGTCGCTCCTCTGTTGCTATTCTACTACGGCAAAGACTTGTCTTATGAATATTAATCAGATAATGCTGACGTTGCTTGGTAACCTTTCGCTAGCTTCTAGTCAAGTATCTAATCATTATTCATAAAGTCTTACCCGCTCATTCGCCAACTGACTACCGCCTACGCACCAACGGCCAATCATTCTGCGCTATTCCGCAGACGTCACGTCGCCTAATTAATATTCATACCGACTCCTTTTCCATAGTAGATCTCGCAAATTCGCCACTCGAGGTGCAGCTGGGAATCTAAGCAGAACTGAGATTTCGTGTCAGCGCGATGGATTGACAATAAGTTTGATTTTTTGTCACTTTTTAGATCGATAATGTAAATATTTCGCAGTGTGTACACCTTTATTTCCCGTTTGAGGCTTTGGAGTTAAAGCCGTCGCGCGATGCCTCTCCGTTGTTTGTATTCACGTCATCGGAGCTAAACGCGCCTCGAGATGTTTTGATATATTTGGATGAGCTTTACAGTGGACATCAGGTTGGTTTTCTCTGACTTGACGGCCTGTGTGTGTGCACTTGATGGAGACATTTGTGGAGGATTTGAATTAGCAGCCATTTG
>CM077198.1:2728898-2821461 GCA_039654625.1 Rhinogobio ventralis
AGGATCTATGACCTCTGGAAGCATCTCTTTTAGTAGTTTAGTCGGTATAGGGTAAAGCATACATGTTGTTGATTTTGATGATTTAACGAGTTTAGCCAATTCTTCTTCTCCTATAACAGTGAATGAATGTAATTTTTCCTCAGTGACACTACAATGCACTGTCTGATGTGATACTGTAGTAGACGGCTGCATGGTTATAATTTTTTCCTTAATATTATCAATCTTACAAGTAAAGAAGTTCATAAAGTCATTACTGCTGTGCTGTTGGCAGACATCAGAAGTTGAAGCTTTATCTTTGGTTAATTTAGCCACTGTATCGAATAAATACCTAGGGTTGTGTTTGTTTTCTTCTAAGAGAGTCGAGAAATAAGCAGATCTAGCAGTTTTTACGGCCTTTCTGTATGCAATCATGCTCTCTTTCCACGAAATGCGAAAAACTTCAGTTTTGTTTTCTTCCAGCTGCGCTCAATTTTTCTGGCTGCTGTTTTAAGGGCCTGAGTGTGCTCGTTGTACCACGGCATTGGACTATTTTCTTTAATCTTCTTTAAGCGCAGAGGAGCAACTGTGTCTAAAGTGCTGGAAAAGAGAGAGTCAATAGTTTTTGTTGCAACATCGAGTTCCTCTGGGCTATCTGGGATGCTGAGGAGATGAAACTGATGAGGAAGTTTATTTACAAAGCAATCTTTAGTCACAGCAGTGATAGTCCTGCCATATTTGAAGCGAGGGGACGGCTTTGCAGCCTTTGCAGCCTTTGCTAAATGAAGTATACATGATACTAGGTAATGATCTGAGATGTCATCGCTCTGCTGCAGAATTTCAACGGTATCAACATTTATTCCATGTGACAGTATTAGGTCTAAAGTAGGGATGTTGACGATTAATCGATGATCGATTAAGCAGGATCATGTGCGTGCGTGCTGCTCAACCGCGAAACATGTAAAGCAGACACAAGTTATGTTTGGGACCATTTTACAGCTGGAGTTACACCTTCATCATGACTATAAGTGTGCGTGTGCATTTGCAAATGTAAGTTGTAATGTTGTGTTTATTTTGTGTGGGCCTGTCTATATCTGATTTATCTCATCGGATGCATTTGGTTAAGAATTAACGTGGTAGTAAAGCATGCTGGTGATCAGCTTCAGTGCGCGCAACTCAAACAGCACTGCACAACTAATAATGACTATGATTGGGACTGCCATATTATAATGAGAACACTATTGTAATAAAACCTTGTGAATTATTTGGGTTTAGTTTGCGGTGTCATCGCGTTGCTCCAGGAAGAGCACGTGCACGACATGAGTCATGCATTCTGAATAGCTTAATTCAAGTTCACTTGTGTACCGGTGTTCATTCAGCGTGCACAGCTCAAACCGCAACGCACGACTAATAATAACTTTGATTGGGACTGTCATATTACATAACATTGAGAACACTATTTTAATAAATCGTTGTGAATTCATTGGGTTTATTGTTTCAGGAAGAGCGCGTTCATTCTGAATAACAGATATGAGGAGGCACTGGTGACGCGTTGTATTAGAGGTTACATTTGATTATTAAATAAGTCATTTAATGAAATGATCAATCGCATTGACTCATTTTACAATCATACTAGCCCTTTATTTAGACTAAAAACCCTTCTCATTCATTTGGTGAATGTGTCTTTTTCATTGTCTACATGGATATTAAAATCACCAACAATTAGGACTTTATCTGCAGCCAGTACTAACTAACAGTACTAAGTAGCCAACACAAATGTTAAACGGGATTTATCAATTTCACTACATAACGTTATATAAAGCACCAAAACTTCAAAAGAATTATATTTGAAACTAGACTTCTGAGTAATACTGAAGATATTATTATAAATTACAGCAACACCTCCCCCTTTACCTTTCAGACGCGGCTCGTGTTTATAACAATAATCTTGTGGGGTGGACTCATTTAAAGTAATGTAGTCGTCAGGTTTTAGCCAGGTTTCTGTCAAACACAGCACATCTAGATTATTATCTGTAATCATATCATTAACAATAAGCGTTTTAGAGGAAAGGGATCGAATATTCAGCAGCCCGAGCTTTATCATTTGATCATCTGTATTATATCTGTTGTTTATTTGTTGAACATCAATTACATTTTTACCGTTGAATGGTTTTGATGTTTTTTTGTATTTACTAATTCGTGGAACAGACACAGTCTCACAGTAAAAGACAACAAGCACTGTAAAGGTTTTGCCAAGAACTCCTGTATGAACTGCACATGAGCTTCTTTTGACCTCCTAACTGAACTCCTTCCCACAAATTGATCATAGATATTAAGTGCAAACAATAACCATAATCAAAGTACTCAATATTCAAAGACCAATTTTTTCTTGATACATACAGAGCTAAGAGATGGTTACAACTACACAGATAGCTTTCATATTGGGAGATATTCGCATGCCTCAGGGAGCCGCTTTCAAACAGCGGTAACGTATTGAAATTGTGTTTGAATGAGCGCTCCCGTTTACTTTCACTGGTGCTGAACACACATTTTAAAATATAAGACAATTGTCTGACGCTTCTGTTGCACAACGAATCCTCCGCCAGGGTCCTGTCAGTCTTCTCATCATGTGATCAGTGCTGCGCTCTATGTACGACTCGAACAGCTCGTTTTGGATGTGCTGATGGAATTTAAGCGACCGTTATCCACCTGAATTAAATAGTTTTTATTTCTATAAAATAAAAGCTTTTCACCTCGACGAGAAATCTCGTCACAGTTTAGTCTCGCAAGATCTTGTGGCACGAGATCTCGTCACACCCCTAAAATTTAGGCTTTATCATGATATAGTTAAGCAATATCACACGAGTACCAAGCACAATATCTCACCAGTGCTGTTTTTTAATAAATAAATAATTGATTAAATGATACATACAAGAAAGTGAATTGCCAGGTTTAGTTGCCAGTAATCAAAACATGAACACAAATATTGGACTATAAAGACGCAAAGGTAAATACTAAAACTTATTGGCAAATACATAGAAAACCCCATTATTTACAAATCTTTATGATCTGGTTCTTCTGGATTACGCCCCTTTTTGTTTTGATTGTGTTGTTGATCTGAACCTAATTGTTATAATAGAACTGCATTTGGATGTAAAGTAGTTTTGTACGGTATATTCCACATCAGATCAGTGCAGGACTGTTGCAACCCTGTCTCTCAGCCGGTCTGTTAATTGGCTGTCCTGAGTGATGTATTGTCTTCCTCTGCTCCGTAGGGCCGGTTTTGTGTTCCCCTGCTGGACTCAGCCCAGACCAGGAGGGTCGTGGTGTCTCTCAATGTGGATAAAGCCCTTAAAGAAGGTGAGTAGTCCTGCAGTCATCACGCGTGGAGGCTCTAGTGGACTAAAACCATTATATTCCTATTTGTGAATATACTGACCCTGTGACTGAGCTTGAGTGTGTAAACAGGAAATAGTTACCTGGTGAAATTGGCATCGGTGATTAACTAGTCTTTGTTTAATCTTGCTGTGAAAGTCGGTTCATTCTGATGGTGTTTGTCTCAAACCTGAGCATCTCACAGATCCGCCGTCTGTAGCTCGGCTGTCTGGAGTGACACGTTTCCTGTTAAAACCCTCCATTCATGGCCATCAGTTATAGGCCAAAGAGGCCGTGAAGCGCGTCAGCCTGTCAGAGAGAGAGAGGGATGATGGGAGCCGTCAGTCTGAAAAACACAAAAGCGCTTGTCTTTGCTGATGATGAAATCCTCGCCGGCTGTAAAACTGCAGGACGTCATGGCTCGGAAGAAATGGGTGTGAAAGTAAAGGGCATGAAACACATTTTTCTATATACCCTGATTATTTTGTAAAGGTGCAGATGCTTTAGTGTCTCAGTCATTGTGAGGCTGACCTACATTCAGGTAAATATTTATAATGAAAAAGTGCCCTTTAAAGGAAGTATTGTGTGCAAAAGGAATAGTTCAAATAAATCTATATAAATTAGATTTGAGAGCTGCTGTGGAGGGACAAATGTTTAGTGTATAACATTATTCCTCACACAAAGCTATTAAATAACTGCAGATGAAAAAAAATTGAGCACTATATAGTCACTATTTGCTTTCATAGTTCATGAGATACATCTCCTTGTGTGTTATGGAGAAAAAAAAAGGATTTATGATGGGAGAGTAAATAACTGTTTTAATTTTGCGGTGAACTGTTCCTTTAAATGGTCTGTTATTGTTTAGATGTGAATATTGCTCAGCACACATCAGCATCAGAGCTGTTTTTTTTTCATCTTTGACCTCTGTCGGTCACAAGACCACCTCTGTGTTCCTGCGCTTGGACTGGATTTCTCTGGTAAATCTCCAAGCTTTAGAGTCCAGGAGCCGATCACAGTTTCAGATCTCGCTTCGAGTCCTACAGCAGTGAGCAGATTATGGACTTAAAATGTCTGAATGCCATTGCATTAGAATTAGATATTAAAATATAAAATCAAGTCTCTACATCTGTATTCAAATGCTGCAAGATGTTTTCTTGCAAGTGTGTGTGTGTGTGTGTGTGTGTGACATGCCTGATCTGTGATCAGTGATTTTTGATGTGTAGTAATTATTCAAGTTCACTCAGATTTTCTTTCTAAATCGTTTAATACGGTTTATAGATCTGTGAATCAAGCCAGTGACTAAACGATCAACTTCACATTGTTTCTCTTAGTAGCATGAAACAAATCTGTTATTTAAACTGTGATTAAACTACAGAGATCGCGAGATCAAAGAACATTCTCTTTATAATTTTCGGAGCTGTCAATCACACGTCGCGAGTATATCTGCACACTTGCCCAAACTGCCGTTATAATGAATGACGCTGTTATGCTGCACAACAAAGCTCTTACTGTATTCATATCGATATTGTGTTTGCTGTTAGTTGTGGTGAAAGCATTTTGTGAGAGAAAACGCGTTGCAATGACGAGATCACTGCATTCACGCAATAAACAGACTGTCTGTCTCCTCAATGCTCATCACTGCAGCCTTTCATGTGATGGGAAAAGATCTAAAAATAATGCTATAATCAACACTTTCACGAGTCGTTAATCTCGGCAGCTGTAATATTAAAAAAACGTAGTAAAAGTATTCGAGAGGGCTTCCACATGTAATACGCATTTCAAATGCAAAGATGTCAGCCAAACACAGCAGTGGGCGTTTACACTAAAGTCTTACAGCAGCCAATCACAGCAGTGGGCGTTTACACTGAAGTCTTACAGTAGCGAATCACAGCAGTGGGAGCGTTTACACTAAAGTCTTACAGCAGCCAATCACAGCAGTGGGCGTTTACACTGAAGTCTTACAGCAGCCAATCACAGCAGTGGGCGTTTACACTGAAGTCTTACAGTAGCCAATCACAGCAGTGGGCGTTTACACTGAAGTCTAACAACAGCCAATCACAGCAGTGGGCGTTTACACTGAAGTCTTACAGCAGCCAATCACAGCAGTGGGCGTTTACACTGAAGTCTTACAGCAGCCAATCACAGCAGTGGGCGTTTACACTGAAGTCTTACAGCAGCCAATCACAGCAGTGGGCGTTTACACTGAAGTCTAACAACAGCCAATCACAGCAGTGGGCGTTTACACTGAAGTCTAACAACAGCCAATCACAGCAGTGGGTGTTTATACTGGTCTCACAGCAGCCAATCACAGCAGTGGGTGTTTATACTGGTCTCACAGCAGCCAATCACAGCAGTGGGCGTTTATACTGAAGTCTCACAGCAGCCAATCACAGCAGTGGGCGTTTACAATGAAGTCTCACAACAGCCAATCACAGCAGTGGGCGTTTACAATGAAGTCTCACAACAGCCAATCACAGCAGTGGGTGTTTACACTGAAGTCTCACAGCAGCCAATCACAGCAGTGGGCGTTTACACTGAAGTCTCACAGCAGCTAATCACACCAGTGGGCGTTTACACTGAAGTCTCACAGCAGCCAATCACAGCAGTGGGCGTTTACACTGAAGTCTCACAGCAGCCAATCACAGCAGTGGGCGTTTACACTGAAGTCTCACAGCAGCCAATCACAGCAGTGGGCGCTTACACTGAAGTCTCACAGCAGACACACCCTTCAAACAGAGCATTCAAGCCAGAGGGCTAAAATCAGGATAGAAAAAAGCCTTTTATTTCTAAATTATGACATTTTATGGTGTAAAAATCATACTAACATATAAGTACACCTCAGGAAACATAAAATAATAAAAAAATCCACATCATGGGACCTTTAACATTACTTAATGCACTGTGAACTAACATGAACAAACCATGAACAGCTGTATTTTTATTAACTAACGTTACAAATACAGTAACTAACTGTTCATTATATATATATATATATATATATATATATATATATATATATATATATATATATATATATATATATATATTAGGGCTGCACAATTAATCGAAATGGTAACATTAATTAATTTAATTACTTAGTTATGGAAACAATAACACATTAAAATAATTTAACATTTAACGCAGCCGTCCCGCCCCTAGACCTACATAGTTCATCTTACATTTCATACAGTTGATTGACGAACATGAATCAGAGCAACATCTCACTGCATGACGGAGGCGATAGAATTCAGTTTTATGCCCCTAAAATTCAAGATATCAGGGCAAAAATTCCCCTGTATGAGTTTTTGTTTCATATTTATATCATGATATAGTTAAGCAAGATCACTATCTATAAGGGTATAGGGGGTGATTTCGGATTCAGCCATTTACTTCATTCCTGAATGAATCAGCCGTTTGAACGAATCAAATGAATAAATGATTCAATGACTCATTCATATGGAGAGCCATTTACTTCATTCCTGAATGAATCAGCCATTTAAATGTATCGAATGAATGATTCAATGACTCGCTCATTTAGAAATTTACTGCAACCTACTGGCAGTTTTAGTTTCTTATTTAGAGTATCATTAGCCCAAAAATGAAAATTCTGTTTTTTACATTCATTCACCCTCATGTCCTTTCAAACCTGAATGACTTTCTATTCTTTGCGGAACAAAGGAAGATATTTTGAAAAATGTTTGTCACCAAACTCTGTTTTGGTCTAAATACAAATTCAGATGCAGCTTCTGAAAAAAATCACGGCTTTAAGCCTAAAAGGTTATGCATGATCAATTCTATGTTTAATCAAATACAATTTTTCTAAAGCTACTTTTTGTAATATTTTTTTTTTGCTTTTCTCATTTAACAAAATGATGACTTTAAATGATCTTTTGAGGGCAAATTCTCAGTTAAATTTGATGTGCGATTTAATTAATCAACTCATCATGAAATTAATTAGATTAATCGATTGACAGCCTTAATAAAATAATTATATAATATTTATATAATAATATACATATAATATAACTAATAATAATCATAATATTGACTTAAAGGTGCACTATGTAACATTTTTTCAGTAAAATATCCAAAAACCACTAGGCCAGTGTTATATATTTTGTTCAGTTGAGTACTTACAATATCTCAAGTGTTTTCAACTATTTGTAAATCGTGAGAAAATTGCTATTTTAACCAAGGAACAGGGACGTGTGAGGGAGTCGCCTGTCAATAGCGTCATATCTGCCTTACTCTGCGTTACCCTCGGTAACGCTTTACTCTCACTGCAGTGTGCAACAAGTGTCATAGCAGCCGCCGAGCAAACGCACAGAGTAACGTCATAACATCATTTTCAGCACACTCAAATGTATCTAATATGATAAACAGAGCTGCGTTACCTCATACTCATGACCGGAAAAGCGGAAATAGCGCCGGCGACTGTGGCATAATAAAAGTCCCGCTGCTCGCGAGGCGTGTGTTGCGTTCATCTTATTAACAATCGCTCCAGCGGCATTGCTCAGCTCCCACAACGCTCGGTCCTGCTCTGCTTCATACTACAGTAACGTTAATAATCGCATCCATGAACATGATTTCTGCCTGAGTCCTATCCTGATTTTTTTTCCACCGGCTGTGAGGTGAAGACCACATGTCCCAAGATTCTGCGCTCAAACTTGGCATCATCAAACTACACCTTTGTTTTGAATAGGCGACCTCTAGCGGACGGAAAAGTTACATAGTGCACCTTTAAGGGTCTAGATACGGTGTGTGCTGGAAAAAAAATATTGAAGCTCTAGGCTGCCAGTCGCCATTATTTTGTGTATGAGAAGGGTTATAATCTCTCTCTCTCTCTCTCTCTCTCTCTCTCTCTCTCTCTCTCTCTCTCTCTCTCTCTCTCTCTCTCTCTCTCTCTCTCTCTCTCTCTCTCTCTCTCTCTCTCTCTCTCTCTCTCTCTCTCTCTCTCTCTCTCTCTCTCTTATGTTGCTGTTTTTCTTTGGGATAGGCTTAACAATCACTGTCTCTGGCAATGGCGTCATTTCCCTGTCTGTCTTATTATCTGTCTGTCTGTTGGGGTGTGTGGGTGGAATGACATTATAGCACCAACCACTAGCTGCATCCATCAGACATGTCTTTAACCTCAATACACACACACACAAACACACACACGTGATTGACAGCTTGGGAAGTTTCCATTGTTTTCCAACTTTATATCCTTTTGTTCATATACTGAGATAATATTTTCTATTTTTACATTTACTAACCTTTCTCTGTTTTTATGCTGTGATTAAATTTTTTTTTTTAAAGCTGTTTTGTAGGTGAGTTTTTTTCATGTTTTTCATATGCATTCATAAGCATTTTTGTGATCTCTTTCTATACTTCACAAAGCTTTTTGTCTGCGTTCGGCAGGCTGCGTACTTCATCTGATAAATTAGATTACGAAAGTGCTGTGAAATGAGCTGCAATGCGTCATATTACAGCCATTTGCTATATTTACTTAGTAGTTGTTTCATATTTTTATTTTATTTCATGTTTTCTTTTATTCAGTGCTGTCAAATCGATTAATCACATTTAACATTTGTAAATATGTAATGTGTGTTATATGATTTTGCGATAAATCGATTTGACAGCACTGTTTTATTTACTTTATATATAAATAATGTGTATGTAAATAATATACGTTTAATATATGTGCAAACAATTAGGGTGACCAGGAACAGCTGCTGGTGCATGATAGCTAATAACGTTAACATGAATAAGGAATTCAGCCTCATTCCGCGGGTGATTCTGAAAGGCTCCTAATGAATCGTGCGGGTGAATGAGATCCATGATTATAATAACGAGCTTGCTTACACAGTCTGATCCCCTTTGTGCTCGTTACACTGGAGACCCTGTTACCAACACAGAGCTGACGCACAGCGCTGGTGAGCACCGGACCCTGGCGGGGTCTCCGGCACAGAGGGCCCTTCATACTGACTGTTGGGTCTGTGTTTCACTCCAATACACGTCCACTGTGTTCTGCTGCTCATAAACTGAAGTACAAGTCTGCAGATAATAAATACATTATTGCAGATATTAAAAACATATGCAGCTGTATACTCTTCATTGGGAAACTGTGAAATCATTTGATTTTTACATTATCTGAAAAAAAATTATTTGCTGTGATGCTAGGGTGTTGCAAGTAGTGAATGGGTGTTCTTAGTGATTGCTAGGTGATTTCATACTAGTCCAAATCAAAAGATCCCACCCTCAAGTTCTCGGATGTTTTAAATGTTGCTATGCAGTTGCTATGATGTTCTAGGTGGTTGCTGTGGCATTACTAGGCAATTTCTAAGGTTTATAGGGTGTTCTGGGTGATAGTCCAAGTCAAAAAAGCCCACCCTAAAGTTCTCAGAGGTTTTAAATGTTTTGCTATGCAGTTTCTATGGTGTTGTATGTGGTTGCTAGGGCGTTGCTAGGCAGTTTCTAATAATTCTGGGGTGTTCTGGATGGTTTCTAGGAGATGGAATACTAGTCTAAGTCAAAAGAGCCCACCTTCAAGTTGTGAGAGGTTTGAAGTGTGTTGCTATGGATTTGCTAGGGTGTTCTAGAAGGTTACTAGGGTGTTGCTAGGCATTGTTTGCCTTCACACAACACACAGTTGATATCGTCCTCCGATCACGTTTCTCTGCTTTACCAACGCACCTGGACCATTAGCTGCGTAACCACATTACTGACCCAAGATCAGGTATCACAGATGATGTAAATCAGTTTTTCATGATACACACTTCCTGTAGATCAGCCTGACGAGACAGAGACTAGAGAATGGAAGACATTCCTATGGGTAGTTTTCTATCAAGTGAGCCATGTGCAGAGAAGATATCTTGACCATGACTGTTCATTTTTGGCATACCAATCAAAAGGAAGCCGTAACTGATATTTCCTAACGACACACAAATGGAAGTGCATTGCATTGTGGGAAACAGTAGCTCTGTTGTGTACTGCTTATTTTGCCAAATGTACTGTAGTATGTCATACAGATTCCATGCATTCAGAATATTTTACATGCTATACATTAATAATTGTGGTGGAAAAATTTAATCATAGAGGAAGATTAATTAAGACATATATTTGAGATCATACAGGAGCTAACATGTGTTTCTGCCATGCAGGACACCTTATTTGAGGGCTCTCCTGTACCAAAGGTGTCGGGCAGAACTAATTCTAAATCTGTGTGCTGTGTTTTCTTTCTTTTACCATGTGTGGAAAACTACTGAGAAGGATTGTTTACACTTTGGGGGTATAAGAGATTGTGGCTTCTGTTATGTCTTCAGTTAGCACTCTACAGACATTCAGGATGGATGACTGTGACTTTTTTCTTGCAAGAAAATAAATCTTTATAAAGACAATTGGCTAAGGTTTGTCTCTTATTCAGTGGTGCAAATGAGAGTTAATTTTTTTGCCATGACATAATATACACTGCAGAAATAGCATGCAGAAGCCATCTGTCTGTTGTGTGAAATCAGACCCTCGAGCATGTTTTGGTGATGATGGGATAATGAATACGTCTGCAGTGCAAACGCCGATTGTTATCAGACTCCCCGCTGGGTGTTTTTTTTTTTTATGCACAGATGACACAATCTCATCAGCACTAACGTCACGCAGCGTAAACAAACAATGAGTGCTGTTGTTTGGCATCCAGTTTGACTCGTATCAGAAGCTGATAAACTCAATCAAGAGAGAGAATGAAGGAGGATTGATGAGATGCTTTATGATGTCTGAACTAGTTTGTTGTTTTCTGGACCACATTGATTCAAGCTTTAAATAATTCAAGACAATGTTTCTCTCATGTTATATTTATGAGTTCAGCTGGTGTTTTTAGCAAAGCCGGGCTTCCCGTGAACAACCTGAATGACTCAACTGTCTTATTATTTATTTATTTACTTATTTATTGGGAATTAGTTCATGGTTGCCTAGTCCGTGATCAGCAAAACCACAATATGGAGTCTTATAATTTTATTATTATTGAGTGTAAAACGGGGAGAGTTATATTGACGTTTAAAGGTCAGCTGTTGAGATTTGAGGGACATTTTCATTGGATGACCAGAGGCTGATTCATGTCTTAAAGGTCTGTGGCAGTGTAATTATAGTTTTTTATTTAAATTTTATTATAGTTTTATTCATATTTAAAAAAAAAAAAAAAAAAAAAGTCATTTTTTTAATTTTATGTGCTTGTCATTTTATTTGTTTTTTTAATTTTATTTTATTTTATTTCAGTTTTAGTTTTTATTTATTTTCCAGTTAATAATTTTAGGGCTTCAACTTAAACTCATTTCAGTTTATTGCCTAGACAACATTTCAGATTTTCGTTTAGTTTAAGTTTTTCAACTAACATTTAAATTTGAACTTTTTTTTTACATTTTGCATATGACTCTGGTCCTTCCTTAAACGGCTGTGCTTTTTTGCTGTCTTATTGCCACGTTTTATCGTCTACCAGGAGAAAAGAAGTTACAAAAACAAAGTTACAAATAAAGTAAGGTCTAACTGACATGTAGGCAAATAATTAGGCCTAAAAGTACAATAACACCATTGTTCACTGTATGTATTCATTTTTGTTAAAGCTGTGTGCTTTGTTGTTTGATTAACATTAATAACATGGACAGCAGCAGGTATTATAGGTTCCTGTCACTTTAAGACCAACCGCACAGATCCAATATAACAGTGAAGTAAAGGTCCCTGACCTCAGCCTTGATGAAAGGCAAGATCTACCTATAGATTTTTCATGGCAGATTCAGAGTTTTTTTTTTTACAAGCAAATTGGCTATTTCCGATACCAGCTGCCAATTTTTTTTCTTTAAGCACATTTATTTGTTGTTTATTTACTCTATAACAGGTCAAATGGGCCTTAAAGGAACACGCCGACTTTTTGGGACAGATAGCTTATTCACCGTATCCACCAGAGTTAGATAAGTCCATACATACCTTTACATTTACATCATTACGCAGCGCCTGAAAATAGGCTAACTTCCGTCAACATAACCAACGTGACAACCTGCTTGCACAGAGAGCGTGTTGGGGACTATTTTCAGGCGCTGCGTAATATCATTGCGCCACTGCACCTATGGTACGGCAGCAAAGTTCCTGGATTATTACGCAGGAATGAGAGTATAGTCCCTAGCCATATCGGTCTAGAAAATTGCAACTTTTCATTTTCCGTCTGTCTTAGTACATGATGTAACTATACACATCACAACATGTAAATAGGAAAATGTTGGCGTTATTTTGTCACTTATTGAGCAGTAGGCTAGCTGGAGCCGTTTACCTCCAGTCTTTGTGAAGACTGCAGAAAAAAACATGTTTACAGCCTGGTACAAATTGTGCTTTTGGTCTATACGACAAATTTTGCCCTTCATGACAACTGTGAGGGGGAGAATTTTTTTTATAACTCATTCGTTTACATTATATAACGCCTTAAAGTTCTGCATAATTAAGGGCGTTGTCACTCTGACTGACAGGTGGACAGCCATTTATCCGCTGTCTGTTAGTCATCGTGTCACCTCAGCTCCACCCACGTCCCGCCTCTTTGCCCATTTTCTGTTATCCGGGAGTGATGCGCGGTGACCCTACTTTACGCTTCAAAACTGCTCTTCAGAATCCTATGGGTGACGTCACGGACACTACGTCCATATTTTTTTTACAGTCTATGGTTGAGAGATACATTCATGTAACCCCCCTCCCCAATTCAATATTTATATTTTTCTTCCTATATTTCAAGCATCAGTGATCTTGCTGGGCCTATTTATACCTGGTCTACCTCATGCGTTTTTACAGATCAGATATCTATCTGATTTATCAGAACCATTCCCTCTACAATTGGTCACATAAATGTCTCCGCAAAAAGGATATAAATCCGATCTTCAATTCCCGCACTATATGATTTTTAATTCACATCACCGAAATCAACAAATATGAGCTGCATTTTATTGATCAACAGCTAATTTCAAAATCAAAGACCGCGATAGAAGAGAGAGTGGCAAAAGAACTGGTAAGATCATTAAGTTTCTTTACTTTTAATGATGATGATTGTGTATTGAGCATCTGCAACTTTCACTTTCATTTGCGGGAGTTTGCTGAAGAGATATTCAGCTGCTCGTCTGTGGCGCTGTCATAACTATAACATGACATATAGCCTATAACACGCTCTCACACATTTATTTATTAGCCCACAATTTACATGTGTTTTCAACAACCAGATGCATTTACACTTGTCCAGTTTCGTCTGGAATGCGTCCCAGACACTGTGTATTTTCTCTGCTGCACGTCTGCAGTCTCCTCTTTGCGTCCGTCTTCAGCGTGTCCCATCTCAGGCCCGTGTTAACGTCCGTTAACAGACTTCGTAATATTGACATTCGGGAAATGATTGCAATGCAGTTCGTGTGCAAGTCCGGAATAGAGATCAGCCAAAATTAAACAAAAAAACGTCCGGTTGCTAAATGTGTGTTTTGAGCACAAAACCGGCTGTTTCTGTTTTATGGCCGGTGGATTTGTGTGGTGCAAATTTATCGGGAGCTACCGGGACAGTGATAAAGATCGCGATCAACGGGTTGGCGACCACTGCAATATAATGATACACATCCGATTTCTTTAAGACATAACCGATTGTGTTTACGAGAATACTTGCCGAAGCTGGTATTTTGACATAATTTTGTTCAAGAGCATGCAGATGTATATAAGAGGAATCAATTCACTGTTAGCACGCTATCTGAAACGTTTCGGTGTGTGTGGCTGTAAGCACAGATTACAGCACGCGAATACCGAATTAATAGTGAAATTTAGCAATTAATCTGTGAAATACAGTTGTGCCAAACTGTGGGCCCTGGTCCGTATGGATCACTGATCTATGCTAAGATCCGTTTAACCCCTAAAAGTGACAGTAAAGACATATATAATGTTACAAAATATTCTTTTTCAAATAAATGTTGTTCAGTTCATCAAATAATCCTGAAAAAATATCACACTTTACACAAAATATTATGTTTTCAGTATTGACAATAAGAAGTCATAAGAAGAAGTGGTATTTCTTTTAATGACTTAGGGCTGCCTAAGCTGGTTGCTAGGCAGTTTCTGAGGATTTTATGGTGTTCTTAGTGGTTGCTAAGTTCTGAGAGGTATTAAATGTGTTGCTGTGCAGTTGCTAGGGCTTTCTAGGTGGTTGCTAGGGCGTTGTTATGTGGCTTCTATGTATTTTAGGGTGTTCGGAGTGGTTGCTTGGTGATTGAATAATAGTCCAAGTCAAAAAAGCCCATCCTAAAGTTCTCAGAGGTAGTGTTGTAGTACTCGAGACCGGTCTTGGTCTTGAGACCGGTCTAAAGACCATTTTTTTGAAGGTCTTGGTCTTGTCTCGGTCTCGACCACATTTGTACTCGGCCTTGTCTTGGTCTCAGACTTAGCGGACTCGGGATTTTGTTTCAAGACCACAACTCCAGGGTTTTAAATGTGTTGATGCAGTTGCTAGGGTGTTCTAGGTGGTTGCTAGGGCCTTGTTAGGTGGTTTCTATGAATTTTAGGGTGTTCTGCATAGTTGCTAGGTGATTAAATATTATTCTAAGTCAAAAGGACCCACCCTCAAGTTGTGAGAGGTTTTAAATGTGTTGCTAGGGTGTTCTAGGTGGTTGCTAAGGCGTTGCTTGGCGTTTTCGGGTGATTGCTAGGTGACTGCATACTAGTCAAAAGAGCACCTGGGTAATCTGTATATGTGCCTGCCTCATTCGCTTTCTCCTGACAGGATGAGTGTAAAACGGTGAAGACGGCATGGCGTCTGTAGCAGGTTGTGTCTGTGAAGGCTCGTACATCACAGGTCTTGTTAAACCGAATGAATGATCTTTCATTCTGACTCTGAAGAGGCCGACACTCCCTCCTGTATTCTGAGCACAGCTGGGTGTCAGATTTATGAATTGAGTAAATTAGATGTAATTTCATTCTCATTAGTAATGTTTGCCAAAGCAGGAATCACTTAAACCATTGCTCATGCTTAAAAGTGTAGCTCATACAAGAATGAAAATCCTGTCATCATTTACTCGCCCTCATGATTTTAAATAAAGCTCTAGTTCTGTTATGTTAAATTAATGCACTTTTCCCTGCAATTACAAAGAATGAATCAATGTTTTGAGTCTGATCTTTTCAGTGAATCGGTTGATTCGGTTCACAATGCAGGTCTTAATGATTCATAATCGGACGATCTGATTTAACTGGTCACTGGAGGAATATAATCAGTGAATAACGTCTTACATTTTGGTTTATTTCACACAAAGATTTCCTGTGACTTCGAAGACTTTATGCTGCTTTATGAAATGTTTTGAAACTTGAAAGATTCAGTCCATGTTCACTGTTATTGCATGAAACGGCAACCGAAATATTCTTCAAAACTTCCGATTTTTTGTTCCATGTAAAGGAACAAAGTTCACAAGGATGATAACTGTGACAATAACACTAAAAATATAGTTCTAAAAGTCGTTCTAAATATAAAAGAATAGCACACAAGTGAAGTCTTTATGGTTCTATGGTCTGAAATCACATAACCTCTAAGACAAAATTCAGTCGCACCGGCAGAAAAAAAGGTCGCAAAATGCAACCCCATTTGGGTCGCAGTCTGGAGCCCTGAGGCTGCTTTCAGTTAAAATTGCTCAAACGTGCATTTTAGTCTGGGACTAGCTTAAGCCTCGTCTGTGAAACCGGGCTTTTGTTGCTTAGTTAGTCCTTCACCATTTGCACATTTGGACATGAATGGTAACTGAAATCTCAGCTTGTTGAAGAGATGTTCATATCACCATACCTGTGTAATCTGGTTTATAGTACATTTTTATCTTTACAGCAAGTTTATTTTTTATAATTTTTTTAATATATTTATTTATTTTATTTTTATATTCAATTTATATTATTTTATTTTGTATTTATTAATTGTATTAATTTCTATTTTTATTTATTTAAATTTTTTTTATTTACTATAAATAGTCTTTTTCTTGCAGTCGAGAATGTGACAGAATTATCCGAGTTCTCAGTCTTGCATAGTTTCTGCCGTGTCACTTGATAAGCGGAAGATGCCTGAAGGAAACTGCATGGGAACAGTGTCGGCAGCACTTCCTGTTGCTCAGCTGGGGAAAGTCAGCACATTTTATGAGGTCACTGTGGCTATAAATAGTGCTGCCTCAGCTGGGAGGAAAAATGCCTGCAAACCAAGGTTTCAGAAACTGCTGCACAAAGGGTGTCGCTGAAGCGCACTTAACTCTCGATGGGTTCATTCTGAGTGTGTGTGCGGCTGCGTTGGGTGCAGGATTAGAGCGTCGTAAGAGGACTGCAGTAATCCTCTGGTAGTGCCATCACATTCATGCCATCTGCCACTGTGTGTATGGCGTCTCCAAGTGTTTAAGAAGTGCTGTGTGGGTGTGTTTTGTTTTTTTTGCAGTTTAAAAGTCGTCATAAAATCAAAATTGACTTCTTTTTTTCCAGATGGAATATTGCATTATTTATTATAAATTATTTACCCGTACACATCATTAGTTTTAAATACGTGTTCCTGGTAATCTTGAATCAGAATATCTTCCCCTCCCTCTTCATCTCTTCTCTTCTCTGATGATGAGGGCGGGGCAACCTGTCACTCACATGAGATCCACCAATAGCAAACCACAACCATCCAGTCAATTCCCCACAGACAAAATCAAGCCCCACCCTACTTCAATTTCATGCCGACTTTAAGCATATTATTTTTAAACACTTTTCATTTTATTTTGTAAAAATATTATGCAAATACACTGATCAGGCATAACATTATGACCACTGACAGGTGAAGTGAATAGCACTGATTATCTCTTCATCACGGCACCTGTTAGTGGGTGGGATATATTAGGCAGCAAGTGAACATTTTGTCCTCAAAGTTGATGTGTTAGAAGCAGGAAAAATGGGCAAGCGTAAGGATTTGAGCGAGTTTGACAAGGGCCAAATTGTGATGGCTAGACGACTGGGTCAGAGCATCTCCAAAACTGCAGCTCTTGTGGGGTGTTCCCGGTCTGCAGTGGTCAGGATCTATCAAAAGTGCTCCAAGGAAGGAAGAGTGGAGAACCGGAGACAGGGTCATGGCCGGCCAAGGCTCATTGATGCACGTGGGGAGCGAAGGCTGGCCCATGTGGTCCGATCAAACAGACGAGCTACTGGAGCTCAAATTGCTCAAGAAGTTAATGCTGGTTCTGATAGAAAGGTGTCAGAATACACAGTGCATCGCAGTTTGTTGCGTATGGAGCTGCATAGCCGCAGACCAGTCAGGGTGCCCATGCTGACCCCTGTCCACCGCCGAAAGCACCAACAGTGGCACGTGAGCATCAGAATTGCCATCCATGAGGATGTTACTTTGACACGTACCACCTACCTAAGCATTGTTGCAGACCATGTACATCCTTTCATGGAAACGGTATTCCCTGGTGGCTGTGGCTCTTTCAGCAGGATAATGCGCCCTGCCACAAAGCACAAATGGTTCAGGAATGGTTTGAGGAGCACAACAAGTTTGAGGTGTTGACTTGGCCTCCAAATTCCCCAGATCTCAATCCAATCGAGCATCTGTGGGATGTGCTGAACAAACAAATCCGATCCATGGAGGCACCCCCTCGCAACTTACAGGACTTAAAGGATCTGCTGCTAACATCTTGGTGCCAGATAACACAGCACACCTTCAGGGGTCTAGTGGAGTCCATGCCTCGACGAGTCAGGGCTGTTTTGGCAGCAAAAGGGGGACCAACACAATATTAGGAAGGTGCTCATAATGTTATGCCTGATCAGTGTATATACATATAAATTAAAAAAAAATATATTCATTCATTGTAGTCTATTCATTCTGACTGAAACTGCATACAATTAGTCTATACAAATATTTTACTTGATGATGCTGTCTGTATTTGCTGCTTTGGCTAGTGACGGGACAAACCGCATATTCTTCATTCTTCACCCAGTAAATACAGTGTTGCTGATGAACTTTATCTGTATTATATTATATTAGCTGCTCTGTTGACAGCAGGACAATATGTGTGTGTTTTATCATCCAGATAAAAAGCTGTAAAGCAAAGACATCTGGTAGCCTCAGTGACTTATCTTTCTTTTTAATAGTATGTAAAAACAGTGTGCAGTATACCACAATTAACAGTTGTTTGCTACATTGTCACATGACCTGTTTGATTTATTGACTAATAGTTACACTTTTAAAAATGAAGGTTCTTCCATGAACCACTAAAGGTTCTTTATAGCTAAAGATGTTAATGGTTGGTATCACTTCTAGTTCATAAGTCACACTGAAAATTGAAGGTCGAGTGCATGGCATTGTGGGATTAGGTATTCTGCACAGTATGCATTGTACTATACACTCACCTTAAGGATTATTAGGAACACCTGTTCAATTTCTCATTAATGCAATTATCTAATCAACCAATCACATGGCAGTTGCTTCAATGCATTTAGGGGTGTGGTCCTGGTCAAGACAATCTCCTGAACTCCAAACTGAATGTCAGAATGGGAAAGAAAGGTGATTTAAGCAATTTTGAGCGTGGCATGGTTGTTGGTGCCAGACGGGCCGGTCTGAGTATTTCGCAATCTGCTCAGTTACTGGGATTTTCACACACAACCATTTCTAGAGTTTACAAAGAATGGTGTGAAAAGGGAAAAACATCCAGTATGCGGCAGCCTTGTGGGCGAAAATGCCTTGTTGATGCTAGAGGTCAGAGGAGAATGGGCCGACTGATTCAAGCTGATAGAAGAGCAACTTTGACTGAAATAACCACTCGTTACAACCGAGGTATGCAGCAAAGCATTTGTGAAGCCACAACACGCACAACCTTGAGGCGGATGGGCTACAACAGCAGAAGACCCCACCGGGTACCACTCATCTCCACTACAAATAGGAAAAAGAGGCTACAATTTGCACAAGCTCACCAAAATTGGACAGTTGAAGACTGGAAAAATGTTGCCTGGTCTGATGAGTCTCGATTTCTGTTGAGACATTCAGATGGTAGAGTCAGAATTTGGCGTAAACAGAATGAGAACATGGATCCATCATGCCTTGTTACCACTGTGCAGGCTGGTGGTGGTGGTGTAATGGTGTGGGGGATGTTTTCTTGGCACACTTTAGGCCCGTTAGTGCCAATTGGGCATCGTTTAAATGCCACGGCCTACCTGAGCATTGTTTCTGACCATGTCCATCCCTTTATGACCACCATGTACCCATCCTCTGATGGCTACTTCCAGCAGGATAATGCACCATGTCACAAAGCTCGAATCATTTCAAATTGGTTTCTTGAACATGACAATGAGTTCACTGTACTAAAATGCCCCCCCCCAGTCACCAGATCTCAACCCAATAGAGCATCTTTGGGATGTGGTGGAACGGGAGCTTCGTGCCCTGGATGTGCATCCCACAAATCTCCATCAACTGCAAGATGCTATCCTATCAATATGGGCCAACATTTCTAAAGAATGCTTTCAGCACCTTGTTGAATCAATGCCACGTAGAATTAAGGCAGTTCTGAAGGCGAAAGGGGGTCAAACAAAGTATTAGTATGGTGTTCCTAATAATCCTTTAGGTGAGTGTAGTGCACATGTTTGCAAATTAAATGGATGTATTCTAAGCATATAGGAAATATGGTTTATGTTGTTGAAAAATTATGATTTTAAAAGTTGTGAATATCAGTAAAAAATGACAATATAAATCAGTAATAATTCTCTCTTTCTTTGCAGTGTTTGACTACAGCTATAGGGACTATATTCTGTCATGGTACGTCCCGTTGAGTCGAGATGAGGGCCAGCTGTACCAGATGCTGTCGGAGGACTTCTGGGAAATGACCAAGCAGCTCCGAATGCGTCTGTCTGAGGTGGATGTGGTCAACCTGGTCTGTAACGACACGGTCAAGACCCTCCACACACACTTCTGTGACCTCAAAGCTGCTAACACGAGGTGAGGCGCTCAACACTTGACTTTACTGATGTTTAGCGTTCAGTGGAGACAGACATAACATTGTTTGCAAAATGTACAGTGGAGGATTGAAATGGCAGATTCTGTTAACTGGTCTGTTTTCGGCATGCATGGCTATATATTGCTAATCTCGACATGGCTAAATATTAGTGCAGGATATTACACAAATTCTGCTATTCGATTCACAAGCTTGCAGTTCAATTCGATTCAATATTGATTAATTTGGAGATTTATATATATATTATATTTATGTTAATATATATGATATAAATATATATCTTAGGTACAGTATCATGTACTATCTGAAAATATATCTGAACTAATGTAAACTATGCAGGGAAACCTGTCATTTGGTTCATTATTGTAGTATTAAAGGGGTCCTTAATTATGATTAGACTTTGTTAACTTTAGTTAGTGTGTAATGTTGCTGTTTGAGCATAAACAACATCTGCAAAGTTACAACGCTCAAAGTTCAAAGCAAAGGGAGATATTTTCTTTTACAGAAATCACTTTTTAAGGACTACAACAAACGGCCGGCAGGGACTACAACGAGTTAGTGACATCACTAACCCTAAAATGTACATAAACCCAACAAAGGCCATGTTGAGAAGAGGAAGAGTTGTTGTAGTCGAGCACATTCGCTCAAGCTGTCATCCGTCTTTCACATTTATTGCGATACAGTACGAACACAAATGCAATAGCATGTCATAAAGCAAGAGGACAACATAAGTTATAACCGTAATTAAACTAAACTATCCCTGTTCTCTCTTCATGCGGCAGATATTCTCTGGCTCATCTCACAACAGTTCCCACACCAGCGGTTTAGAGATTATCATGACAGAATATGCTAATCAATGACTTGAAGATGGTTAACTCATAAATCCATCAACTATCCCTTCAGAAACGTCCTGTCTCATTCCACTTGTTGTCACTTCTTGAGTCTCTTCATCATTGTCCGACTCCGGTTTGATCATAAAAGGCTGAACAGTTTCTGTCATTTTCAGTGTGTGTCTGTATGAGGTAATCGGAGCTGCTAACACAAGCTCTTGAAGCTCCGCCCTCTTCCTGAAAGGGGGCGGGAGAAGCAGCTCATTTGCATTTAAAGGGACACACACAAAACGGCACGTCTTTGCTCACCCTCAAAAAGTGACAATTTTAACATGCTATAAAAATCATCTGTGGGGTATTTTGAGCTACAACTTCACATACACACTCTGGGGACATCAGAGACTTATTTTACATCTTGTAAAAAGGGGCATTATAGGACCCCTTTAAAGCCTTATTAGGGATGTAACGATTCAGCTGGAGTCGGTTAAAAATCGATACAAATGTGTGACGATTCAAGTCGGTTGAGATGTTAAACAAATCGTGATACACGTTTTAAAGAGCAGGGACGCTGAAACCATAAACTGTGACCTCACTTACAGGCACGATAGCAACGAGCAAGTACGGACTGTGTGTGCACACTGGTGCGAAGAAGAGTGAAATAAATTAATGTTTTTAGTTCATTCATATGGAAGTTGGCCGCGAGCGCATCCGTGTGCACGTGCCGTCAAACAGAAGCATGGCGACGGCAAGCGCGTAGTTTACGTTGACTCATTCAAATCGGAGGAGTGGCGGCATTTTGACTTTCCGACGACTAATAATCAACACCACAGTGAGAGGCTCCAGTCACCTCCGTCTGCATGTAAAAGATAATAGGCCAAACCACACTGACCGGCGGATTTGCAGCCCCACTCGCGGCATCAAGGGCGATTGTCATGGAGATCACAAGGTGCATCTGTGTTTTCACAGCGAAAGATACGTGGCTGTTTTCTGCCGTAGTAAATTAATTCCAGGCCATTCCTCATCAAGAGAAAGACCAGCGCGAGGATGTGTTCACAGACTGAAGGAGAAATCTGTGCTGTTGCAGAACCAGGTGTTGGATTTATCTCTTTCTCTAAATGTGTACATGGATTTTTTTTTTCAATGATTCGTTGATTATTATGGCATATTTATCTAAATGTGTACTGTTTTTCTAACTCTTGCAAGTGTAATGATACAAATTATAATTGAACTCTTGCCTTTATAACAATGTGAAACCCCTGTCACTGTTGTACTTGACCTTTATTTCTGCTCTTCCTCAGTGCAGGATGAGGGTGAAGAAGCTGAAACAACCTCCTCCCAAGAAAACATTGGAGAATCTCCTTGAAGGGACTTTTTGAGTTATTTTTTGACATCAAATATATATTTACATTTTACAAAGGAACATGCAGAATTTTGTCTGAGAAATAAAAGGACACTTTCATTTTATAATTTGTCCTAAATCTCATTTTGTTAAAAAAAATAGTGAGAAAATCGTATTGTGAAATTAGTATCGTGCATCGTATCGCATCGTGAGTTGAGTGAATCGTTACATTGCTAAGCCTTATTCATCAAAGACTGTTTTCAACATTGATGATAATCATAACTGTTTGTTGATCATCAAATCCTCATATGAGAATGATTTGTGAAGGATCATGTGACACTGAAGACTGGAGTAATGATGATAAATTCAGCTTTGAGGACAGGAATAAATGTTAATTACTGCTTCATCTTTAAACATCCAAACGCTGTTATCTGGATTGACAGCGAAAGCCTTTTTTCATCTTTACTCTAATGGTGGGAAAAGCACAAGAATGTAAAACCTTTGTGCTTGTTGAAATCAAATCTGATTGATTGGATTAATTTAATTGGATTGGATTCACTGGTTTCTGGATTGTTGGTGGAAAGAAAGCCAAGTGATTTCTTTATAAACACACACACACACACCACACACACCACACACACACACAGCATACACAACATACACACACAACACACACACACACCACACACACACACCATACACACACACACACACACACAACGTCACACTTACTTACACACTTGTCTGCATTATTCCATTACACACATTCTTTCACACTCTTTCTCTCTCTCAGTGTGTGTGTGTGTGTGATGGATGTGGATGCAGTAATGAGCATATCCGCCCGTTGTGTGTGTCAGCGATCGATCTGCGCAGCTCATTAGCTGAGTGGACAGACGTCTTCTTTTGCCTCTGGTTTTCTTCCTCTCATCTTTTTTTTCTACACCTGTCTGTCTGTCTATTTTTGAAATATTTTACATCAGATTTCACTTTCTGATGTGATCGCTTACTTTTTCTACATTTTAAATGCTTATTGGTGTGATTGCATTGCTTATTGTATCACCAAATAAATAAACAAACAAACAAGAAATACATTTATTTCTCTTGCAGTTTGATTTCTTCAGACTGCTTTATTGGCATGATTGTTTTGCACATTGCCAAAGAAGAGAAAAAAAAATTAACATTTAACATACATTTTATTAGCATTTAATAAAATAACATTTAAAATAATATAAAACCAATACAATATACACTCACCTAAAGGATTATTAGGAACACCTGTTCAATTTCTCATTAATGCAATTATCTAATCAACCAATCACATGGCAGTTGCTTCAATGCATTTAGGGGTGTGGTCCTGGTCAAGACAATCTCCTGAACTCCAAACTGAATGTCAGAATGGGAAAGAAAGGTGATTTAAGCAATTTTGAGCGTGGCATGGTTGTTGGTGCCAGACGGGCCGGTCTGAGTATTTCACAATCTGCTCAGTTACTGGGATTTTCACGCACAACCATTTCTAGAGTTTACAAAGAATGGTGTGAAAAGGGAAAAACATCCAGTATGCGGCAGTCCTGTGGGCGAAAATGCCTTGTTGATGCTAGAGGTCAGAGGAGAATGGGCCGACTGATTCAAGCTGATAGAAGAGCAACTTTGACTGAAATAACCACTCGTTACAACCGAGGTATGCAGTATCCATCATGCCTTGTTACCACTGTGCAGGCTGGTGGTGGTGGTGTAATGGTGTGGGGGATGTTTTTTTGGCACACTTTAGGCCCCTTAGTGCCAATTGGGCATTGTTTAAATGCCACGGCCTACCTGAGCATTGTTTCTGACCATGTCCATCCCTTTATGACCACCATGTACCCATCCTCTGATGGCTACTTCCAGCAGGATAATGCACCATGTCACAAAGCTCCAATCATTTCAAATTGGTTTCTTGAACATGACAATGAGTTCACTGTACTAAAATGGCCCCCACAGTCACCAGATCTCAACCCAATAGAGCATCTTTGGGATGTGGTGGAACGGGAGCTTCGTGCCCTGGATGTGTATCCCACAAATCTCCATCAACTGCAAGATGCTATCCTATCAATATGGGCCAACATTTCTAAAGAATGCTTTCAGCACCTTGTTGAATCAATGCCACGTAGAATTAAGGCAGTTCTGAAGGCGAAAGGGGGTCAAACACAGTATTAGTATGGTGTTCCTAATAATCCTTTAGGTGAGTGTATAATATAGTTAGAATAAAAAATTAAATAAAATAAACAAAATATTAATTTCTCTCTTTTGCAGTTTCATTGTGTCATTTGTGATTTATTGCCATGATTTTTTTGCATATTGCCAAAGAAAATAGTATAAAATGAAAATAATGTAAAATCTAAATATAATATAATAAATATAATATTAAATAATATAATATAATATAATATAATAAAGTAGATATATAATATACAGTATAAGTAGAGAAATAAAGAAAAAAATACAACACACAACACAACCACAACACAACACGTTAATTACTGCTTCATTGGCATGATTGTCTGAATGGAACAGACAGTGTCTGTCTCTCTGTCTCTCTGTCTCTCTCCAGGCTGGAGGAAGAACCGCGGGCGTTTCCGTTGCATCCGTGTCTGAACAGTCCCGACGAGGAGCTGCGTTTCCTGCGCTGCTGTGCTCGTCTGCTCATGCTGCGTCTGCTACCCGTGCGGGACGCTCGTTCACGCAGCCTGCGCCTCTTGCTGGTGGAGGTCGTCGCTACTAAAGGTGACCTGGAAGCTGGCCTCATATTTTCTGTCTTTTAGGATTTTTGCTTGTTGAGTGACCTCAGATTTTTGGGTAGAAGTCATATAATCAATGAGATCAGCCTTCTCTGCCATTTAATGTCCTACGTGCTGTTAGCTAGGGACAGATGAGTTTCATTTCATTATTTTATGACACCAGTTTATTACATTTATGTTCATGCATTTGGCACTTTAATCCAAAGCGACTTGCATTGCATTTTATTAGTTCATGCATTTCCTGGGAATTGAACCCATGACCCTGGCATTGTATGAGCTATCGGAATTAGGGCTGTCACAATATCAGATTTTTCACGGTAACGATATATCGCGATATCTATAGAAACCTTGGGGAAAATGTTATCAGTCAAATTCATCTTTATTTTGTTATGTATTTTGCTTTTATTTTTTAGCCAATGAATCACATTGCATACAACAATTGAGACTCTGGCTTTCTCTGGCTTCTTTGCCTAAGAAATAACCAGAAAAGATCTCATATTTTAAAGCTATACAGTGATAAATGCTTTGTTGATTAGCATTGCATTATATACATTACCCTTATGAAAATAACCAAGATGGCTTGAACACAGATAAACCATATACTGTCACAATGGTGTGTTAATTCTCTTCATGTTTAATCAGTCCAAATGTCTCTATCTGTGTTTTATTCTGCTGCAGCTGTCCATATTAGGGATTTCCTAAAGTTGAATACTTCTATGGGTCTCACTTGTGGAGTTGTGGATGTCGAGTATGAATGGATAAAATTACATGTGAGAGTTTAGCGCACCATAATGCTCACATCGCCCTATTTTGGAAAAAATACAACAAAAATATTCCTAATATATTTGAAGTAAACATCCGTACGTTTTTATCCGAATGAGCACACTTTTTGACTAAAAGCCTTAAGGGATGTAAACAGAAAGGCGTCAGCAGTTGACAGGTTAATGTAACATTTCCCGTTTCAGGACTAGCCAACTAGCAAAATAATTGCAACTTACTCTCTGTATAGTGCTGAAATCCACAGGATGATGGACGTGGAGGTGGGTGAACAGGTTGGTGGTTTTGCCCCCTTTTGCGACATTTTCAATAAATCCAAAAAAGCAGTTGCGTCTTCTGCTTTATGACAGATGGCAGCATTAAGGTGAAATACCACCACCTGTTGTACTTTGGAACGTCGAGACTACGACTACTATTCATTTAAAATATTATGGATATCGCGATATATTGTCACACCCTTAATTAACATATTTCATGTTTTCAATATCACGGTTAATGTTTTAAATACCGGTATATCCCGACACCCCTAAACGGAATATTATACTATATTACAAGATACACTATATTGCCAAAAGTTTTGGGACGCGTTTTACATGCACATGAACTTTAATGACATCCCATTCTTAATCCGTAGGGTTTAATATGGAGTTGGCCCACCCTTTGCAGCTATAACAGCTTCAACTCTTCTCTAATTCATCCCAAAGGTGTTCTATCGGGATGAGGTCAGGACTCGGTGTAGGCCAATCAAGTTCCTCCACACTAAACTCTCTCATCCATGTCTTTATGGACCGACGCTTTGTGCACTGGTGCAGTCATGTTGGAACAGGAAGGGGCCATCCCCAAACTATTCCCACAAAGTTGGGAGCATGAAATTGACACGGTTCTGTTCATTCTCGAACCATTCAATAGTGATGTGCGGATCACGGTTTTATTTGCAGATACTGCGGATAATCCACGGGTCGGGCAGGCCAAGTAATAAAAAAGTAACATTCCAATTAATTGATTGCGGGTGGATGAGCGATAAATCATTAATGTGTTAATAAAGACACGGAACGTGTGTCACTCTTTTTCGTTTTCAACATATTGATGTCTGTTTCGTGAACAAATCGTTATTTTAAACCGGTTGTTTTTAGTGAACTGGTCGAACAGTTCACCAAATTGGACTGAATCGTTCGCTTTCGGAGTATTTCTCTGCAGGGAAAACCAATAAAGGAAAACATATGCCTAAAACACCTCCCAGTGATCATTATATTAAACCCTACATGAGATTGCTTTATAACTTAACAGCTTTAACTAAAAATATACACAAGCTTGACAGAAATTATCCTGATATGAGTGTTTTCCAACAATGATGTAATGAAACGGAGACAAATTAAGTTTGAAGGGAGTAAAGCCTGTGTTTAGGCTATTAAGGAAATGTAATTTAGTCAAAGAAGAACTTTTATTGTAAATAAAAGCAGCCTACTTCAGTGTGATATGTTACCATATCATCATGCTTAAGACAGCGGATTCAGGTGTCCACGAGAGTCCCATTTAAAGTTCAGGTAAAAGTCAGTGCACAGATTTTTTCTCTGTTCAATTTGCACACTGAATATAGGTTGGGGCTCTTAATTTAGAAATCTCAAAGTGCACCAGGATAATGAATTTATCTTTCAATAAATTTCAACAATTTTCTTACGGGGGGCATGCCCCCGGACCCTTCTAGAAGGAACGAGGTCCACCTCCACAGTCTCAAAAAAAGAATGTAGGAAACACTGTATATGAAAGTGTTCTCAAAATATCTAATCCATCTAATTAGCATATTATTAAAATATCTAAAATACGTGCTTGTTAAATGTATTTTCTTCAGCTTTTACCACCTCTGCCAGGAAAAACCCTGTATTAGCATCAATTGCATGCAAGAAAACTCTGCTGTTGGTAAAAGTCATAACTTTCCCCTGATGTGGTTTAATGAAGAAGATATTTCTATAATACGGCTGAAAGCAGTACAAGCCTTTGATAAGTAGAAATGATTTGCTTTCATGCAGAGATTTGGTGCTCATGTTCTACGTGCTGATAATTCCCCCTCTCACACTGAGCTCAAAGCTTTCATTCACTGACCATATCATAGCTTGAGAATTAGATTTGGGGAAAATCTTGTTTTTGGCTCGAGCTTCAGTGTCTCAACTGCACAATTCGATTGGACTGAGCTGATTGTCATCTGTGTTCACAATGCTGCTCTTGTGTAAGAACTCATGAAACATCTAAAAAAAACGAAACATCTTTTTTACAAATCACAAAATTGATTCTAGGGTCTTTTCTATGAGCACCAGATGTGTGATTGTAATTGCCTTGGATTTGCCATGAAATTACTAATTACATCTATTATTGGAGGCAGACAGACAGACAGGCTGCTGGAGAGAGACTGTGGCTGTGATGACAGAGAAATGATGAATTACTGCAGGATATTAAAGTGCCTCTATTATGCTTTTTGGATATTAACTTTCATGCAGTGTGTAATAGAGCTGTTTGTGAATGTAAAAGGTCTGCAAAGTGCAGATAAATGGAGTTATTGTGTCCCAAAATAAAGAAGTGATTCTGAACTGAAACGAGTCGTCAGTAATCCCAGGCTCACTTCCTGCTGAACCTACGAAGGTTTGTAACTAATTTGCATAATGCCAGTCTACGGTCTTCATTGTCTGAACAGCGTCTCTTTGCCCCGCCCTCAAAAACTGTAGTTGTGTCTGAGACTGGAAGAGTTTGGTTGGTGTTGTTCATGTGGAGAAGACGCTGTTTTCTGCTGCCAAAGCAAATCTACTTTGATGAGATTGATACGGTAAAACCCACGCCATCGTTACTGTTCGTATCACTGTGTGTCAGGAGCTGAGATTCAGATATGATAATGAGCGTCTGCTTTCTGACCAATCACAGCAGAGCAGCTCTCAGAGAGGCGGGGTTTAGAGAGACTGAATCCTTGATCGAAGCGTTTCAGACACTGAGAGAAAAGAGCTGATGCTGCAGTGGATATTATGAGAAAATTAAAGTGTTTTTGACCTTGGATGCATGAGAACCTGTTGTAGGAGACTCCAAACAACATTAGGAGGTAGATAAGTCCATACATACCATTTTTAGCCATATCGGTCTAGAAAATTGCAACTTTTCATTTTCCGTCTGTCTTAGTACACGATGTAACTATACACATCACAACATGTAAATAGGAAAATGTTGGCGTTATTTTGTCACTTATTGAGCAGTAGGCTAGATGGAGCCGTTTACCTCCAGTCTTTGTGCTAAGCTAGGCTAGCGGTGTGTGCGTCAGACAGAGTTATGGCACGCACGGAGATAAAAAAGGTATGTATGGACTTATCCAACTCTGGGGGATACGGTGAATAAGCTAAAGTCCCAAAATGTCGGCGTGTTCCTTTAAAGCAGTGGAGCTTTTTATCTGATTTGTAAAACTTTCCACAGACAAAATCAAGCCCCGCCCTACATTTCAGAAGCCGTTTCACTCCGATATACAGCTCATAAGGGAAGAAAAGACAGGTGCAACTTCTGTTTCATGATGACTTTAAAAGATTAGTGTCTCTTTCTGCTCCGTTGCTTCAGGATGCAGCTGCTAGATTAACTTCTAGCCTGTTTTCCTGTTGGTCTGGGGTTACACTGAAGGAAGCGTTTACATCTGTTGTCTCAGACTGGCAGGTTTTTTTCAGGGCGAGACGTCACCCGCCAGCTCTGTCTGGCAGTAATGAGGCACTGCCTCGTGCTCCGTCTGCTGCGCCTCAGCGTTCCTCATCAGCACTACATCAACAAGCCCGAGAGTAGCTTTAGAGATCTCATCATGATGAGGGACGGAGGAGAGGTTGACAAAAGCCTGATGGGGTTTTCAGAATAACAGTTAGATTTTATATGTGTTACCATTAGCTCTGTTCTGTGCCTTTACAGCTACTTTCTAAGGCAGCATCTTAACTGAAAGGAAGCATTGCATTGCAGAAACTCCATATCTGTCATAAGATGCCTGGGAGAATTGATTCCTGTAGAGTTTGACATGCTGCCAAGCAGTCAGTGCAATGCTTTAAGTAAATACTGCATTGGGTAAAATAGATTTTAATCAAATATTTAAATAAAATGTCTGTTTTTCACTGTTTTAATCAAATGCATGCTGTCTTGTATATAGAGTTGGGAAGTATGATTGTTTTTAATGAATCATTTGTTCAGACCGTTCAAACGATTCACTGATTCATTTGAGTGTCTGTGTGGCGGAGTTATTATTGTTAACTAAAAATATTCAAAACATTTGTGTTAATTTAATGAATAAATTAATGCCGACAGTAAAGCTGAAATAAAATAAAATATATTAGTTGAAAAACTTAAAAGCAAAAATGAGAAATGTTGCCATGACAATAAACTGAAATAAGTTTGTTTAAACACTCAAATTATTAATGAACAAATAAATAAAACCAACTAAAGTGAAAACTGAAATAAAAATGTATTATACTTAAATAGCAATATTAAAAAAAAAATGAAAAGTAAAAATATAAATATAAAAGCGAATTAAAATTTTGATAAAACCATAATGAAACTAAAATTAAAATTAAAATGCATTTTTCATGAATGATTTTTTTTATTATTATTATTTTGAATCTTTTTTTTAAATCTGGAATTTTCATTAAAACCTTTTTTACTCTGTAATGTCAAATGTAATGAAGTTCATTTAAATGGTTATGTTTTAGTTTTATTTGTGTAAATGTGAATGCTCACACTAATTGAGATCTTTTGCTTTTGTAAAATGTTTTGATTGTAAAATGAACAATATTATTTGATAGCTATATATTTTAAAAAGCTCATGCAGGTTTTTATAAGTAACTTCTTGTGTAGCTCCAGTAATGACCTTTTCAAAAGGGTTGCTTGACTGTAGTCAACTACTTGAAATTCAGGTATGAGCAGCTTGTCGTTTGTGTGGAAGGCAATATAATTATGCTGGAACGGTCCTCATGTCGAGCCTTAAGTGCCTTAAAATAGCTGCCAGCTCACTAGGTTTTAGAACAAAGCTTTTCATTTGTGCTCTGTTTCTCTTTGCAGTGCTCAAGCCATTGGTGGACGTGTTGAGCGACCCGGACTACATTAACCGCATGCTGTTAGCTCAGTTAGAGCACAGAGAGCAGGTGAACGAGCATCATAAGAAAGCGTACACGTATGCGCCGTCCTACGAAGAGTTCATCAAACTCATCAGCAGCAGCTCTGACATACAGTTCCTCAAACAGCTCAGGTACCAAACCCATCAGCACCACATTTAGCATCACTTTTGCATTCAATTTCCTTTATTCTTTGAGTTTTTAGTGGTGCTTTCTATTATTGCTCAAACTTAGCATTAGGGATTTGCACAAATCCTCCATACTTCTTACTGTATGCTTCTTTTATTTAAAAAATAATACATTGTATGTCATTACAAACATGCTGACAGTACGCAAACATGCTTATAATGTTGTTCCGGATCAGCAAATGACAAGCGAAACAAAAGTGGAACGAAACTGCACTACTCATTTGAGCTGCGCAGTGCAGACCGTTTATCAGCTCGGAGCAAAAATAGACCGCAGCGCGAGCTCAGAATAGGTTTACTCGCGGGCCGATCCAGAGAGAAAGCGTTTGAATTGAGTGCAGAATTCTCTGTTATAAACCATATCAGATCAAACAGCGCTGATTTGAAAACCAGGAGAAACGTTGAGCCATTAATGAACAAGTTAAAGAAGGCTTTTCAATCCAAAAATCGCCAACATTCACCTGTTACATGTAGTAACGGTAACTGTAACCATGGTATTGTGACAGAAATAGTCTAATGTTTTTTACATTTTTCATCTCAGGGTTCGTACGACCTTTTGAGAGTGAAATTTTAGCACTTTTCAAGGACTTTCAAGGGCTTCACACTTTTTCCAGCACTTCAAAGCTCTAAATATTATCCAGTTTAAATATAATTTTTAATGTGATGACCAAAATTAGGCCGATTTAGTTTTTTCATCTATTAAAAGTTGTCCCCATTTGTAAAACTGTTTGAGATGTTCAAGATGTAGGAAAACTAACAAGTGGCAAACAAATGGTTTTAGAAAAAAAAAAAACACATGAAATTGCCACTATAACCAGTAGATGGCGGCAGAGGAGCCTATATTAGTTCATTAACTATTTCCCCACACATTTTGCTTTTAAATGTATATTTAGATACTATAACATCCCTATTATAAATATGGATGCGTGTCGTTTACATTTTATCGATACTGATAGTGATACTGTTTATCGATACCGGTACTTATCGATACTGTTATCGTTACTACTCTCTATAATTTGGTGCAAAAAGACATGATGTGAAAAGATAGTGAAAATTTTTTTTTTTACTGCTGAACTTGCAAACAAAAAAAGTCACACAACAAAGCAATTTTTTAAAATAAAAAAAGCGCTCCAAAAAGATTTTCTCAGCATGCCACAGATAAATACTGACGATAAATTTAGAATAAATGCAAAAAAAAAGTTCTCTTTTTTTGATGTCTTATATTATGTATGATCTCTTTTCTCCTTTAATTATCAGACACAGATATCACCTGTCACTCTGATCCTTTCTTGCCCTCTTTTTTTCCCCCACTGGCTTTCATAGCTTTGTACGATAAGATCCTTCTTTGCTAGACCTGATAGTTATTTTAGTATGTAAGCAGACTTTCAGAGGTGTTCTGAGTAAATCATTTGTTCTACACCGATTTGATTCAGACAGGATGTCTCGTGAGTTCAGTGTTGGACAGATCAGTTGTTTTTAAGTATTTATTAAAATGAATCGGTTCAAAGGAGTCAATAGGTCGCGAGTCGGACATTAGTGGACGTGGATGCAATGTGTGCTAATCCGGCTGTTAGGACATCGCCAAAGATTTGTGTGAACAGAGAAAACACTTTTTTTTTTGTTTTTTTTTGTTGAAAGTGTGGTTTATGTCAGCTGTGTGAGGAACGCCTGTCATAAAAGAGACAACGTCCCAGCGGTAATTCTGGGGGAAAAAAATCTCTGAATGCGGCCGCCAAAAAATGCAATGAAGGAAAAATTACGGAGAAACAACGCAAGTATTGATAACAGTATCGTTTGTTCTGAAGTTTATTGGTAGTCCGGTATTGACCCAATTACGTACCGGTCCAAAAACATACCGGTTCTCATCCCTAATTATAAAATATCAAATCAATAAATTTTTGTCAAATTTTGACACTTTTTGTGCTGTAGTATAAAATATAATTTTTCTATAAAAATTTGATTGTTAAAAGTTAATTTGATCTGCATCTCAACTCAAGCTCCGTGCTTTACTGTCAAATGTGCATTTCCAAGAAATAAACATGTAATATTATTAGTAACTGCACTTATGAATGCAAAACAATAGTAATGTTATGATTAAATTGCCTTTATGATTAACAACAATATTCCTCATTTAAATAATTCATATGCAGAATAAAGGGGCGGGCCTGGTTGAGTTAGTTAGTAGTGTGTTGAGTGCAGTTATGGTAAGGGGCGGGACATTTCCCAAACATTTGACCAATCACAACACACTGCTCCAGCCGACCAATCAGAGCACAGTGTGCTTTTCAGAAGGAGGGGCTTCATAGAGACAGGAACTAAACAGAGCGTCACTGACAGACTGGGAAGAGACGAGCTGCAACAATGGAGAATATGAGGAAAATAATCAACATTCAAGCAGGAAAACCTGCTCTAGTAGAGCCCAAAAACACTAACAAGACTTTGTAAAAGGGCATAACAGGCCTCTTTAATATTTTTTTTTTTTTTTTTTGTATAGCTCCAGTCAGAGTTAGCGGGTGACTCACTAAAGCTGTCTGGATTTTAGCCATTTCGCCACATCCAAACCAATTTATTTTAGTATATAAATAGCCCTGTTGGAAAGCAATTTCTATTACCTTCGCTCAGACAAATCACTCTTTAAATAGGTGAACTGGAAGTCGGCACTGTCAGTATCAGGTCGTATTTGAGGGGACATTTGTCATCTGAGGTTTGTTCTGCTCTGGATGAATTATCTGCGAGTCGTGAGACAGTGACATTTAAAGGCCCGGGGAAACTTTTCAGCCGTATTGATCCGCAGGCGTAAAGGATGGAGATGGATCGGGAAGCGACAGGCGGGAACGGTCAGACTCTGGCTTTCTGAAATAAAAGCATTGTGATTATAGAGATTTCTTGATGGTTGTTAGACAATTTCAACCTGTCTGGGTTTGATTGTAGTGCTTCTTAGTAGTCATTGCAACTGCTTTTCTAAAGAAGTCTTTGAAACCTTAGTAGGAAGCAAGGCTTGGAGGAGCCCGTTAAACTGTGCATTGAATTAACAAGAAAGGTCTTTATTCAAGCTCAGATGATGATTTGAACTCATGCTGTATTGGGATATAACTATGCTCTCAGAAAAGTAACACAGCTGACAATACTTCACTTGTCAAAGTCATTATTTGCATATGTTAATGAGGGACTCAAAAGGAACTTGTTTTGGAGAATGACCCTAAATATCTTTATGAATGACTGTCATGTGGTATTATTATTAAAACCGATGATATCTGTACTGTCACGTTTAATAACAGACAGAAGCTGGTAGTCTGTCAACTCTACAATTATCTGAGACCTATGTTTAAATGACGACTGTAAGCCTCAGTTGCATTGACACGTAAAGTCTAAAATTGAACATCTTATCTGCCAAAGAGGGTGTTTTTGTAAATGTGTTCTTTTAGACGTGCGCAAACAGGCTTTGTTTGAAAGCTGAAAGGCAGAGAGAGCAGCAAAAGGATGTTCATTGTGTCGAAGAAATTCAGCGTCTATAATTCGACCATCTCAGGAAGAAAACCTGAGGTCAGGTAATGAGGCTGTTTCAAGATTAGTTCTCTAAAAGAAGAACTATGCAAATTGAATAACATTTAATATGCAAATTGAATTGGTACTTGGCCTTCACATGTCAAGAAAAAAAAGTTGAACTTTTTGATAAGGTTTAAATGAACACCCAGACAGTCTTTTTCCTATCTTTCACATCCCAACAAAGCTTTTTAGCCGTAGTACATCCAAATAAAGAGCAAATGATCTGCATCAGGTTTGTATTTGATGTTTTGTATGTGTATTTTATGATTATCATGCTGTTACTGAGATTGACGGGACATTTAGTTTTGTCTCTAAATCTGACATCTCATAAATGAGCGGTCTTTATTCAGCTTCCATCACAACAGCTGTCAGTTTGTTTCCACCATGATTGTTTAATTTATCGCTTTGGATAAAAGCGTCTGCTAAATGCATTCATGCACATAAATTATAACTGACACAAATCAAAATTCCAGAGATTCCCAGTTATAATGTAGACATAGGGCTGGACGATATGACCTAAAATCAAAACCTCGATTAATTGAACCCTTTACCTCGATTATGATTAATGAACGATTATTTTGTTTAGGGATAGTTCACTGACAAGGCATGTACTGTAAATATGCTTGACTATTAAAGGTGGGATATTTCTTTTTTAAATTAGCACCGTGAGAGTACAGTTATTTGAATGCATTAATGAAAGAGAGATTGCGTCATACCGTCTCTTTATTGTGAAGCTGTGCGTTGTGTGTGGTTATTTTAAAAGTAGAAAAATATATGCTGTAACTTTTGAGTTTCTAAGCTACTTTAGTGATAAATCACAGGACAGCGTTGACAGTGAGTTTCTGCGCCCCTTTCATCACGTGATGTGCGAGCTACTGTCTGTATGAGTGTTTGTGTGTCACAATGCGCAGTAGCTCAATAAAATGATACACATCCGATGGTCTAAAATCGCTTTACTGTCCAAACTGGCAAGACTTAAAATGCATACAATTGACAAAGTTTACTGAAGATGCAAGTGAAAGTGATCAGGGCTCGCGCGTTGTCAGAGACACGACGTGGATCGTCTCTCTGCGTCACAGAAAACAGCTCGCGAGCACTGAAGTGCCTTGTTTTCCATATGGATGTTATTGAATGGTGTAAAATCATTTGATTGTTCAAACTGGCAAGCCTTTAAACACATACAATTGACAAACTTTCATGAGGACGCTGTGGCAGAGTGTTTGAGTTTGTGAGTCGCGTGACTACATGCGCGGTAGTATGTTTTTAAGGGGAAAGTATTAACAGGATTAAAAACTGACATGGGAAAATTACATCGGTTAGAGGTTCTGAATTTTGGTTTCGATTACTTTTCGATTAATCGTCCAGCCCTATTTAGACACATTCACGTGTGCTAATCCATTACTTCAAACGTTTTTCAAAGGCAGTGTGGCATACAGTGGTGGACAATAACAAAGTGTTTCTACTTGTAAGCACATTTTTCAAGTAGCTGTACTTTATCAGAGTTTTATATTTTGGGAAACTTTTACTTCACTACATTCCAAAGCATAATATCATACTTTTTACTTCCCTACATTGCATAAAAACATATCATTCCTCGTTATTTCCAATTTGTTGATTCTTTCGTCTGAACCTGTTGAATTGGTTCACAAATAACACTGACTGATTCATTCAAGAATCAGGCTGATTCAATCGCTGCTGTTCTTGAGTCAACATCTCACTGATTCAGTGATATACAGGTATATTACCGGAGCTTGAATGTGTGTGAAAAATAAGTTTCTAATTAATTAAATCAAATCATATTTAGGTCATGACTGTCAGTTATTTGTGAGCTGATTAAAGGCACAATATGTAATTTTTTGCCCCTAGAGGTCGCTTATTCAAAACAAAGGCGCAGCTTGACATAGACTGTAAAAATGATGGACAACGCCCCTTCACTATCATCTATTAGAGAAAAGTGAAGCCGCCAACGTCTTGCGCAGACATCTTGCGCTGATTTGGGACCTGCGTTTGCACAATAGTGTTGTGGGAGAAAGGGGGAATAGGGAGCTGTTCCTTTAATGTCGTGAGAACATGAAATTGTAGTCAGAGCGGAAGAGAATGATGGGTAGTGTAGTCTGGAACGCGCGGGGTCGCATGTGCAGCGCTGGAAAGTGCGAAGATGTATTCTTTGTTTTTCTTATATTCTGTTGGAATTACCCGAGTATTTGTGTTAAAAGTAACATTGAAAGCCATGTCGAATGGATCAATAAAGCAGCGTACTCAGGACAGTTCGTCGAACTCATTATTTGCACGGACTTGAGTAACTAGTGAACTATTACACACACACATACGGCTGCTGAGACAGAGAGCGCCGAAGAGAATAAAGTAACATTGGGGGCTCGTCCCGGATCTTGTTCGTCGTATTTGGTGAGTTATATGGACATTCTGAATGGTAAACGGAAGCAGATGTTATCAGAGAGAGAGAGAGAGCAACATGACGGATGCTCGTGAGAGAGCGAGGATGACGAGTGAATACTCAAATAAGAGCAGTCATTTGAACCCTGCTATGTCTGTAACGGCGGAGAATAAAGAAAAACGGACGTACATCTCATTCACCGATTGGTTAAATGAATTGGATGTTCAAGTGTCCAGTCATGAAAGTAAAAATAATCCGTTCAAGCAAAGTTTTGCTCCTTGCCCTCAATCAGCTGCAGTTAACAGACCTGCGCGTTGCTATGAGCCACAAATATCAACACAAACAATGAGAGAAACCAACCCTTTCAAAAGTGTTGTGGAAACTGAGTTTACATATGACAGTGGAATAGATGCACCATGTTTCATACAGAGCACGCCGGCGAATCTGAACTACTACCCACAAGATGTGTACAAAGATCTAACAGCTAAACCAATGTCACAATATATGTCACCAATTAATTGCTGTTCTTGTCAACATGAGAGAAGTACAGTCCAGCATGGCATTCATGAGGCTGAAAATAAGACTGCTTATATTAATACTGATGAGAGTTGTTTCCCTGAGTTTACTAGACCCCGCCTACAGGGGAGAAAATCACGTCAGGCATGTTATGATCTATCATCTGACAGTGGAGAGGAATGCAGTACCCCAAGAGAAAGAATTCCTACTCTCCGACCGGGTCAGTTTGATGGTTCGACATCATGGAGGGAGTTCCTAAATCGTTTTGAGGATTGTGCCAGAGCTAATCACTGGTCTGAAAGGACAATGACTGTGCAGATGAGGTTTTGTTTGGTCGGAGCAGCAGGTGCAGTGATGCATAAAAACCCCAGGTCGGGTAGATGGGATTCCGCTCGCATTGTGGAGGAAATGGATGCCACGTACGGCCCTTCATCAGAACATGCAGCTGCCATTGGAATAGAGCTGAGGCAGAGGGTCCACAAGACAGGTGAGCCGCTGCATGTGTTAAGAGATGATATCTATGAAAAAGTCTCCCTGTGTATGCAGACCGCTCTGAAAGAGAACAGGACTCTATCAGCGTTGAAGTGTTCACTAACGCCATGAGGGACGCTGACGTTGTGCAAAGACTGCTGGAAGAGCGTCCATGTACGCTGGGTCGTGCTTATGATATTGCATATAGATACGAGACCACACGACGAAAGGCCGCCAGTGTAACCCAACTCATGCAGTCTGCCACAAGGCCAATGGAACGGAGAGCCAGAGCTGCGGCAGTCCGTGAATGCCCCGAGCAGGGTGAAAGTGAAGGAGAGGGTTCAGTGTCGCCACACTCTGGTCAAAGACAGAAACCGCTAAGAATGGAATCCAGACTGTACCACCTAAGATTCAACAAACAAGGAAATATTAATTGGGGAGAAATTGGATGTCACAACTGCCAAGGCATTGGCCACATGAGACGGAACTGCCCTTCACCCAGGCTCGATCTGCCCCGTGTAACTCCAGTTCTACACTATTCTGCAGACATCCAACCTACTTCCACCGTTCTCCAGGTAAAGGGCGCCGGTCCTGAAAAGTGTATTCACGCACTGTTATACAGCATGGAGCTATGCGCTCTCTTGGACAGCGGGGCTAGAAGGAATGTGCTACCTCGTCACTTCTATGAGGCAATTAATGAAGGAGTTTGACCCCCACTTGAACTATCGACAGTACAGGCTCTGCAAGGAATAAGCCCTATAAATGTGGATGTTCTCGGGGAAGTCCACGTGCCGATACAGGTCGGAACCCACACAGTCAGCGTTAACTTCATTGTAGCCAATGTAGCAGAGGACACAGAAGTCATTCTTGGACACCCGTTCCTGGAACAAGCACGAGCACGCCTCGACTTTGGAAGTCAGAAAATTATTCTGTTCGGTGAGCAGATACCTTACTTTAACCCCAAAAACAAACCCAGGGTGCACGTTGTTAGAATAGCACGCACCGCCGTTCTTGAAGCAGGCCATGAATATATCGTGCCAGGAAATGCACATTTCTGAAAGCATGTGCAGGGCAACGTGTTACTGAGCCCAACAAAAGGGTTTATGGAGAAACACAGAGTGTTGGTGGCACGGATTGTAATTGATGCTCAACCCAATAAACAAATTCCAATAAGACTGTATAACCCAGGTACCGTTGCCGTGCGAGTAAGGAAGGGGGCCATTGCCGGATTTCTATAGCCTGCAAATGTTGTAAGCGTTGCCGACTCTGAGCTGCCAACTGCAAGCCCAACCCCCGCAACTGTTCCAAGTCATTTACACTCTTTATATGCAGAGAGTACAGTGCATCTGGGGAAGTCGGAACAACAAGAGCTAGCAGCACTCCTGAGCACTTATGGGGATGTTTTCTCGGCTGGACCGACGGACCTTGGTCGCACCAACCTGGTGCAACATGACATCCAAACACGACCAGGTCCACCAGTAAAACAGCAGCCCCGAAGGATGGCCTTTGAGAAACAGCGCAATGCAGACGAACAGATCCAGCAAAACCTTGACACTGGCTTAGCTGCCCCTAGCCATAGCAGCTGGGCTTCACCAATTGTTATGGTACGGAAGAAAGATCAGACGTACAGACTGTGTGTGGACTATAGAATGCTAAATGAACGCACTATTAAAGATGCTTACCCCCTTCCACGAATCCAGGATACCCTGGATACTCTGTCTATGGCAAAATGGTTTAGCACTTTGGATCTAGCTTCAGGCTATTGGCAGGTGGAGTTAACTCCAAAGGCACGGCAGGCCGCTGCGTTCTGCAGCAGGAAGGGGCTATTTGAATGGAATGTTATGCCATTTGGCCTGTGCAACGCCCCAGCGACGTTCCAACGCCTAATGGATCGTGTCCTGGCTGGACTGCAATGGGAAATTTGCCTAGTCTATTTGGACGACATAATTGTTCTGGGGAGGGACGCCAAAGAAATGATTCAGCACCTAGCGCAGATATTCGAAAGGTTGCGCCAGGCTAACCTCAAGTTGAAACCTGCCAAGTGCTGCCTCTTCCGCCGCCAGGTGATTTATCTGGGGCCCATAGTTTCAGAGGAGGGCATCGCCACTGACCCTCAGAAGGTGAAAAAGATTTGAGAATGGCCGCAGCCTACCAGTGTTAATGAGATTCGACAATTTTTTGGTTTGGCATCTTAGTACAGGCGCTTTGTCAGAGATTTTGCCACAGTGGCCAAGCCCCTTCATGATCTGTTACGAAAGAATGCCAGATTTCAATGGACCCCTGAAAGCCATCAAGCATTTGACAAACTGAAGGAACTACTCACCACCGCTCCTGTTCTGGGGTATCCTATGGATCATGGTGACCTCATTCTCGATACGGATGCCAGCAATTTTGGAATCGGAGCAGTGTTATCCCAACTCCAAAATGGTGAGGAATGCGTTCTGGCGTATGGCAGTCGTGGATTGACACCAACGGAACGGAATTACTGCACCACACGGAGAGAATTGCTGGCTGTAGTGGAGTTCTCAGCACATTTTCGTCAATATCTTTTGGGCAGACCTTTCGTTGTGCGGACAGATCATAGTAGTCTGCAGTGGCTCATAAAAATGAAAGAACCAGAAGGACAGTTGGCACGGTGGTTGGAAAAGCTTGGCGAGTACGATTTTAAGGTTGTGCATCGGCCTTGGCGCCAACATGAAAACGCAGATGTGCTGTCCAGGAGGCCATGTCGTGCAAACTGTGCCTGCAGCCACGAAGAACCTTCTTCCAGTAACTCCCAGTTTCGTCATCAGGCAGTTCAGTGTGATTTTGATATAAAACCTGGGAATGATGGAGCTAGGAATGCTAATCCAGCGTTCTGTCCAGTGGGGGTAGTGCAACCTGTCATGACGGCAAGTACTGCTCTATTCCTAGGGTGGACTGCTGAGGAACTTCACTCTGCTCAGGCAACTGACAGCGATATTGCACCTATCAAAAGGTGGATAGAGGAAGGTGGGGAACGGCCCTCCTGGGCTCACGTGTTGCCTCATGTACCGGCGACTAAAGCTTACTGGAGCCAATGGAAAAGATTGTATCTAAAAGATGGCACTTTGGTGAGGCACTTCTGCCTGATGGAGGGCCCCGAGTTTTATCCACAAATTCTCTTGCCAAAAGTGTTTTGGAAGGATGTCATGCATCAGATGCACGATGGACCAGTGGGTGGATACTTCGGGGTGGAGCGGAAGCTGTCCCGGCTGCAGTCACGGTATTACTGGTACCAAATGCGGGAGGATGTTACACTCTGGTGTCGTACGTGCACAGGTTGCGCTGCGAAGGCCCGACCCACAAAGACCCCGCAAGCGCCAATGGGCACTGTACGGGTGGGGGCTCCGATGGAAAAGATCGCTGTCAATTTGATGGGTCCTATGAATGAAACGGAACGGTTCAATCGTTACATTCTTGTGGTGCAGGACTATTTCACTAAGTGGGTGGATGGACTGTTTACCTTGTCACGTGGGGCTATTATGAATGCATGGTTGAACTTTATTTTTAATGAAGTTCCAGCTCAAGTGGGTAAAGACATTGCATTTGTTCGCTTCATTTCCCTGTGGATTCGTTTGTAAACAAGAGACTGGATTTGCAGACAGAATGAGATTAAAAAAATTATGGTGTGGCTTCTGGATCTGACAGGAATGATGCAACACAATTATGTGAGTAAAACGTTTTTTATATGTGATAGTATTGCATTGTTACATTTGATATCGACTGATTATGTAAGTGTCTAACTAAACATAACTTCCACGCTGTCACAGGCTTTATATTTAAGTTGGTTCATTGTCCTGCGATTTGTGATCAGACTCGAACATGTATGGGCCAGGGCTTGCACTAATTTTAAATAGTGAAATACACGCGCGCGTGTGTTATGTTATGTGTTATATCCAGCCGTTTGTTGTAGTCCTTAAAAAGTGATTTCTGTAAAATAAAATTTCTCCCTTTGCTTTGAACTTTGAGCGTTGTAACTTTGCAGATGTTGTTTATGCTCAAACAGCAACAGTACACACTAAGTTAAAAAAGTTAAATCATAATCAACCACCCCTTTAATTGCATTAAAATCAAGTACTTTTATTCAGGTAACCCTGAACATGAGTACTTTAACTGGAGTAATATTTTCATCTGTACTTTTACTCAAGCACTTGATTAGTGTGCTTCGTCCACCGCTGCATGAATATCACAAACTCTGGTATTTCTGAAGGTCCTTAAATCCTCTCATTCTTCAACAGCTGTTGCAATGCTCTCAATGACTTACATTTGACTTTCATGAAGCACTTTCATTCGGTCTCATCAGCGCTTGTGAGAGCAGAAAGTGTGCCATAAATATTCAGCGTTTCCTAATGTCCAAATGATTTATTTCATTAATTTGGTGTGAATATTGTTCCTGTGAGGAATTTCTCAATTAAACTTTAGTAGTCTTAAAATCTTAATGCTCTCATTCTTCAATGGCTGAGATGTGTTAGTGGAAACTTATTTTTTATTAAACAATTAATTATGCAATTTGAGGCTTTTGGTTAATCCGTTTATATTATTACTCAAACTTAAAAGCTTATAGATAGATTAGGATCTGATAAATGCAGTGTTATTTCAGTATTATTTATATAATATAATATTATTTGTATTATTTTATTAATACAGTATTTGTATATGATATAACTATTATAGTATTTGTGTAATATTTTGAATAAGCTTTTATATTAGGGGTTTCCCCGACTAAGGATTTACATATTCAAATCAGAATTGTCAAGTCTTGCCTATAGTCGACTGATAGTCGAATCGTGTGTCAGTGTGTGTGTGTGTGTGTGTGTGTGTGTGGTGGGGGATAAACATTCGTAAAACGATGCTTCGTAACACTTTAAAGCCACGATGTACAGAACATTACACAAAGATATAGAAGAAAATGTATAACAAATTTTGGATCAATAAACAACTGCAGAAAGGCCACATTGCAGACAGGATTTGCATTTCACATGTCGGCAAATCTGATTAAATTGGCTAAATCGGCTGTACGAGAACGCTCTAAGTACAGCGCAACATCGATGCACTGGAAGACGATCAAAAATTATTTTAGAGAATTAAATTAGAACAGAATATACCTTTCTAATGAATAAAAAAAACCCCCGAAATGAGTCAGAATCAAACAAGGTTTCCACTCTATCCACTCTTTCCACTATTTTTAGATGCATTTTGTCTATAGAAATGCGTTATTCAGTGTTGTAATTTGGCGGAAGTTGGTGGCACACCTGACTAATCGATAATTAGAATCGTTGTCGATGATTTTCATTATTGATTATTATCGATTTTATCGACTAGTTCACCAGTTTTACTAGTCAGTCATCACTATTGCTCACAGTATTTCGAATTTAACACCTCTATGAAGCCCCTCCTTCTGAAAAGCACACTGTGCTCTGATTGGTCAGCTGGAGTAGTGTGTTGTGATTGGTCAAGTGTTTGGGAAATGTCCCGCACCTTACCATAACTGCACTCAACACACTACTAACTAACTCAACCAGGCCCCGCCCCTTTATTCTGCGTATGAATGATTTAAATGAGGAATATTGTGACGTGTTGGTTCCTGAAGAAAACTCAAGACTACAATGGAGGCGTTTCAGGAGTTCAGAAACACTGACACTGATATAGAGAAGAACTCCCGCTGGAGGGACGCTTTCATGCTCAAACAGCAACATTACACACGAAAGAGAGATGAACATGGAGAAAAGCAGAAAGTCACGTTGCTCTGGTTTTGTCTTCCGGCAGGTATCAGATAGTTGTGGAGATCATTCAGGCGACCACAATCAGCAGTATCCCACAGCTCAAGAGACAGAAAGGTAAGATGACCTTCAAACACATCGGCCAATCATATCACTTCTTATTTAGGGATTCAAACTCTGAGTCATTGCTTTATTTCTCTTCTTTCTGCATTTGAATCTAATTATGACCTTTAATGGGGAGTTTCATAAAGAAAGAATCTGCCATCAGTCAAAGCCCGGCTCTACACTAAATCAAAGATGTAATAATGTCACGCAATACACCAGCGTATTTGCTCTGGTCTTTCATGAGCCGTGTGCCGCTCTGTGATTGGCAGACGGGTAATTGCACTGAAGCTGGTTGCAGACAGTGGGCCGCAGTCGCCAGCGGTGACATTTACTGCCCATAAAACACCTCAGCCGATGCCTACAGTACAGAAATTACACTCCCCCATCACTTTAAATGTGTTTTGGTATTTGGTGGAAAATGAGGTGTTTTCAGAAAGTACAAAATGCCTGTATTTTACTTTAGTGAAAGGCTTCTGGATGATTCATTCTCCCACTTTATATGAAAAGGGTATAAAATTGCGTCTGATTTTAATAAAGGGTCAGTGAAAGGTGGCGCTAAACCTTTTGAAAGTTTGTTTGTCCACCTCAATTCAATATTTTAAAATGGATTGCTTTGTTTATTTGACAAAATGGGCAGCCGGATTGCAGATTTAGTCTCTATACCTGTGAGCTACTTTGCCACTAAATGTTCATTTTTTTGGAGGTATAGATAAACTTACATTACATATATATTTGATTGATTGATTGTTTTATTAATTTTTTTTATTTTTTATTTTTTATTTTATCTTTTCCGTTTTTTTCATTCTTTTCTTTTCTTAGATTTTTTTAATTTTTATTTTATGGAATGGCTCAATGCGTTTACTAAAGAAAAAGTTTTATTATTATTATTATTATTTTTTTTTTACACTTTTCTTTTATGATTTTCTTTTTTTTGTTTTTTACTTACAATATTATGGAATATTGAATTGTGCTTACTGAGGAAATTTTTTTATATTTATTTATTTGTTTGTTTTGTTTCATTTTTTTATTATTTTCTTTTTCTTTTCTTTTTTATTCTTCTCTTTTTCTTTTATTGTATCTTTAGAAAGTATGAAAGTGAAATCCATCCATCCATCAATTCTTTAAAAATAAGTTCATTACCGTGCATTCGTTTCAGTGCTGGATTAATTAAAGCTCATTGTATTCATGCGGTTTATGTTATTTTAGTGCTTGTGGAGAATCGGGAAAGGGTTAGTTTATTTGGCGTCATGTTTTCCGTCTCCTGCTGCCCTGTAATGAGGGCGAATCTATAAATCTTCCCGCTGGTCCAGCACAATGACGAGCAGGGAATGCACGCGTCTGTGAAAGCGTGCTGAGATGATTGCTCATATTCCCAGACTCATTGTGAATGCCACAGGTGGCTCTTTCCATTCACACGGCACAGAAGGCCACGGAAAGTCAACAGCTTGTGTCTACACTGTAAAAAACTAAACTAGCTGCATGTATGTGTTGGGTAATTATTCTGTGGCGCACTTCTAATGTATTTTATTTGATTGGCAATTGGATGAAGGAAAGCATTTGGCAATTGGGGTTTGAAACCCTATTTTCACAATTTGGGAAATGTCCGAATAGTTTGTAATACTGATTTGTGTAATTTTCATTATTTTTTATTTTTTTTATTTTTTTTGCAATAAACATTAAATGTATATAAAAATAAATGTTTTGCCATTAAAGTTCATTTATAGGCATTACATTTTAATTTTCCGTCATATTGGAATTTTATTTATTTATTTGTTTTTGTTAATTTTTTTTATATTTGATCTCCCATTTAGTTTTCTAAAGAAACATAACAATAAAAAAAGAAGGAAAAATTACGTTTAATTAATTTTTTTCTCTTCTAGTGTCTCTTCTAGGTCTTTCTTGCCATTGAAATTAATAATAAAAAATAAAACATTTTAATTAATTATTAATAATAATAAATATTCATAATAAACTCGTTTTTGAATGTTAAATGTTAAAAGTGTTAATTCATTAAATAAAACATTAATTTAGAACATTTTCAATTAATTATTTGTTATTAATTGCTTATTTTTTTAAGTTTCCTTCTTTACATTTTGATTGATTTATTTTCAGTGGAAGTTTTCAACTTCTGAAATCAGTAATGAGTGTTAGATTTGTCCAGGCATCAGTCTTAAGCAAACTGATCATGTTTAAACAAGTTCAGCATTATTTATGCTTGATATCTGTGTCGATCTCTGTGTGAAAGTGACATGAAGCAGAAGGAAATGAAACCGGTCCTGTATCTGCTCCAGTCATCAGAGCCGGTTTCTCATTTCTGATTCCTGTGTGAATCTCTCTCGCTCTCTCTCTCTCTCTCTTTCTCTCTCTCTCTCTCTCTCTCTGCAGACAGTAAAGGGAAAGAGGCCGCGGCGCTGAAGGCCGACCTGTTACGTGCCAGAAACATGAAGCGTTACATTAACCAGCTCACAGTGGCAAAGAAGCAGTGCGAGAAGCGGATCCGGCTTCTCGGGGGTCCCAACTACGAGCAGCAGGAGGACGGAGCCCCGGATGAAGTGGACGGTCCGCAGAGCCAACGGGTACAGGACCAAATCACAGTCCATATGAAATCCAAATTGATTGATTGTTTTCCTTTCCTTCATTTATTTCCTTCATGATTAAATTTGTGCAGCCATTGTAAATGTGAGTTTGTGTCAGGGCTTCTCCTGCCCCAGTCGTTTAAACCAGTTAGTTGACTAGTTGCATGTTTATGACATTATTTGAATTACATAAATATATAAGGCAACCCTCTACGGACACACGGTTCAGAATCCAGAACCGGTTCTTATTCAGTCCTACGCCAGGGTTATTAGAGCTAACTAAAAATGTTCTAAAACATAAAAAAAACATTTTCGTTGCTTGAAATAAAATAAACATCAACTGAAATAAAATAGAATATAAAAACATATTTGTAAAGGTCTCATTTGTTAAAGGTGCAGTGTGTACATTTTAGCGGCATCTAGTGGTCACCCCTCCCTTTCAAAATGACGACTTCACTGTAAGGGGACCCACGGTGTGTGTAGATAGAAATGTCTCATTCTAATGGTGTGTTCACACCAAACCTGAATTTAATTATTTGTGCGAGTAGATTGCATACAATGTCAATGCAAAGACACAAATAGGTGTGAATTTGCACCGAATGACGCGAAGCGGGCGACACGTTTGCCGCGAACGCGTGATATTCGCCTCAATTGCATCTTCCGCGCAAGTTGAAAAATTCCGAATGAACTATTGTCGCACAAGCCAATCAGTGAAGAGCTTATTGACACGTCCGGTTTGACAGGTTATCAAACTGGGCACCTGTCATCCTCAAGTAGCGCTGGAAGTTGTGTGCGCCTCTGGATGGTCCTGTGAACCCAGACACGTCGCCGTTTGGCTCTCCGGCATATTTGAGTCTTCCACAACGGATACAGAGCAGCCATAGTTGTTATCTCCAACATGTTTGATGACGTAAAAAATGGCAGAAAGAAATGTTTTTGATGATGAAAACATCGCGTGATGTTTATTTGCGCGAGCGACATGAAAAACAAGTTATCCCGCGAGTACACTAGAGCGAGTAACACGATGCGAATGTTCGCTGGTGTGCACACACCATAAGGTAATAAAATCATAACAGTTCATTAAGTAAGGTCTTTATACACCACTGAGAACACAGTTATGTATATTATATTGCATTTCTGTCAATAGATCCTCATAAATACTACACACTGCACCTTTAACAATAGTTAATGCATTAACTAACATAAACTAACAATTAGCAATATATTCTTACAGCATTTATTAACCTTTATTAATGTTCATTAATACAAATGTTCATGATAGTTTACAGTGTGTTAGCTAGTTTTGATCTTTAAAATGTATTAGCAAATGTTGAAATGAACATTAACTAAGATTTATCCAGCAGCCATATCACCCTGTAGCTCAAGACTTGTTTCCCACTGAAGTTAATCAGGGCTGAGCCTGGTCAGTACCTGGATGGGAGATCAAACTGGGAAAACTAGGTTGCTGCTGGTAGAGGTGTTAGTGAGGCCAGCAGGGGGTGCTCACCCTGTGGTCTGTGTGGGTCCTAACGCCCCAGTACAGTGATGGGGACACTATACTGTAACAAGCACCGTCCTTCGGATGAGACGTTAAACTGAGGTCCTGACTCTCTGTGGTCATTAAAAATCCCATGGCACTTCTTGTAAAGAGTAGGGGTGTATCCCTGGTGTCCTGGCCAAATTCCCTCCATTGACCCTTACCAATCATGGCCTCCTAATAATCCCCATCTATTGAATTGGCTCTATCACCCTCTCTCCTCTCCACCTATCGCTGGTGTGTGGTGAGCGCACTGGTGCCGTTGTACTGTGGCTGCCGTCGCATCATCCAAGTAGATGCTGCACACTATTATAATGCTTCCCCCAATGTGTCTTAGTCAGGGTGTGAATTACACAGCGGCCTTCACGGGTCACAGAGTGGGCAAAAAAACCTTTTGTCCATTGTTAATGTTAGTTCATATTAGTACTTTATTATTTTATTATTATTACACATTAATAGCCTATATAAAAATGTATATGGCATTTTTAGAAATTTACATGAGCCAAAATTTAAAAAGGCTTTAAAAGTATTGTTAGTTCATGCTAACTATTGTGTAGGGTAATGTTAATGGCTACACAACCTTATTAAAGTGTTCCAGGTACATTAAACATGCAATGCTTCCGTGGAGAGACTAGAATATCATGCACTTTTCCAACTAATCCTAAACTAACTTTTCTTCACGGAATAGAAATAACAGCCCTCTTTGTTCTTGTTATACGGAACATTTTCCTTATGAAGATTCTGAAAGAAAGCGCGCTGGGTGTCGCCTGTTGCTATAGTAACGAACGCAACTTTAATGCGCATCTGATTGACAGATAAACTGCGCACTCTTATTCCAGTGTTGTTAATATTGTAGTTTCCTCTGTACATTCAGTTAAACGACATTAAGTTACATTTAATTTATCATTCATCAGAACTGTGCGTAGTTTAGACACTTCATTATATGTTTGCTCCATCCATGCAATAAATGCGCATCCTTTAATAAGCGGGGTTATATTGTATGACCCATTTCCTTAACTTCAGTATTTTATTTTATATAAAATAACGGTGACGTTTTCACGCAACAAAAGCGTTTTATTTCAACAGTAGTGACCACGGTGACTTGGCAGCTTTATCAATGGCTTGAGCAGTTTGACTGTTCCTGTCTCGATAGAGAGCTGTCATCTGCTCATGTGATAGCAGTGGCCATCCTGAGGAGAGATCAAACGTGAGCTGCTCAAACATGTGTCAATGAGGCGGTAAAGAGTGCAGCGCGTGTCTGTGAGGAGAGGGCGCGGATGACGCCGCAACGTCTCCATTAATTCACGCATGTAGTATAATCTAACGTTTATTTTAAAGCACTGAATCGCTATCGAATCGCGATTAATTCGATACTTCGATTAATTGTCAGGATTTGTAATCGATGCATCGAGAAAACGAGTGAATCGTTACACCCCTAATTAAAATATTGATAATGTTTATGTATTAAAAAATTATAAAAACTATATAGACATTTAAAAAAAAAAAAAACTAACAAAAATAATTAAACTTTAATTAAAATGAAAATGACACCAATTTTTATGAATAAATAAAAATCCAAAATAATAATAATAGTATGTCAGTGATACTAAAATAACACTGACCTACACTATTATTCAAATGTTTGGGGACTGTAAGATTTTTTGTTTTGTTAAAGAAATTAATAATTTTATTCAGCGAGGGCACATTAAAATAATCAAAGGTGACAGTAAAGACATTTATAATGTTACAAAAGATTCTATTTCAAATAAATGCTGTTCTGTAGAAATGTTTGTTTATTAAAGACTGTTTTGAACATTGATAATAATCATAAATGTTTGTTGAGCATCAAATCCTCATATGAGAATGATTTGTGAAGGATCATGTGACACTGAAGACTGGAGTAATGATGATAAATTCAGCTTTGATCACAGGAATAAATGACACTTTACTATATATTCACATAGAGAACAGATGATTTACAGTCATATTTCACTGTTTTTAGTGTTTTTACTGTATTTTTTATCTAATAAATGCAGCCTCGGTTAGTAATCTTTAAAAACATTTTTAGTTCTTTCAGTTCTTAGGGTAAAGTGAGTAATTTTGTGAGTAATTTATTTGTCTTAATTTAGTATTTTTGTCTAGTATGCGCACTGTAAAAAAAGTTGCTGCCTTAAATGTTTAAGTATAATCAACTTGAAGTCATTTCAACTTAAATTACATTAAACAAAAAAAATTGTTAAATCTTGTATAAAATTGCTTACCTTATTTTGATAAGTTAAAGCAGTGTAAATACATATTTTGTCATAACTTATTGATCATTTTTTGGTTAAGACTGCTTCATCAAAAGTACAGAAACAATTAGTGCAATTTTAAACAGCCAGAAAATCATTAAAATCCTTAGAATTTCCTTCTGTAATGTTTCCATAAGAATGACTGCTACTTTGGTGAATAACAGTGTGAAGTTAATACTGCAAAAATCTTAAAGGTATAGTAACCAACCATTCTTGGGTTCAGAGAAAAAGCAGGGAAGTGTAGTGTAGAGATAGTAGCTGAAGAAAGACGAGTGTTGCTGGTGAAGTCCACAGCCTTCTCGAGATGAAACGCTGCAGTGTAATGTTCTCTAGTGAGCTCAAGTGTTTTTAATAATGACATCGCCTGCTTGATTTGTTTTTCGTCCTCTCACAGATACTTCAGTTCGAGGAGATCATGTCAAACTCTGTGTACCGGGAGCATTTCCGGGTCTACATGGAGCGTGTGGATAAGAGGGCTCTGATTAGCTTTTGGGAGCTGGTGGAGATGCTGAAGAGCGCCAACAAGGTCAGACACACACCACATCAAGAGCTTGAGCTGAAGATCCCGCAGCATGTGAGGGACTGTCATTAGTCCTGTTCGCACTGTAATTGTTTCTCATGGGGACGTCTGTGAATATACATTTGCATGGCAAATCAGTGATGATACTCGTGCATTCGGATGACGATTTATTCACGGTAGAGCAGAACCTTGGAACGTAGTCAGTCACATGATTGTCAGCTCTAAAGAAAAACAATAAATTAATATTTAAAGTCAGCATGAAACAGAAGTTGCGCTCGTCTTTTCTCTCGTATTGTGCCATATATCCGAGTGAAATGCTTCTCAAACAAGAACAAATGTAGGGCGGGGCTTGATTTTGTCTGTGGGGAATTGATTGGATGGCCCCGCCCCGCCCTTGTCATCAGAGAAGAGAAGAAGAGGGAGGGGAAGATATTCTGATTCAAGACTACCAGATTAACTTTTTTTGGTAAAAAATTATCCAATCCTTGTTTAAAACTATCTCCTTACCTCAGCCCAATTCACAATGGTAAGCTTGTAATAATGTGTTATAATTTGAGAGTTTCCGTGGGAAATCCGAGCGTGACGCCGTTCGTCTTTGCGTTGTCACATCTGTATACATAAAGGAGGAGTCCGGCTAGTGCGAGGATGCTGCAGGTGGCGGATCATTTATAGCCTTTTCTCACAACAGCTGGAATAATTGATTGTAATCCAGAAAGGACCAAACCACAAGCATCAGTGACATGGAGATTCACCCGTGGTCAAAAGCAAGAGATTAGACTGTATAGAAATACTGAAATCTGCAAGTAATGCTAATAAACACTAAATACACAATCACGCAATGTTGATGTTGTTAACATTAACAATTTGAGAACAAAGCAAGGAAGGGGAACATTTTCATATAACTACATTTTACATACGACATTTAAAAAAGTGGAAATTAGAAATACATTTCTAAATTTTACCCAGATACTTGTGCGACTACTAAAATGATTAGTTGTGCAAGCTTTCATTTATATGAATGTATATAATAAATATTTAAAAAATGTATTGCATACGGTGTTAACTAGTTTTGATCTTAAAAATGTATTGGTAAATGCTGAAACGAACATTAACTAAGATTAATAAATGTTGTTAGTTCATGTTAACTAATATTAACAAATGAAACGGTATTGTAATGTGTTAGCAGAAACCTTTTATTTCATCTAGTTGTCAAGGCAACATTTATTATTTTCATTTAACATGATGTATTAAAATATTGATAATGTTTATGTATTAAAAATGAATAAAAACTATATAGACCTATATAAAAAATAATACAATTGACAACAATAATAAAACTGTATTGCATAATAATAATAATAATAATAATAATAATAATGTCCCATTTCAAAAGTTTACATGATTTTGTGCTTTTTCTTTATGTAGCATTTCAGTATTCAAAGTGATATTAATTAATATTTATTATTTATATAAATTATTATTTAAAATGCGCGCACATTACCGCAACAGATATTGTACAGTGCTTGGCAGTGGTCAAAAAGGATTTACAAAATGACTTTTGGGTTCAGAAATGTGGATTTGGACAGAAATGACTGCATGACCTTGGAGTTTGTCAAAACACAGTTCAGTGGGAGTTTTCACACGGATGGAGGGAGGAAAACACTGACATTCTGGATTCAGACGGCAATAAAATCACAGACTAAGCCCTGTTAATCACCTTACATTCCCATGAGAAACAATCAGCTTCTGAATAGGGCTTCTGTCGGATCTGAACATTGATTTTCCTGTCGCTCGTGCCAATCTACTGTACGGGCACAATTGTACATTTCCTAATTGGTCATTTAGCTGGCATTTTTATCCAGAAATCGTCTGCCCATAGAAACGCACACGGCTGAAAAACGTACCGACACATCAGCGCGTGATAAATCTATAATCGCTGTGGCCTGTTATGTCCAGCTGTGTTTAATTAGCCATTACCGGCACTGCCGTTTCGTGTCAGAGCAGAGTCATTTTTCCATCATTCTGTGGTCCTGGAAAGCTTGAGATGTTTAAATGTTGAGTGAGTCTGGGAGATTATATATTGTATGTAAAATAAAAACCAGGCTGTGTATGAAGATATTAGTGCTCTAGAATGATGTCATGTGATAAATCGCAGAGGAGGAATGTTTGGTTTGTTTCTGTGCAACAGCAGATTTGTAATAATCTGTTTAATGTTGTTGTCATATCTTATTAACAGTTAGCATCTGTTCAGCATGAAACCAAACCAAACGATTAAGATTAGCCATATGTTTTATTGCTTGTCGGTTCTGAACGTGAATCTGTCACTGAAACGCAGACCAAACCCGTTAGAAGCACAGTGAAGCATTGCAACCTTCAAGAGTTAAAGCAACAAAACCTGCCAAGAACCTGTCAGGGTCTAATTTAACCCCAAAATCTAAAGAAAAATAAGAAATTATATTCTGCTTGGTGAAAATTAAACCTATGTACTGTAATAACATTTTTTTCCCCATATTCCAATTACCATAAAGTGAAAAATCTTATTACAGTAATGCAAAAAAAAAAAAATATATATATATATCTGTTTGTAATATTGTAATATATTTTATATAAATTATACCAGTGTAGTATTTGTTGAACTGCCTTTAATTCATGAATGAGTGGTTATTTATTTTTTTATTTCGTTTTTATTTATTTTATTTTATTGTTTGTTTAAAAAGATATTCGTTTTTTTGTATGGCAATAACGTAAAACAATTAATAATATTATTCTGAAAATTATCATTGAAAATAATAGAAATGAAAGAAAAAAAATCCGGACCCACTTTATATTAGGTGGCCTTTAAATACTATTTACTAACATTTAAATTAATCATTTGATACAGTGCACTTATTGTGTTCATACATGTTTTTACGTTGTACTTACATAAAAAAAAAATACCTGTGTGTAATTAAATCTGTAATTAATTTCTGTAATTACATTTGTAATTACTCTGTTGACCCTTTCCTTAAACTTACCCATACCACCACACCTGTTCTTAACTTTACCCTTAAACTTACTCATACCACCACACCTGTTCTTAACTTTACCCTTAAACTTACTCATACCACCACACCTGTTCTTAACTTTACCCTTAAACTTACTCATACCACCACACCTGTTCTTAATTTTACCCTTAAACTTACTCATACCACCACACCTGTTCTTAACTTTACCCTTAAACTTACTCATACCACCACACCTGTTCTTAACTTTACCCTTAAACTTACTCATACCACCACACCTGTTCTTAACTTTACCCTTAAACTTACTCATACCACCACACCTGTTCTTAACTTTACCCTTAAACTTACTCATACCACCACACCTGTTCTTAATTTTACCCTTAAACTTACTCATACCACCACACCTGTTCTTAACTTTACCCTTAAACTTACTCATACCACCACACCTGTTCTTTACTTTACCCTTAAACTTACTCATACCACCACACCTGTTCTTAACTTTACCCTTAAACTTACTCATACCATCACACTTGTCCCTAACTTTACCCTTAAACTTACCCATACCACCACACCTGTCCTTAATTTTACCCTTAAACTTACTCATACCACCACACCTGTCCTTAACTTTACTCTTAAACTTACCCATCCTACCACATCTATCCCTAACTTTACCCTTAAACTTACCCATCCGACCACACCTGTCCCTAACCCTACCCTTAAACTTGGTCATACCACCACACCTGTCCTTACCTTTACTCTTAAACTTACCCATACCACCACACCTGTCCCTAACTTTACTCTTAAACCTACCCATACCACCACACCTGTCCCTAACTTTACTCGTAAACTTACTCATACCACCACACCTGTCCCTAACTTTACTCTTAAACTTACCTATATCACTACACCTGTCCCTAACTTTACCCTTAAACTTACCCATACCACCACATCTGTCCCTAACTTTACCCTTAAACCTACCCATACCACCACACCTGTCCCTAACTTTACTCTTAAATGTACTCATACCACCACACCTGTCCCTGACTTTACCCTTAAACTTGGTCATACCACCACACCTGTCCCTAACTTTACCCTTAAACTTACCCATACCACCACATCTGTCCCTAATTTTACCCTTAAACTTACTCATACCACAACACCTGTCCCTAACTTTACCCTTAAACCTACCCATACCACCACACCTGTCCCTAACTTTACTCTTAAACTTACCCATACCACCACACCTGTCCCTAACTTTACCCTTAAACCTACCCATACCACCACACCTGTCCCTAACTTTACTCTTAAACTTACCCATACCACCACACCTGTCCCTAACTTTACCCTTAAACTTACTCATACTACCACACCTGTCCCTGACTTTACCCTTAAACTTGGTCATACCACCACACCTGTCCTTAACTTTACTCTTAAACCTACCCATACCACCACACCTGTCCCTAACTTTACCCTTAAACTTACCTATACCACCACACCTGTCCCTAACTTTACCCTTAAACTTACCCATACCACCACACCTGTCCCTAACTTTACTCTTAAACTTACCCATACCACCACACCTGTCCCTAACTTTACCCTTAAACCTACCCATACCACCACACCTGTCCCTAACTTTACTCTTAAATGTACTCATACCACCACACTTGTCCCTACCTTTACCCTTAAACTTACTCATACCACCACACCTGTCCCTGACTTTACCCTTAAACTTGGTCATACCACCACACCTGTCCCTAACTTTACTCTTAAATGTACTCATACCACCACACTTGTCCCTACCTTTACCCTTAAACTTACTCATACCACCACACCTGTCCCTGACTTTACCCTTAAACTTACTCATACCACCACACCTGTCCCTGACTTTACCCTTAAACTTGGTCATACCACCACACCTGTCCCTAACTTTACTCTTAAATGTACTCATACCACCACACCTGTCCCTGACTTTACCCTTAAACCTACCCATACCACCACACCTGTCCCTAACTTTACCCTTAAACTTACCCATACCACCACACCTGTCCCTAACGTTATCCTTAAACCTACCCATACCACCACATCTGTCCCTAACTTTACTCTTAAACTTACCCATACCACCACACCTGTCCCTAACTTTACCCTTAAACCTACCCATACCACCACACCTGTCCCTAACTTTACTCTTAAATGTACTCATACCACCACACCTGTCCCTAACTTTACCCTTAAACCTACCCATACCACCACACCTGTCCCTAACTTTACCCTTAAACTTACCCATACCACCACACCTGTCCCTAACGTTATCCTTAAACCTACCCATACCACCACACCTGTCCCTAACTTTACTCTTAAACTTACCCATACCACCACACCTGTCCCTAACTTTACTCTTAAACTTACTCATACCACCACACATGTCCCTAACTTTACCCATATCCCACCTCAATATCAGCAAAAGTGCTTTGCAATACAATATGAACACAACAAGTGCATTATACTTAGTTTTTGATGTAAGTACATAGTAGTTAAGGCCACCTAATATAAAGTGGGGCCAAAATAATATTTATAATATAATATATGTATTTATTTTAGTTAGTTAGTTTTTATTGGGGGTGAAATGTGACCTACAGCTATTTCCATGAGATTCACTTTTAAAGGAATACCTTTAAAAAACAAGACAAAACTGTGTCTATTAGGTTTGGATATCTGAACTCCAAATGAAGTCTCATATTGTCTCCGTTGCAGAATGAAGTGCCACAGCTGGTGGGAGAGATCTACCAGAACTTCTTTGTGGAGAGCAGGGAGATCCCGGTGGAGAAGGCTCTTTATAAAGAGATCCAGCAGACGCTGGTGGGGAACAAGGGGACAGACGTCTTCCACAGGATCCAGGGAGATGTGTACGAGACCATGAAGGAGCGCTATTACCCATCCTTCCTGGTGAGCGACCTGTACGAGCGGCTCATTAAACGAGAGGAGCAAAGGAGCAGCTCACAGTCCAGCAGCGAGGAGAAAGACGACACCGTGAGTTTAAAAGAGCACCTGTCATGCTTTTCTCCATGTTCATCTCTCTTTAGTGTGTAATGTTGCTGTTTGAGCATGAAAGCGTCCCTCCAGCGGGAGTTCTTCTCTATATCAGTGTCAGTGTTTATGAACTCCTGAAACGCCTCCATTGTAGTCTTGAGTTTTCTTCAGGAACCAACACGTCACAATATTCCTCATTTAAATCATTCATATGCAGAATAAAGGGGCGGGGCCTGGTTGAGTTAGTTAGTAGTGTGTTGAAACTGATGGTTATGGTAAGGAGCGGGTCATTTCCCAAACACTTGACCAATCACAACACACTGCTCCAGCCGACCAATCAGAGCACAGTGTGCTTTTCAGAAGGAGGGGCCTCATAGAGACAGGAACTAAACAGAACGTTACTGACAGACTGGGAAGAGACGAGCTGCAACAATGGAGAATATGAAGAAATAATCAACATTCAAGCAGGAAAACCTTTTAACACGACATGAGTCTGGCTTCTACATCCGAACCCTCAATCCTGATTTCTGTGTCTTTTCTCCTGTATTTCTGTGCGTTTAGGGTCAGGTGATGGAAGGAGGGGATGTGGCCCTGGATGAAGGCAGCAGGGGCATCAACGAACAGGCCAGTTACGCCGTCACCAAACTACACCAGCTGTACGAGAGACTGGAGTACAAACGCCAAGCCCTGGGCTCCATCCAGAACGCACCCCGCCCTGATAAAAAGGTGATCCGTGTGGGTTTGAATTGTAGTCCCAATAATGTGAAATACTTTTATTTATAACAATAATAAATAATAAATTCAGACTTATTTTTGTGCATCAGACTGCTTACACATCTGTGCTTGGCCAATGCATCAATTGAGGAGTGTTAATCAACATGTTTAGTGCAGCCTTAAAGGGATAGTTCACCCAAAAATGAATTTCTGTCATTAATTCTTCTCCCTCATGTCGTTCCAAACCCGTAAGACCTTCGTTCATCTTCAGAACACAAATGAAGATATTTTTGATATAGGGGTGTGTGATATATATCGTCTGCGATAATAACGTAATTGTTGTTTTAACGATGTGCGATCTGACATTATCGAGTATATCCCTCACACACACCCAGAGAGCGCACGCATACACTACGTGATGTAGTCTTGTTGATTAACATAGTGCGGGTGCGCATTTAAAGTGCATGCTTTCACTGCGTGATTTACTCTGTTTATATAATTTAATATAGCCTAGTTAATGAATATCACACAAAGAGTGCAGTTTTTCTCCAGGTATCAGCATGATAACAAATGTGATTGATTTGATACAAGGTCACTATACACTCACCTAAAGGATTATCAGGAATTTCTCATTAATGCAATTATCTAATCAACCAATCACATGGCAGTTGCTTCAATGCATTTAGGGGTGTGGTCCTGGTCAAGACAATCTCCTGAACTCCAAACTGAATGTCAGAATGGGAAAGAAAGGTGATTTAAGCAATTTTGAGCGTGGCATGGTTGTTGGTGCCAGACGGGCCGGTCTGAGTATTTCACAATCTGCTCAGTTACTGGGATTTTCACGCACAACCATTTCTAGAGTTTACAAAGAATGGTGTGAAAAGGGAAAAACATCCAGTATGCGGCAGTCCTGTGGGCGAAAATGCCTTGTTGATGCTAGAGGTCAGAGGAGAATGGGCTGACTGATTCAAGCTGATAGAAGAGCAACTTTGACTGAAATAACCACTCGTTACAACCGAGGTATGCAGCAAAGCATTTGTGAAGCCACAACACGCACAACCTTGAGGCGGATGGGCTACAACAGCAGAAGACCCCACCGGGTACCACTCATCTCCACTACAAATAGGAAAAAGAGGCTACAATTTGCACGAGCTCACCAAAATTGGACAGTTGAAGACTGGAAAAATGTTGCCTGGTCTGATGAGTCTCGATTTCTGTTGAGACATTCAGATGGTAGAGTCAGAATTTGGCGTAAACAGAATGAGAACATGGATCCATCATGCCTTGTTACCACTGTGCAGGCTGGTGGTGGTGGTGTAATGGTGTGGGGGATGTTTTCTTGGCACACTTTAGGCCCCTTAGTGCCAATTGGGCATCGTTTAAATGCCATGGCCTACCTGAGCATTGTTTCTGACCATGTCCATCCCTTTATGACCACCATGTACCCATCCTCTGATGGCTACTTCCAGCAGGATAATGCGCCATGTCACAAAGCTCGAATCATTTCAAATTGGTTTCTTGAACATGACAATGAGTTCACTGTACTAAAATGGCCCCCACAGTCACCAGATCTCAACCCAATAGAGCATCTTTGGGATGTGGTGGAACGGGAGCTTCGTGCCCTGGATCCTGCATCCCACAAATCTCCATCAACTGCAAGATGCTATCCTATCAATATGGGCCAACATTTCTAAAGAATGTTTTCAGCACCTTGTTGAATCAATGCCACGTAGAATTAAGGCAGTTCTGAAGGCGAAAGGGGGTCAAACACAGTATTAGTATGGTGTTCCTAATAATCCTTTAGGTGAGTGTACATGTAGTTAATATTAAGTGACTTACATTTTAGACATCATATTGCCTGTTTCTGCTCTATTTCGCCAACGAAAATAGTTCAAAGCAAAGCCACAGCATTGTAACTGCGTCTCTGAGCAACACACGGCGGCGTTTCCTTACTGAATGAATCAGCTTTTAGAAACAAATCAGTTGAATCAATGATTCACTGACTAAGATAGATTAAAACAGTCAAATGCTTCGTTCCTGAATGAATCAGCCGTTTGAATAAATCGGTTGAATCTCAACGACTCACTCGTTAACGGTAACTGCCACCTACTGGAGGTTTTAATTTCACATTTAAAGTATCTTTTCATGTTTTAAATAATTTCAATATTCAACTTTATATGTTTTAAACATTATTAATTATCATTAATTTATCACCTATGAGCTAATTAAACTGTGTAAATGATCTAAATGCCACTTCAGATGCAGCTTCTGTGTTTCCTCTGCACTGCAAAGAGGAATTTTGTTGATACTTATTTAATTTGATTAATAACAGCCCTATTGTGTCTTATTATTATAATTAAATTTACACAAAAAATACATTTATAAAGGTAAAAATGTCCATAAAAGGTAAACATCAATTTAAAAGATGATTTCTTTCACTGTTGTGAACTGCCCACCACACCGAATATGAAGAATATCAGCACAATAATACACTCAGCAAAATAATTGTTGTTTATCGAGAAAATCACAGAAAATATTAAGATGATATAATTTTTTGTCAATATCGCACAACGCTATTTTGATATGATATTTTTTTATTTGAACCATCCATAGGCAGCAACGTCATTACAACTTTCAAGGCCCAGAAAGATAGTAAAGACATGGTTAAAATAGTCCATGTGCCTCCGGTGGTTCAACCTTAATGTTATGAAGAGACGAGAATACTTCTTGTGTGCAAAAAACAAACAAAAATAACAACTTTATTCAACAATCTCTTCTCTTCAATGTCATCCTCTTACACTATTCACGTAGTAAACACAGTGCTGCGCTTCAAGGTTCTGGAGTCACATGGACTATTTTAACCATGTCTTTACTATCTTTCTGGGCCTTGAAAGTGTTCATTAAACTGCTGTCTATGGAGGGGTCAGAGAGCTCTCGGATTTCATCAGAAATATCTGAATATGTGTTCTGAAGAGGTTTGAAACGACATGAGGGCTAGTAATTAATTACAGAATTTTTATTTTGGGGTGAACTAACCTTTTAATATATGCTTCTTTATGCTTATAAATTAGATTTTTTTTTTATTATTTAAGGACACACAATAGCGTTCCAAAGTTTGTGGTCGGTAAATTGTTTTTGAAATGCTCACCAGGGCTGCGTTTATGTGATCATAAATCCAGTAAAACAGTGAAATATGACTCCAGTGTAAATCAGCTGTTCTCTATGTGAATATATAGTAAAGTGTCATTTATTCCTGTGATCAAAGCTGAATTTATCATCGTTACTCCAGTCTTCAGTGTCACATGATCCTTCAGAAATCATTCTCATATGAGGATTTGATGCTCCAGAAACGGTTATGATTATTATCAGTGTTGAAAACAGCTGAGCTGCTTCAGATCACTGTGGAAACTGTGATACATTTTACTTTACAGGATTCTTTAATCAATAGAAAGATCAAAAGGACAGAATTTATTTGAAATAGAAAGCTTCTGTAACATTATAAATGTTTGTCACTTTTGATCATTTTAATTAATCTTCACTGAATAAAACTATTAATTTCTTAAAAACTACTTAACGGCAGTGCATACAGTGTGAAGTTTTTTTCTTATTAATTTTGGTAGGCCTTTTGTTTCCTATGCAAATTAATAGCACTTTATTTTTTGAGTCATAAAGTAGTTTGCTAAATAAATGAGTTATGTCCTACAAAAATAATATTCTTAATTCAGTTTATTTTGCAGTATTTCCTAATTAATTATTCATGTTTTAATGTATCAGGAAAAGAGCAGAGCCTGTAGGGTGTCAAACGTACCAGCATTTCCTTAGCAAGATGAATCTGAAATGTGCAAATGAAATAAAAATAACACTACCAGTCTTACATTAACAGTAGTAATGACTCGCTGTGGTCAAACCAGCTGCGGTCTGAAGATAAACGGCTGAGCCAGTCGTGACAGAAATATTGGTGTGAACTTCCTTTGAAAACCACGTATTAAAACTGCAGACTGGTGACTTTGTAATAGAATGCAATCATTTTGGGAGTTTTATTTTGCACTAAAATAAAGAACTTGAAGCAGTATTTATGTATTTTGTCCCTGGTACACTGTCTCTGACTACTGGAGTCATTCAGCCTGTATTGTGCATATGTGTGTTGTGGTTTGAGTTAGTGCATTAGATGAGACAGGAATGATTTCTCTCAGGGTCAGCGTTTCTGTTCTCCTCCAGAGCTGTGGCTGCTATCTGCTGTCTGCTGTCAGATGAAGCTCCATTCGGGGTCAGAGACATGTGACAGGCTTTTGATGCGCTGCAACTCATCAAAATGCCTTTCTTGTAGATCGTGTCACTCCTGAAGGAGGAGATCTGCACCATGGAGAAGGAGCACAGCGACCTCCAGCTGCACATCTCACGGACGGACTGCTGGTGTGAGAACCTGGGCACCTGGAGAGCCGTCGTCAGCAGCTCAGAGGTCAGTCCTCAACACTTTGCAACAAAACAAGTTTAGCTCTATCAACAGCATCTGTGGCGTAATGGAGACGTTGCCACAGTTCTTCTGAATTTAGTCTGTCTCAGTTGTTTTCTGTTTCTTCATGTAATCACAGACAGACTCGATGATGGTGAGATCAGATCATACCGTTTGGAAATGTAAACTGATATTCTCTACTGACACACTACAGTAAAAGATACAAATAACTGGCTTTTTTTTGGTGAAAATACTAACATGCCTAAGAATGGGTCGCTCTCAGGAGCTCAGTGAACTCAAGCGTGGTACCGTGATAGGTTGCCACCTGTCCAATAAGTCCATTCATGAACTTCCTCACTACTAAATATTTCAGACTTCGTATGGCCTTCAGATGAGCTCAAGAACAGTGTGTAGAGAGCTTCATGGAATGGGTTTCCATGGTCGAGCAGCTCATCCAAGCCATCCAATCACTAAGTGCAATGCAAAGCGTGGGATGCAGTGGAGTAAAGCACGCCGCCACTGGACTCTAGAGCAGAGGAGACGTGTTCTCTGGAGTGACCAATCACGCTTCTCTGTCTGGCAATCCCATGGACGAGTCTGGGTTTGGCGGTTGCCAGGAGAACGGGACTGGCCTGCACAGAGTCCTGACCTCAACCCGATAGAACACCTTTGGGATGAATTAGAGCGGAGACTGAGAGCCAGGCCTTCTCGTCCATCATCAGTGCCTGACCTCACAAATGCACTTCTAGAAGAATGGTCAAAAATTCCCATAAACACACTCCTAAACCTTGTGGAAAGCCTTCCTAGAAGAGTTGAAGCTGTTATAGCTGGAAAGGGTGGGCCAACTCCATATTAAACCCTACGGATTAAGAATGGGATGTCATTAAAGTTCATGTGCATGTAAAGGCAGACGTCCCAAAACTTTTGGCAATATATATATATATATATATATTAGTGCTGTCAATTGATTAAAAATGTACTTATTAATTGCACATTAATTAGTGTGTTTTTAATATTGTAATAATTTCACAGTTATTCTCCAGATTAATGTAGAAACAACTTAAAGACAGTATATTTTAAATATTTGTTGTAATGGCATCTTTTTACAAATAAAGGCCAGTATTATTGGCTGTGTTTACATGCTCAACTTTAGTTTCAATCAGACTGAATTCACTCCGATTGATGAATCTGAATGTAGTGTTTACATGAACGCTAAACAAAGTGACTGGGTTGATGTGCGCGTTTGTATGTCACAAGCTTCAAATCGGAATAGATTTTTTGACATGCGCACACTGCACAAATATGCCAAGTTTCCCGCTGTTTGTGCATGATAACCATTCCTCCTACATTGGTTCTTTATTTGTTTTAAACAGCTGACTTAATAGTTATCCATTTCTGGTCATAATTTGGAGAAAATTAGCATATGAACCGTTTTGCTGTGCTAATATCACGCAGTAAAAATGTTTATTCAACAGGAAGTACAGCTTGTTCAGCGCGTCATACGCCTTTACGCTATTTCTACATCACTGCATATGCACAGTCCTTTCAGTTTTGGTTTTCAATCCGATCAAGTGTTTACATGTTCTACCGTTTGGATTAGAAAAGGAATAAACCACCCCTTTTAATTTTGATCGAGCTCAATTGGATTGATTTAAGGCTTTTCAGTCCGAATGAGCCATCATTCCGATTACTAATGGATTATTTGGTTGCGTGTAAACGTAGCCATTGATACTGATACTGATGTCTCTGAAAGCGATTTTTTTAAAAGCATTAGCGATAGACATTCAACATTACAGTTAGCTATATCAATTTAAACATTTATTAGGCTTTAAAAAAATACTTTTAATTTAAGTGAACTTAAAACAATCTTCACATAAACCCATTATAATAAATGTCATATTTACCTGTGGCCTTCCTACCTGGTAGGAAATATACAGAAACTGCTATCAAATTAAATATAGATTAAACCTTATTAAAGCTACACTTTTCTCTGTTCCCTTTGTTCTGTGATGATCATTGATGACAGACAGCATTAGCGGCTGCTGTCACTTTAAGATCTGCCGCTGCCGAACATGACGCGGATCTGACGTCACACGCATCTCATTTCCTCACAACTTTTAAAAGTTTAACTTTAAGTTCATTTAAGAAGTTATTTAAAGGAGTAGTTCACTTCAAAATGAAAATTACCCCCTGATTTACTCGCCCTCAAGCCATCCTATGTATATATGACTTTCTTCTTTTTGATGAACAAAATCAGAGTTATATTAATAAAGATCCTGGCTCTTCCAAGCATTATAATGGCAGTGATGGGGTCATACATCCATCCATCATAAAGGTACTCCACACGGCTCCAGGGGTTAAAAAAAGGTTTTTATTTTTACATTATCAGTAGTAAAAAAACTGTGGGCTGAAGATAAACGGCCGAGCCAGTCGTGACAGAAATATTGGTGTGATGTAGATAAAACTAGACTAGTGCATCAATTTTAGGAGTTTTATTTTCCACTGTGTATATATATATACTGTATATCCACTATATGGGGAGAGAGAGAGAGAGAGACACACACACACACTTACTAGCCATGTCTATGTAAAGTTTTCAAAATGTCAAAATGTTTCACTGTCATGACCACATTAATCTAGTAAATCTGGTAATCCTGGAAAACCTGATGACTGGTCACGCTGCATGCAAACATACCAGAACAGGATGTGATGTAACATTCAGTAAAGCAGAGTTTACACACAGTTCACTCCAAGCACAGCAATGACATCAGTAACACACTTCGACAGATCAAAGCGCTGTTTTCGGAACTTTCCTTCGTCACACACTGTAACATTCTAAACCGTTACAGTCAGTTGTTACATCGAGTTAAGTGATCGCCATAGCAACATTGTAACATAATTTGCTTGATTGTCAGTGGTGTTTTATCCAGCTGTCACAACATTCTTTCCTTAAAGCAACAGTGATTCATTTCCTGTTTCAAGTCAAGTCAGGTCAAATTTGATTTCTATAGCACATTTAAAAGCAACAGAGTTGCACCAAAGTGCTGTACAGTAAGACAATAAAAAGACTCTTTTGACTCTTTACAACACTGACACTGCCTTACAAACTCCACTGGCCTTTAAAAAGAAGCGTTTCTGTGTTTCTTCTCCAGTCTTTTTAATGAACCATCCCCGTTCAGTGAAAGTAAACAGATGGATGTGAAGAGCCACATCAGTAGTGTTAATGCTCGGATGATTAACATCCATTTGCATTTCTGCTCAGGAGTGGGTCATTGGTTTATTGGTGATTTATCTGTTAATTGGCTGTAAAATGACACACAGTTTGTCCATGTGGTTTCAGTGAAGCTGTTATTGTTTTCATCCACAATCAGATCCATGACAGTGTGCCGAAGGATTGCAGGAGATTCAGTCCAGCCAAATTAAATGCATAAACTATCTTTCTCAGATGTCTGCTAAATGAATACATGAGTTTTAAAATATCTGGTAATAGATCCATCCATCCATCCATCCATCCATCTATCCAACCTTCCTTCCTTCCATCCATTCCTTCCTCCATCCATCCATCCATCTATCCAACCTTCTGTCCATTCCTCCATCCATCCTCCATCCATCCAACTATCTATCATCCATCCTCTTGTCCATTCCTCCCTCCATCCATCCATCCATCTATCCAACCTTCTGTTCATTCCTCCCTCCCTCCCTCCATCCATCCGTACATCCATCCATCCATCCATCCATCAAACCATCCATCCATTCCTCCCTCCATCCATCATCTGTCCTTCTGTCCATTCCTCCATCCATTTATCTATCCGTCCTTCTGTCCATTCCTCCATCCATCCATCCATCCAACCAACCATCTATCATCCATCCGTCCTTCCGTCTATTCCTCCCTCCATCCATCCATCATCCAACATCTGTTCTTCCTTCCATTCCTCCCTATCCATCATTCATCCATATCCATCCATCCATCCATCAAACCATCCGTCCATTCTTCCCTCCATCCATCCATCTATCCGTCCTTCCGTCCATTCCTCCCTCCCTCCCTCCATCCATAAATACATGTCTATCCATCCATCCATCCATCAGACCCACATGCATCTGTCCATCCATCCATTGATCTGTCCGTTCGTCCATCAGTCCATCCATCATTCATCCATGTCCATCCAACCATCCGTCCTTCCGTCCATTTCTCCCTCCCTCCATCCATCTGTCTGTCTGTCTATCCATCCGTCCGTCCATCCATAATCAATCCATCCATCCTGTTTGATATATATACTTTTATATAGTTGTATTGTTAAATCCCATTGTTTTGGAGTCAAAGTCTTCATTTGTGTGTATCTGGTAGGCGTCTGAGGAGAATGGAGAACAGATGGCGTGTTACTCCGTAGCCGTGAGCCTTTCTGAGGACGACGACTGCAAGAACAACCGCTGGAGCGTCACCAGGAAGCTCAGCGAGTTTCAGGCTTTGCACAGGAAGTTGATGGAGGTACGGCTGATCTCCCATGTGTTATATCACATGCTGGCACAGTGTCGAAAATATCACTGAACTGTGGCGGCCCTCGCCCTGTTGCTGTGGCAACGCAGTGACTCATCATGCTGTTGTACATTATTAGTTCTGATACAGATTATGTGTGGCAGAACTCAAACCACAGACTCATGCTTTCTTTTGCAGTGTTTCCCGTCGCTCAAGAAAGTCCAGCTTCCCTCACTCAGTAAACTGCCGTTCAAATCCATCGACCAAAAATTCCTTGACAAATCCAAAAATCAACTCAACACATTTTTACAGGTGAGCCCTCTCCTTGTCATATTGTAGCCAGACTTTTGGTTAATAGTATCAGCTTCTATACCACATCCTGACATTGTTCTTTTAGCCCCACAAAAATATCAAAATGACCTTTTGTGTCACAAAATAAATCATCACACTATCGTTATTGAATGGCTCTTTTTCCCATTAATCATATCACCTGATATTGGAAATGTAATTACTGCTTATCTTAAGACATAAGCCCCGTTTCCACCAAAATTACCCAGAACAATTTGTCCCAGGAACTCTTTTTCCCCCAGACCTGCTGCTGTCTGCGTTTCCATCATGGTCTAAAGTACCGTGAAGATTAGTCCGGTGACGTAGGACTGTGCGCAACTTTCCAGAGCCCACTGGATTTCATCCTCCGCAAATAAACGTGATAAAGCCTGAACCTCGTTGCCGGTCCATCGGCCGTATTTTTTTTTAACTCCATTGTTGATTCAAATAGCAAACAACTCTTACTGCACGCACCGCAACAGACTTTTAGGTTGAAATAAAATGCTGCGTGAGCTCAACCAATCAGCATGTTCAGCTCACAAGTCCCACCCCCGAAAGTTTCTGAACTTTGAAAAAGTACTACCTCATGAGCAGGGCCGTTTTGAGGGGGACATTTTTACCCTGAACTTTATGTAGACCCCGGTTCCTGCGGTCGAAACACACCGAGTACCACCCCAAAGTCCCTAGTTCCTGGGGAAAGTTCCCGCGGTGGAAACGCGGCTATAGATCATCATCTAGCACTAACTCAATGACATAATGATAGATTATGGCAAATATTTAACTTTTTAAGAGCATTCTCTTCATTCCACATCCTCAAAGTGAATTGTACATTTTCAAAACTTACACTGTTAAACACTTTATCAGAGCTCAAATTTGTCAGTGCCCAAAGTCCTTCCTTAAACGCATCGCATACTCCATTTCCCAGCATGCATCTGCGAGTCTCTTTTGGTGACCAACTTCCCAGAGAACAGCAAACATTCTAGTGTATTTCAGATTTAGTGCTTGTGAAAGCTGCAGATTCTGATGGAAGTGAAGACGTGTGAGTTTACGGTCACATTTCAAACCCTGCATGCTAATGATGTAGCAGGACTGAGTTCTTGAGTGTTTCAGGCCTCATATGATCAGGCCTGTGATTTTAAAAAGATTATTATTACTAGATTCATAAAGCGTGTGTGTGTTTCCTCTGTAGAAAGTGTTGACGGATGAGCGCATGTGTCAGAGCGAGGCGCTGTACGCCTTTCTCAGTCCGTCCCCAGAATACCTGAAGGTCATCGACATCCAGAAGAAATCCTCCTTCTCTCTCGCATCCTTCCTGGAGAGACTGCCGGGAGACTTCTTCTCACACCAGGAGGTACACACACTCACACTCACACGCACGCACGCACACACGCACTCACAGACACACACTCACACAGACACTCATACAAACACACACACTCACATTCACATTCACACACACCCACACACACACTCACAGACATACACACACTCATAAAGACACACAGTCATACACACACACAAGCACACACACACTCACACAAACACACAAGTGAACTCACACACACATACACACACAGAACTTGAGTTCTCAGATATTATAACTGAAAACAAATAAAAATGTTTTCTAGTAAAAATATGTACAGTAAACATTTTTAAAACAACATACATTTACAAAGTAAAGTTAATTTACAAATGAAACAAAGTAACATTACGTCTAATAACATTTTGTAAGGTTTATGCTTAAAACAGGAAATAATATAATATATATATATAATGATATTGAGTAACACAATGATTTTTGCAGTACTCTCATAACATTTTATTACATAAAATAATGAAGATTTCGGCGAGTTTTCATTGAATACTAAATTTAAAAGCATTTAATTCGACACCATCAGCAAATGAGGATCACACAGAGCAGCAGAGATGTGAGACTGATGTCAGACTGATGTGTGTGTGTGTGTGTCAGGATGAAGCCGAGGATGACAGCGATCTCTCAGACTACGGCGATGAGGCGGACGGGAGGAAGGACGCGCTGGCGGAGCCCTGCTTCATGCTGATCGGAGAGATCTTTGAGCTCAGGGGCAGTGAGTATAAACGCCTCGCTGTGAGCGCAGGGATGAAACATCTGTGTGTGACGGATGCTTCTCTAGCTGAAGGACACACACACTGCTACTGAAGACAGAGATATTATCCTTAAATAAAACTGTTCAAAACACTTGAATATGATTCTCCTGCTGCTCATAAAACATTCACTACAGGCTTAAGAGAGAGAACCAGTTTAGATGGAAGGATCTCAAGCTGAAGCTCCTTGAGAATAAACTCCAGCACAGCTACAACAACCATAATGACGTGATCTTCACAACAGATCATGCTTTATGGTGAACTCCGTTAGAGAGCTACATGTGGCAGTTTATCACTTACTCGCCTGTTGAGTGATGAAAACACCATCATCTCCACGGCGCTTCAAATCCCTCAGTTCTCTCCATCTCAGAAAAGCCAAGCTAATGTTGATTCTTGTTTTATTACGAGCTCTTTTTTGCTCATTGTGGCAACTAACCTCTGCCACTTCCACGTGTGTAGATCAGCTTCTGGAACAAGAACAAATGTAGGGCACATCGCCACACCTTCAACATCTTTTTTTTTAATCAAAAATCAGACAGAATAAGAACTTCAGCTATCATGGGTGTTGCTTTTTTAATTTACATGAAAACCGTTTATGATGAAGTCCAATTACATCAGAAAATATAATTTATTTTAAAAGTCTCTTTACATTTCAAATGAAAACCTAACTCCATGTGTCTAAACCGTTTTCACAGTCATTTACTGCAATTGCTTTTCATGCTGTTTTAAATCACATCCTCAGTGTAGACTCAGGAATTGAGCGTTTCATTAATACAGAACCATGCAGGAGTGATTTAACGGGACAGAGGCAACTGTGGCAAGAGTACTGAGATGTGCTGCCCTTCTGTGAGACTTGCATGTTTGTACCTGAGAGTCCGAGGCTTGCTGTGTGTAAGAGATTGCAACAGTTTGGGGTCGGTACGGTTTTCTTAATGTTTCTGAAAGAGTCTCTTCTGCTCACCAATACAGTAAAACAGTGACATATTATTATAATGTAAATCATCTGTTCTCTATGTGAATATATAGTAAAGTGTCATTTATTCCTGTGATCAAAGCTGAATTTATCATCATTACTCCAGTCTTCAGTGTCACATGATCCTTCACAAATCATTCTCATATGAGGATTTGATGCTCAACAAACATTTATGATTATTATCAATGTTCAAAACAGTCATATTTCTGTGGAAACCGATACATTTGATTTTTTCATGATTCTTTGATGAATATAAAGTTCATAAGAACAGAATTTATTTGAAATAGAATCATTATAAATGTCTTTACTGTCACGTTTGATCGGTTTAATGTGTCCTTGCTGAATACAATTATTAATTTCTTAATTTATTTTTATACATGATAAAATTGTGCAAGATAATAAAGCTGGTTTTCAGAGAATATATCATGAAATATATATTTTTTCCCATTGTCAAATTGGTTAACTTTAACAAAATTGACTGAAGATGATTAGATGGTTTTACTTTGAAATAATACAGTTTAAACAGTACATCATTTCTTAGCATTGTTACTTTTAGTAAATGACCCTTTGCTACTTTACTGACCCCAATTTTTTGCACTGTACACTCGTAAAAGAAAAGGGTTCCGTCAGGCGCTTCATTTATAGAAAATTATATGAATTAAACAGCTCGTTAACATACTTCATCACTAGAAAAATGGAAATAACTCATTAAACATGAAAGTATTATGCAATCATTTAAAGGGATAGTTCACCCAAACATGAAAATTATTCCATGATTTACTCCCCCTCAAGCCATTTTAGGTGTATATGACATTCTTCTTTCAGACGAATACAATCAGAGTTACAGCATATTAGTAAATGTCCTGGCTCTTCCAAGCTTTATAATGGCAGTGAATGGGGGGTGAGATTTTGAAGCCCAAAAAAGCACATCCATCCATCATAAGCGTGCTCCACACGGCTCCGGGGGTTAATAAAGGCCTGAAGCGAAGCCATGGGTTTGTGTGAGAAAAATATCCATATTTAAATCTTTATAGCCTAAAATAATAAGTCGACTTGTGCCAAAAGAGTAACTTGTGACCCAGTGTTGCCAAGTCTGCGGTTTTCCTGCAGAATTGGGCTACTTTTAAGTTGTTGCAGCGGGTAAAACATTCTTTCGCGTGTTGATTTCCACCCCCAAATGAGCGTTTTTGGTGCTCTAACACCCCCAAAAACACCTGCAAACACACAAATCCAGTGGAGAATTCGGCCGCCCCATGGAGAAAATCGCATTGGGCTACTTTTGTTGAAAGAAGAATGTCATATACACCTAGGATGGCTTGAGGGTGAGAAAATTATGGGATAGTTTTAATTTGTGGGTGAACTATCCCTTTAAGACATTTCTCCCTATACAGAACCTTTATGGCATGAAGTCAAGAACCCTAGAGTTCCATATAGAACCCCACGGAACCTTTTCTCTATGCGTGTGTGTCATCATCACTCAAGCTTCAGATGCTGTCTAACATTGCTCGTGTGTGTTTTTCTGTCTGCAGTGTTTAAGTGGGTGAGGAAGACACTAATTGCACTAGTTCAGGTCACATTTGGACGGACCATAAACAAGTAAGCATCAATAGATGAGCGTAACGGAAACTTGCTGGATGAGCTCACTGAGTTTGTCCATCCGCTCTCTTCTCTGCAGGCAAATCAGAGACACTGTAAACTGGATCTTCAGTGAGCAGATGCTGGTTTACTACATTAATATATTCCGGGACACGTTTTGGCCCAACGGGAAATTGGCACCTCATAACAAAAGCCGCTCGGAGAGTGAGCGCAAAGAAACCAAGGAGAGAGCACAACAGAAGCTTCTGGACAACATCCCAGGTGAGCGGCGACATGACACATGGATTTACAACAAGAACTTTCCCGACTGATGAGTTTCACACATTTCTGCACAGTGAGGACCTGCTGTTCGCCAGGCACATTTTCTCAGAATCGCCGTAATTGCGAGGTGGCAGTTCAGAGTTTGAGAGCTTGTTCATGTGCATGAAATTATTAGTTTTTATGGCAATGCTCATAATGCCAAAATAGTGCCAATGTATCCATTTGGCTGTTACCGTGTTATGTATGCAGGTCATGGAAGTGAGACTGGAATTCCTGACGACTCGTTTAGGCGTTTCTTTCTTTTGGGAGACTATGGGCTCTATCACACACCCGGCGCAATGCGATATGAGCCTATAGGTGGAGCACAACGCGTGTACACTCTGCTTATTACATACACAGGGACGCGCAGCAGCACACACACATTTTTAAATATTAAAAATAAAAGGATCCCTCTCTGGAGAAGCGTTCAGTCTTTCCGCTCGCGTGTAAATAGAGAATCCGCCATGGTGCGAGCGCAACTGGCTTTTAAAGGGAATGGGAGATGAGACTCTGATTGGTTTATTGCACGTTACGCCCAAAACACTCCCATGACTCATTAAGAGACTAGGCACAACCCTTTTAGACCATGCCAAATGTTTTTCCCATCGTTAAACTAGCAAAAGCGGATTCGGACACGCCCTAAGTGCACCTGCGCCGTGAGCTTTAGACCATGTGCTCAGATCATTAAAATAGGGCCCGGTGACTTTATTAATCTGCACTTTTGATTTGCGGCTTTGCAGAACGTTTACATTTAAGACAGCCGTATTACACACTGACTGAAAGGAAATATCCAAAAACCATAATATGGGCACTTTAATATCCAAATGAATACAAAACCTAGTCCTGAGCGGATTCAGTCACCCTGGCAAAAGAATACAATATATTAAAGGGATAGTTCACCCTGAAATGAAAATAAAGCCATCTTTTACTCACCCTGCTGCTGTTCCAATGCCCTATGTCCTTCTATCTTTTTCGGACCTCAAAAGCAGAAATTTAAAAATAAACGTCCTGCACGCGCTCCTCCATATAATGGCAGTGAAGGCGACCAGGCTCAAACTTTACGAAGTATCACCCAAAAATACAATGAGACGCGCGCCATATATGGAAAGTGTTCAGGAGGCATACTATCAGCTTTTGCAAGAAAGAAACCGTGTTATTCTGTCAAAACACACGCTTACTATAAGCATGTCATGTCTTACTCGTTGTCATGGCACCCAGGATAAGCACACAGACACGCACCATTTTGAGAAATCAGACTCAATAGAAATGAACGCGACTTTCGTCTCTTCTATAACGTAAATAATAAGAAATAATACAATAATACTAATAATAAGGTAAACCTCCTGAAGTGAATGTTGTGTACCGGTTGTCATGACACTCACAGGAGCGCGCACAGAGTAACGGCCGAGCTCAGTGTTTTGACTGAATAATACGGTTTCTTTCTCGCAAAAGCTGATAGTATGCCTCCTGAGCACTTTCCATATATGGCGCACGTCTCCCTGTATCATTGCATGATGCTTTTGTATCCTTTTTGTAAAGTTTTAGCCTGGTCGCCATCACTGCCATTATATGGAGGAGCGCGTGCAGGACGTTTAAAAAAAAATCAGCTTTTGAGGTCCGAAAAAGATAGAAGGACATAGGGCATTGGAACAGCAGCAGGGTGAGTAAAAGATGGCTTTATTTTCATTTCAGGGTGAACTATCCCTTTAATATAAAAGGCTTGGTGGCTGTTTCTGCCTGCATGGTGATTTTTAATTAGAGCGGGACACTTAAAACACACTCACACCCCTCCAGCGACACATTACACTGCACAACAGACGCTGTGGAATATGATGACAAGCTTGTTGTTGTTGTTCAGATGCACTTCAGAATCTGGTGGGGCAGCAGAACGCCAGATACGGGATCATCAAGATCTTCAATGTCCTCCAGGAGACCAGAGCCAACAGACATCTCCTCTACGTGAGTCGCCCTCCGGCTGACGCTCTCATTTCTGCATTCTGAAACACTGATTGGTTTAAAACAGAGTGTTAGTCGAGCTTTACTCACTGCTCATCTGAAGAGGAAGATTCATCTTTGTTGAATCATTTTAACTTTCTCTTCTAAAACAACTAAAGGGAAAAATTATCCAAAAAATGTTGTAGCCTAACATTGTGGATCCAACAAAATCAAGTTCCCACAATTTCTGAATGCCTGCTTCATTTTTTTTTAGGTCTTAGGAAGTATTTAACCCATTTATTTTATCCATCTGGATGTTAAAAATCCTTTCGATAGGGAGTTTTAAGCCATGAACTGAACCGAGCGGCTCTGCACCGACTTAATACAGCCATAAACAATCCGAAAATGATATCGCATCGCAAATGATAATCGTATAATGTAAAGCTTTTGAATTAGTTTTAATGTCTCTTTTGCTCAGCAAGGCTGCATTTATTTAATAAAAAATACAGTAAAAACTGAAATATTATTACAATTTAAAATAGCGGTTTTCCATTTCAGTATATTTTAAATTATATTTTATTATTTTGATCAAAGCTGAATTTTCAGCCTCATTACTTGATAATAATAATCATAACTGTTTGTTGAGCATCAAATCCTCATATGAGAATGATTTGTGAAGGATCATGTGACACTGAAGACTGGAGTAATGATGATAAATTCAGCTTTGATCACAGGAATAAATGACACTTTACTGTATATTCACATAGAGAACAGCTGATTTACACTGGAGTCATATTTCACTGTTTTACTGGATTTATGATCAAATAAATGCAGCCCTGGTGAGCAGATACTTCTTTCAAAAACTCAAAAACATTAAAAATGTTTACAAACATTTGAGTTACTGTATGTGTGTGTGTGTGTATATGTGTATATATATATATATATATATATATATATATAAAATATATTATTATGAATCATATTAGCTGTGGAGAAAATGACGGGGGTGTTTACTTTTGGGAGCCTACGGTTTCATTCATATACGTCACATTTTTAAGTTAAATTAAACACGTGGAGTTAAAGGTTTCATAAATCCACAGATTTCGTTCACTCCTGCTGTTCACTAAAATTGTTTTAAAATGTGGAGCTCTTTAGCATAAAAGCACCATAACTGTTATTATGATCCAGTTTTCCAGGGTTCACCAGCACTAAAACTAGTCTTACAAGTTAATGTAATGTAATCAAATGTTTTTTTCAGTTCAGAGTCAGTTACATGAGAATTTGATAGTGAAAATAAAGACGGATTCCCCTCAACGAACTGCTAGATCTACAGACGCTGTGCTTATGCAACCAGGTCCAGGTTTCATTAGATGATACTGTAGCGCCATCTAATGGTGGAATGAAGAAGAGATGATGGGTTTCTTTCTCTGTCTGTAGATCATGATGGAGATGCTTCTTAAAGAACTGTATCCTGAGCTGAGCGTCGACGCCGTACAGGCCTGAGCTCAACCACACGCTCACGATGTGCTGGGAGGAGGAAGCCACATGAATATCTGTTTGTGTTTTAATCTGTTCTTGTGTTTTTGGAGGAACAGGCCCGGTCATTCACTGCCAGCTGTCATCTTCTGCTTTTCTCTCTTTCGTTCTGTTCTCGGGGGTTTTGCTCTGTAATGTGAATAACAGTGTAAAAGAAGAAGCCAGACCAATGTAAACACCCTACATATTATTGTGACCATTATGAAGGCTTTTAATCGTGCAATATGTCATGTACAGTTATTGTGAAGGTTCTGTTTGTGATATTATTATTAATATTGTTATAGACTTTTATTTTTACCAAAAATAGGCTAGAGCATTTATAAGCAATAAATTGCAAAAGAAGATCTGTCATGTGTCATGTCTTCAATATAATAAAATATTAAATACATACATTAAAATGCAATTTATATCTTGAACTTGAATACAGTTTCTTAGTGTTTTCATTTCTAAATCTAAGTCAAAAATATCCAGTTGATGTAATTATTATGTATTCTTTTTCAAATATTTATGGTTTATAACATTCATTAAAAAAATATGTATTTTATATGTAAACCGATTCAAGATATAAGCAAAACTTTTTTCAAAAAAATAAAACTGACTTGAATATAAAGTTTACATTTATAAGAATTTGGCACAAAGTTTTTACAAGATCTTTATATCTGACTGAATTAATACTAAACCTCACTGAGAGGAAATGAGTGATTGTTGTCTGTGATTTATATCCTGCTATGAACGGCATCCATTTGCAGCTCCTGACAGATCTCTGGATCCATCCTGACAGCCTGATGAGGGAACATGAGAGAAATCAGATGACTGGACCGACTGGAGTCGAGTCGGCTTTATTTCTACAGCGCTTTATACAAAGCAGCTTCACACAATAAACGGGAAAATCAATTATGCAAACTTCAACAGATATGAGACAATACTGTCATTATTCAGCTCAGGTCAATAACTACGGAAGCTTTTTTCCCACCACGGAATTTAAAAAAAATATTGCAAAATATATCAGCTTCAGTTCAACCCCCATTGCAAATCAGGTTTATCGGTTAAGTTTACAGATTTTCAGCCGTTTGCAATGAACAATTCCAAAAAAAGTTATTAAAATAGCTCAACACAACAAATGTTTCAAGTGGTTTCCCCAAATTCAACTGAAAATGCAACTTTTTTAAATTGCATTTGCGTGTTTATATCCCACAATTCTGACTATTTTATCGCAATTGCATGTTTATACCATATCCCACAATTCTGACTATTTCATCGCAATTGTGTTTATTTCCCACAATTCTGACTATTTTATAGCATTTGCGAGTTTATATCCCACTATTCTGACAATTTTATAGCATTTGCATGTTTATATCATATCCCACAATTCTGACTGTTTTATCGCAATTGTGTTTATATCCCACAATTCTGACTCTTTTAATCGCAATTGTGTTTATTTCCCACAATTCTGACTATTTTATAGCAATTGTGAGTTTATATCCCACAATTCTGACTATTTTATAGCATTTGCATGTTTATATCATATCCCACAATTCTGACTATTTTATCGCAATTGTTTATTTCCCACAATTCTGACTATTTCATCGCAATTGCGAGTTTATATCCCACAATTCTGACTCTTTTATCGCAATTGTGTTTATTTCCCACAATTCTGACTATTTTATCGCAATTGCGAGTTTATATCCCACAATTCTGACTCTTTTATCGCAATTGTGTTTATTTCCCACAATTCTGACTATTTCATCGCAATTGCGAGTTTATATCCCACAATTCTGACTCTTTTATCGCAATTGTGTTTATTTCCCACAATTCTGACTACTTTATCGCAATTGAGTTTATATCCCACAATTCTGACTATTTTATCGCAATTGTTTATTTCCCACAATTCTGACTATTTTATCGCAATTGTGTTTATATCCCACAATTCTGACTCTTTTATCGCAATTGTGTTTATTTCCCACAATTCTGACTATTTTATAGCAATTGTGAGTTTATATCCCACAATTCTGACTATTTTATAGCATTTGCATGTTTATATCATATCCCACAATTCTGACTCTTTTATCGCAATTGTGTTTATTTCCCACAATTCTGACTATTTTATCGCAATTGCGAGTTTATATCCCACAATTCTGACTATTTTATCGCAATTGAGTTTATATCCCACAATTCTGACTATTTTATCGCAATTGTTTATATCCCACAATTCTGACTATTTTATAGCATTTGCATGTTTATATCATATCCCACAATTCTGACTATTTTATCGCAATTGTGTTTATATCCCACAATTCTGACTATTTTATAGCATTTGCATGTTTATATCATATCCAACAATTTTGACAATTTTATCGCAATTGCGAGTTTATATCATATCCCACAATTCTGACTATTTTATCGCAATTGTGTTTATATCCCACAATTCTGACTATTTTATAGCATTTGCATGTTTATATCATATCCCACAATTCTGACAATTTTATCGCAATTGTGTCTATATCCCACAATTCTGACTATTTCATCGCAATTGCGAGTTTATATCCCAAATTCTGACTCTTTTATCGCAATTGTGTTTATTTCCCACAATACTGACTATTTTATCGCAATTGCGAGTTTATATCCCACAATTCTGACTCTTTTATAGCATTTGCATGTTTATATCATATCCCACAATTCTGACTATTTTCTAGCATTTGCATGTTTATATCATATCCCACAATTCTGACTATTTTATCGCAATTGTGTTTATATCCCACAATTCTGACTCTTTTAATCGCAATTGTGTTTATTTCCCACAATTCTGACTATTTTATAGCAATTGTGAGTTTATATCCCACAATTCTGACTATTTTATAGCATTTGCATGTTTATATCATATCCCACAATTCTGACTATTTTATCGCAATTGTGTTTATATCCCACAATTCTGACTCTTTTAATCGCAATTGTGTTTATTTCCCACAATTCTGACTATTTCATCGCAATTGTGTTTATTTCCCACAATTCTGACTATTTTATCGCAATTGTGTTTATATCCCACAATTCTGACTCTTTTATCGCAATTGTGTTTATTTCCCACAATTCTGACTATTTCATAGCAATTGTGAGTTTATATCCCACAATTCTGACTATTTTATAGCATTTGCATGTTTATATCATATCCTACAATTCTGACTCTTTTATCGCAATTGTGTTTATTTCCCACAATTCTGACTATTTTATCGCAATTGTGTTTATATCCCACAATTCTGAATATTTTATAGCATTTGCGAGTTTATATCCCACAATTCTGACTATTTTATCGCAATTGCGAGTTTATATCCCACAATTCTGACTCTTTTATCGCAATTGTTTATTTCCCACAATTCTGACTATTTTATAGCAATTGTGAGTTTATATCCCACAATTCTGACTATTTTATAGCATTTGCATGTTTATATCATATCCCACAATTCTGACTATTTTATTCGCAATTGCGAGTTTATATCCCACAATTCTGACTATTTTATCGCAATTGAGTTTATATCCCACAATTCTGACTATTTTATCGCAATTGTGTTTATATCCCACAATTCTGAATATTTTATAGCATTTGCGAGTTTATATCCCACAATTCTGACTATTTTATCGCAATTGCGAGTTTATATCCCACAATTCTGACTCTTTTATCGCAATTGTTTATTTCCCACAATTCTGACTCATTTATCGCAATTGTGTTTATTTCCCACAATTCTGACTATTTTATAGCATTTGCATGTTTATATCATATCCCACAATTCTGACTATTTTATCGCAATTGTGTTTATATCCCACAATTCTGAATATTTTATAGCATTTGCGAGTTTATATCCCATAATTCTGACTATTTTATAGCATTTGCATGTTTATATCATATCCCACAATTCTGACTATTTTATCGCAATTGTTTATATCCCACAATTCTGACTATTTTATAGCATTTGCATGTTTATATCATATCCCACAATTCTGACAATTTTATCGCAATTGTGTCTATTTCCCACAATTCTGACTATTTTATAGCAATTGTGAGTTTATATCCCACAATTCTGACTATTTCATCGCAATTGCGAGTTTATATCCCAAAATTCTGACAATTTTATCGCAATTGCGAGTTTATATCCCACAATTCTAACTCTTTTATAGCATTTGCATGTTTATATCATATCCCACAATTCTGACTATTTTCTAGCATTTGCATGTTTATATCATATCCCACAATTCTGACTATTTTATCGCAATTGTTTATATCCCACAATTCTGACTCTTTTAATCGCAATTGTTTATTTCCCACAATTCTGACTATTTTATAGCAATTGTGAGTTTATATCCCACAATTCTGACTATTTTATAGCATTTGCATGTTTATATCATATCCCACAATTCTGACTATTTTATCGCAATTGTGTTTATGTCCCACAATTCTGACTCTTTTAATCGCAATTGTGTTTATATCCCACAATTCTGACTATTTTATAGCAATTGTGAGTTTATATCCCACAATTCTGACTATTTTATAGCATTTGCATGTTTATATCATATCCCACAATTCTGACTCTTTTATCGCAATTGTGTTTATTTCCCACAATTCTGACTATTTTATCGCAATTGTGTTTATATCATATCCCACAATTCTGACTATTTTATCGCAATTGTGTTTATATCCCACAATTCTGACTCTTTTAATCGCAATTGTGTTTATTTCCCACAATTCTGACTATTTTATAGCAATTGTGAGTTTATATCCCACAATTCTGACTATTTTATAGCATTTGCATGTTTATATCATATCCCACAATTCTGACTATTTTATCGCAATTGCGAGTTTATATCCCACAATTCTGACTCTTTTAATCGCAATTGTGTTTATTTCCCACAATTCTGACTATTTCATCGCAATTGTGTTTATTTCCCACAATTCTGACTATTTTATCGCAATTGTGTTTATATCCCACAATTCTGACTCTTTTATCGCAATTGTGTTTATTTCCCACAATTCTGACTATTTTATAGCAATTGTGAGTTTATATCCCACAATTCTGACTATTTTATAGCATTTGCATGTTTATATCATATCCTACAATTCTGACTCTTTTATCGCAATTGTGTTTATTTCCCACAATTCTGACTATTTTATCGGAATTGTGTTTATATCCCACAATTCTGAATATTTTATAGCATTTGCGAGTTTATATCCCACAATTCTGACTATTTTATCGCAATTGCGAGTTTATATCCCACAATTCTGACTCTTTTATCGCAATTGTTTATTTCCCACAATTCTGACTATTTTATAGCAATTGTGAGTTTATATCCCACAATTCTGACTATTTTATAGCATTTGCATGTTAATATCATATCCCACAATTCTGACTATTTTATTCGCAATTGCGAGTTTATATCCCACAATTCTGACTATTTTATCGCAATTGAGTTTATATCCCACAATTCTGACTATTTTATCGCAATTGTGTTTATATCCCACAATTCTGAATATTTTATAGCATTTGCGAGTTTATATCCCACAATTCTGACTATTTTATCGCAATTGCGAGTTTATATCCCACAATTCTGACTCTTTTATCGCAATTGTTTATTTCCCACAATTCTGACTCTTTTATCGCAATTGTGTTTATTTCCCACAATTCTGACTATTTTATAGCATTTGCATGTTTATATCATATCCCACAATTCTGACTATTTTATCGCAATTGTGTTTATATCCCACAATTCTGAATATTTTATAGCATTTGCGAGTTTATATCCCATAATTCTGACTATTTTATAGCATTTGCATGTTTATATCATATCCCACAATTCTGACTATTTTATCGCAATTGTTTATATCCCACAATTCTGACTATTTTATAGCATTTGCATGTTTATATCATATCCAACAATTTTGACAATTTTATCGCAATTGCGAGTTTATATCATATCCCACAATTCTGACTATTTTATCGCAATTGTGTTTATATCCTACAATTCTGACTATTTTATAGCATTTGCATGTTTATATCATATCCCACAATTCTGACAATTTTATCGCAATTGTCTATTTCCCACAATTCTGACTATTTTATAGCAATTGTGAGTTTATATCCCACAATTCTGACTATTTCATCGCAATTGCGAGTTTATATCCCAAAATTCTGACAATTTTATCGCAATTGCGAGTTTATATCCCACAATTCTAACTCTTTTATAGCATTTGCATGTTTATATCATATCCCACAATTCTGACTATTTTCTAGCATTTGCATGTTTATATCATATCCCACAATTCTGACTATTTTATCGCAATTGTTTATATCCCACAATTCTGACTCTTTTAATCGCAATTGTGTTTATTTCCCACAATTCTGACTATTTTATAGCAATTGTGAGTTTATATCCCACAATTCTGACTATTTTATCGCAATTGTGTTTATGTCCCACAATTCTGACTCTTTTAATCGCAATTGTGTTTATTTCCCACAATTCTGACTATTTCATCGCAATTGTGTTTATTTCCCACAATTCTGACTATTTTATCGCAATTGTGTTTATATCCCACAATTCTGACTATTTTATAGCAATTGTGAGTTTATATCCCACAATTCTGACTATTTTATAGCATTTGCATGTTTATATCATATCCCACAATTCTGACTCTTTTATCGCAATTGTGTTTATTTCCCACAATTCTGACTATTTTATCGCAATTGTGTTTATATCCCACAATTCTGAATATTTTATAGCATTTGCGAGTTTATATCCCACAATTCTGACTATTTTATAGCATTTGCATGTTTATATCATATCCCACAATTCTGACTATTTTATCGCAATTGCGAGTTCATATCCCAAAATTCTGACTCTTTTATCACAATTGAGTTTATTTCCCACAATTCTGACTATTTTATTGCAATTGCGAGTTTATATCCCACAATTCTGACTATTTTATCGCAATTGAGTTTATATCCCACAATTCTGACTATTTCATAGTAATTGAGTTTATATCCCACAATTCTGACTATTTTATAGCAATTGCGTTTATATCCCACAATTCTGACTCTTTTATCGCGATCGTGTTTATATCCCACAATTCTGACAATTTTATCGCAATTGCGAGTTTATATCCCACAATTCTGACTCTCTTATAGCATTTGCATGTTTATATCATATCCCACAATTCTGACTATTTTCTAGCATTTGCATGTTTATATCATATCCCACAATTCTGACTATTTTATCGCAATTGTGTTTATATCCCACAATTCTGACTCTTTTAATCGCAATTGTGTTTATATCCCACAATTCTGACTCTTTTCATCGCAATTGTGTTTATTTCCCACAATTCTGACTATTTTATCGCAATTGCGAGTTTATATCCCACAATTCTGACTATTTTATCGCAATTGAGTTTATATCCCACAATTCTGACTATTTTATCGCAATTGTGTTTATTTTCCACAATTATGACTATTTTATCGCAATTGCGAGTTTATATCCCACAATTCTGACTATTTTATCGCAATTGTTTATTTCCCACAATTATGACTATTTTATCGCAATTGCGAGTTGATATCCCACAATTCTGACTATTTTATCGCAATTGAGTTTATATCCCACAATTCTGACTATTTTATTGCAATTGTGTTTATTTCCCACAATTCTGACTATTTTATCGCAATTGTGTTTATATCCCACAATTCTGACTCTTTTATCGCAATTGTGTTTATTTCCCACAATTCTGACTATTTTATAGCAATTGTGAGTTTATATCCCACAATTCTGACTATTTTATAGCATTTGCATGTTTATATCATATCCCACAATTCTGACTCTTTTATCGCAATTGTGTTTATTTCCCACAATTCTGACTATTTTATCGCAATTGAGTTTATATCCCACAATTCTGACTATTTTATCGCAATTGTGTTTATATCCCACAATTCTGAATATTTTATAGCATTTGCGAGTTTATATCCCACAATTCTGACTATTTTATAGCATTTGCATGTTTATATCATATCCCACAATTCTGATTATTTTATCGCAATTGTGTTTATATCCCACAATTCTGACTATTTTATAGCATTTGCATGTTTATATCATATCCCACAATTCTGACAATTTTATCGCAATTGCGAGTTTATATCCCACAATTCTGACTATTTTATCGCAATTGTGTTTATTTCCCACAATTCTGACTATTTTATAGCAATTGCAAGTTTATATCCCAAAATTCTGACTCTTTTATCACAATTGAGTTTATTTCCCACAATTCTGACTATTATATCGCAATTGCGAGTTTATATCCCACAATTCTGACTCTTTTATCGCAATTGTGTTTATATCCCACAATTTTGACTATTTTATAGCATTTGCATGTTTATATCATATCCCACAATTCTGACTATTTTATCGCAATTGCGAGTTTATATCCCACAATTCTGACTATTTTATAGCAATTGCGTTTATATCCCACAATTCTGACTCTTTTATCTCAATTGTGTTTAAATCCCACAATTCTGACTATTTTATTGCAATTGTGTTTAAATCCCACAATTCTGACTATTTTATTGCAATTGTGTTTATATCCCAGAATTCTGAGTGTTTTATCGCAATTGTGAGTTTTTTGTCAGAATTTGGCGTAAACAGAATGAGAACATGGATCCATCATGCCTTGTTACCACTGTGCAGGCTGGTGGTGGTGGTGTAATGGTGTGGGGGATGTTTTCTTGGCACACTTTAGGCCCCTTAGTGCCAATTGGGCATCGTTTAAATGCCACGGCCTACCTGAGCATTGTTTCTGACCATGTCCATCCCTTTATGACCACCATGTACCCATCCTCTGATGGCTACTTCCAGCAGGATAATGCACCATGTCACAAAGCTCGAATCATTTCAAATTGGTTTCTTGAACATGACAATGAGTTCCCATTCAGTCGGTCACTCTCGACGCCACGTCGGAGTACCGACGAATAGGAATCTCGCTCGCGAGAGCCAATCTACTTCGAGTAAAACTAAACGAGCCAATGCACATTGGCATGCAATGATTGCACCAGGTGCTCATGCCACGCAGCGCGGGTATAAATGAGACACAGGTGTTTGCATCAAGTTAGCTTTTTGCTGAGGAGCCGAGTGGTAGATGGTTCAGCCAGATATCACTCTCTACTTCGCAGTCCTGACTGAAAAGAAGCCTGCCCTTTTGGAAGCGATCTCTTCAGTCGGTGTTGGTGTGACGGCACTGCAGCGGGTCGTGTGGTTCTGTGATCATCTCTCTTTCTCTTTTCTGAGCAAACACAAAGGCTGTTCTCACAGCTGGTTCGGTGCGCTAGGTGGAGAGCGCTGAAAAGCCGTTCTTACGGCTGGTAAGAGAGCGCCTTCGTGTGAGAGAGAGCGCGCACGTCAGGCTGCACTATCCCCTGACTGTGTCGCCGCGACCCCTCCCCCTGCGTGCTTCAGCACCAAGGAGAGCGTCCTTCTATTAGAGCAACACAGATAGAGCTTGCGTCCTTTTCAGGATGACATTCTATCTGTGTGTTTCTGGATGCGGTGGTTATCTGTCACCGAGGGATGGTCACAAGCGCTGTATCTCGTGTTTGGGCGTTCAGCACGCTGAGGCAGCGCTCGTGGATGACTCATGTTCTCACTGCGGGAACATGACCATCTCGGAGTTGCGGTCGAGACTCCATCTTGTAAGGGGTGGAGTCCCCGTGCCTCTGCCTCGATCTAATCTTCCACAGAGGGTTACTTCAGGCAGTAGCACGGGTGATCTGAGGGTTACGGTGAGCGCGCTTTCCCCAGGGAACCAACCCCCGGGGAACCCTCACTCCTCCCGCACTTCGCAGCCAGTAGAGCTGCCGTTGGAACGCGGTGGGCCACCCACAAGGTGTGTACCATCCGTATCCTTCGGGGCTCCTCTTGACGATCAGATGTCCATCGCTGCATCGGAGGGAGGGTCAGAAGTTTCTGGAGATGACGTGTCGGCGCAGGGGGCTCCTTCGGGAAGATCCGCTGTGCCCGATACAGATCCGGAAATGATGGCCATGCTTTCCCGGGCCGCTGAGAGAGTCGGGCTCGTGTGGAACCCTCCACCGTGTCCCGAACCCTCAAGGCTGGACGATTATTTTCTCGGGGTGGCCCGTGCTGGTTCTCAGCGCCCCACCCCGGTTCCTTTCTTTCCGGAGGTGCATGACGAGCTCACTAGGTCATGGACGGCACCTTTCACTGCCCGAAACCGGCCCAGTGGCTCCTCCTCCCTCACCACCCTCGATGGGGGAGTGCAGAAGGGTTACACGCAGGTTCCTCTCGTGGAACGGGCCGTTGCCATGCAACTGTGCCCTAACTCCACTTCTAGGGGGAACCCGTGTCTCCCCTCCCGGGCCTGTAGGTACTCGTCCGATCTGATCGGAAAGGCCTACCAGGCTTGTGGGGATGCTGCCTCCTCCTTACACGCTATGGCGTTGTTGCAGGTCCATCAGGCCCAGGCACTGAAGACCTTGCACGAGGGTGGTCACGATCCCGCAGTTCTCCAGAAACTGAGAACCGCAACGGACCTCGCGCTTCGTGCGACGAAGGTTACGGCGCGGGCAGTGGGTCGTGCGATGTCCACTATGGTGGTCCAGGAACGCCATCTCTGGCTGTGTCTGGCTGACATGAGGGAAACCGACAAGATCAGGTTCCTTAATTCCCCCGTGTCCCAGACCGGCCTCTTCGGCGACGCGGTCCAGAACTTCGCCCAGCAGTTCACGGCCGCACAGAAGCAGACTGAGGCGATCAGTCACATCCTGCCACGGCGGACAGCTGCTGTCTCCACCCCGCCGCCGGCAGCGCCTCAGCCTGCTCGTCGCCGAGGGCGGCCGCCTGCGTCTGCCTCCGCTCCCGCGTCGCAGCAGCAGCCTCCACCCAAGCGACGTCGTGGAGCCGGGCGTAAGCAGGCCGCCCCGCCCGTCCAGGCCTCTGCCAAGAGGGGTGGCAAGAGCAAGGGCAAGCGGCCCTGAGATGGGCGACCTGGAGATGGGGAGGACTGCTCTTCTGGAGACGGTGACCGCACCGCTCCATCCCCCGGAGGAGGGCCGGGTGGAGAATCTTGTGTTCCGTTTTGTTTCTGTTCCGCCGCTGGGCCCAGCCCCAGCGGTACCCAAATTCTCAATAAAAGAGCAGTTTCCCCTATCTCCGGGTCCCCAGGGGGCTCGGAGGGTTGTGGCCGGTCAAACCCCGGACCACACTCATCCTCCCCCTTCGCCAGCGGGCAGCAGTGGACGATCCCCTCACGGTCCTTCTGCCCACCTGTGGAATCAGGTAAGTGTTGCAATGCACACTCACACCTCGCTGCGGGCCGCCTCCACGAGACAGCCGCCACAGCCCGGTACCTGCATTCCACCTCGCTGCCCCACGGTGGGTACGCCGGTGGTCCCTTTGGTCCCGCTTGCACGGTCTCTGCGAGCCTGGCTAGCGCTCCCCAGTCCGTCTCGCTGGCTCATTCGGACCATCAGGCTCGGCTATGCGATTCAGTTCGCCCGGCGTCCCCCCAGGTTCAAGGGCGTCCGCTTCACTTCGGTGAACGCCGCAGACGCCCATGTCCTGCGTGCGGAGATCGCAGTCCTACTGGTGAAGGACGCGATAGAGCCGGTCCCTCCAGCCGATATGAAGACAGGCTTCTACAGCCCGTACTTCATTGTACCCAAGAAGACCGGTGGGTTACGGCCAATCTTGGACCTGCGAGTCTTGAATCGGAGCCTTCACAAGCTACCGTTCAAGATGCTCACGCAGAAACGCATCTTCGAATGCATCCGTCCCCAAGATTGGTTTGCAGCGATCGACCTGAAGGACGCGTACTTTCATGTTTCGATTCTTCCTCGACACAGGCCGTTTCTGCGCTTTGCGTTCGAGGGTCGAGCATATCAGTACAAAGTCCTGCCCTTCGGGCTGTCCCTGTCCCCCCGTGTCTTCACGAAAGTCACGGAGGGGGCCCTTGTGCCCATGAGAGAACAGGGCGTTCGCATCCTCAACTATCTCGACGACTGGCTCATTCTAGCACAGTCCAGGGATCAGTTGTGCGAACACAGGGACCGGGTGCTCAGACACCTCAGCCAGTTGGGTCTTCGGGTCAACTGGGAGAAGAGCAAACTCGCCCCCGTGCAGAGGATCTCTTTTCTCGGTATGGAGTTAGATTCGGTCGGACGGACAGCGCGCCTCACAGAGGAGCGCGTCCAGTCGATGCTGAACTGCCTGAACACGTTTCAAGACACAAGACAGGCTTATGCTTTGAAGTGGAACCTGTTCGTCGAGTGGTGTTCTTCTCGCCGAGAAGACCCCCGAAGATGTTCGATCGCGTCTGTGCTTTCCTTCCTGCAACGAGGGTTGGAGCGTAGGCTGTCGCCCTCCACCCTCAAGGTCTATGTTGCTGCAATATCGGCCTATCACGACCACGTAGAAGGTAAGACAGTTGGGAAGCACGACCTGGTCGTCAGGTTCCTCAGGGGGGCGAGACGGTTAAATCCTCCTCGACCCCCCTCCATACCCTCTTGGGATCTTGCTCTGGTGCTCCGAGCACTTCAGAATGCCCTATTTGAGCCCTTGCGGTCAGCAGAGCTTAAGATTCTGTCTATGAAGACTTTGCTGTTGGCCGCACTGGCCTCCATCAAGAGGGTAGGGGACCTGCAGGCATTTTCGGTCGACGAATCGTGCCTAGAGTTCGGGCCGGGTGACACCCACGTGGTACTGAGACCCCGGCCTGGCTATGTGCCCAAGGTTCCTACCACTCCCTTCAGGGACCAGGTGGTGAACCTGCAAGCGCTGCCCCTGGAGGAGGCAGACCCAGCCCTAGCTTTGCTCTGTCCCGTCCGCGCTCTGCGGATCTACGTGGATAGAACTCAAAGCTTCAGGACCTTAGATCAGCTCTTTGTCTGTCACGGAGGCCAGCAGAAGGGAAAGGCTGTCTCCAAGCAGAGGATGGCCCACTGGATAGTGGATGCCATCACCTTGGCTTACCAAGCACAAGGTGTGCCCTGTCCGCTCAGGGTGCGAGCACACTCTACTAGAAGTGTTGCATCCTCCTGGGCGCTGGCACGTGGCGCCTCGCTGTCAGACATCTGTAGAGCTGCGGGCTGGGCGACACCCAACACGTTCGCTAGATTCTATAGCCTACGTGTAGAGCCAGTGTCCTCCTGTGTTCTCGCCTCAAACGGGTAGAAGCACTGAGAGGCCCTGGCTCTTGTCGGCTTGCTGCGCCCCGGCGCTTTTATTCTCCAGAAGCAAACTCTGTCGAGTCCTCCATCTCCCTCGGTGCCGGACGTGGCGGAACGTCTGGCATCAGGCCCCTTACCGCTGAATCCTTGAGAACCGGTACTGGGCTGGGGATATATGAGTGACCCTGCGGGGATCCCATATATTTTTCCACGGTCGCTCCTACGGGAAGCCTGTGTCTTTCCCTTGGGAGAGCCTTCCCGTCACTGGGACTGAGCCCCCTCTCTCCTTTGCGGGCTACGGCTCAGCATTGTACTCCACATAACTCCTTCGGGGTACGATGTGGGCTCCGCAGCGTTCCCCTCACTAGGGCATGCTTTCCCAGTGTTATCCAATAGTCACTGAACGGGTCATGCGGAACAACAGTGATGGACTTCTCTGTGTGAGCCCCGTCTCATCAGGTAAGAGAGCTCAGGAGGCTCACACAGGGCACTGGACGGGGGCCAGAGGCCATGGCGCTTTGGTAGGGATTGCTATTCGGCGGTACTCTGACGTGGCGTCGAGAGTGACCGACTGAATGGGAACGTCTCGGTTACGTATGTAACCCTCGTTCCCTGAAGGAGGGAACGGAGACGCCACGTCCCGTCGCCATGCCCTCTGCACCCTGCTCGGCTCCTCAGCAAAAAGCTAACTTGATGCAAACACCAGTGTCTCATTTATACCCGCGCTGCGTGGCATGAGCACCTGGTGCAATCATTGCATGCCAATGTGCATTGGCTCGTTTAGTTTTACTCGAAGTAGATTGGCTCTCGCGAGCGAGATTCCTATTCGTCGGTACTCCGACGTGGCGTCTCCGTTCCCTCCTTCAGGGAACGAGGGTTACATACGTAACCGAGACGTTCACTGTACTAAAATGGCCCCCACAGTCACCAGATCTAACACCCAATAGAGCATCTTTGGGATGTGGTGGAACGGGAGCTTCGTGCCCTGGATGTGCATCCCACAAATCTCCATCAACTGCAAGATGCTATCCTATCAATATGGGCCAACATTTCTAAAGAACGCTTTCAGCACCTTGTTGAATCAATGCCACGTAGAATTAAGGCAGTTCTGAAGGCGAAAGGGAGTCAAAACACAGTATTAGTATGGTGTTCCTAATAATCCTTTAGGTGAGTGTATATCCTACAATTCTGACTATTTTATAGCAATTGAGTTTATATCCCACAATTCTGACTATTTTATTGCAATTGCGAGTTTATATCCCACAATTCTGACTATTTTATCTCAATTGTGTTTAAATCCCACAATTCTGACTATTTTATTGCAATTGTGTTTATATCCCACAATTCTGAATATTTTATTGCAATTGCGAGTTTATATCCCACAATTCTGACTATTTTATCTCAATTGTGTTTAAATCCCACAATTCTGACTATTTTATTGCAATTGTGTTTATATCCCACAATTCTGACTATTTTATAGCATTTGCATGTTTATATCATATCCCACAATTCTGACTATTTTATCGCAATTGTGTTTATATCCCACAATTTTGACTATTTTATAGCATTTGCATGTTTATATCATATCCCATAATTCTGACTATTTTGTCGCAATTGTGTTTATTTCCCACAATTCTGAGTATTTTATCGCAATTGTGTTTATATCCTACAATTCTGACTATTTTATTGCAACTGCGAGTTTATATCCCACAATTCTGACTATTTTATCTCAATTGTGTTTAAATCCCACAATTCTGACTATTTTATAGCAATTGTGTTTATATCCCACAATTCTGAATATTTTATTGCAATTGCGAGTTTATATCCCACAATTCTGACTATTTTATCTCAATTGTGTTTAAATCCCACAATTCTGACTATTTTATTGCAATTGTGTTTATATCCCACAATTCTGACCATTTTATAGCATTTGCATGTTTATATCATATCCCACAATTCTGACTATTTTATCGCAATTGTGTTTTTTATCCCACAATTCTGACTATTTTATAGCATTTGCATGTTTATATCATATCCCACAATTCTGACTCTTTTATCGCAATTGTGTTTATTTCCCACAATTCTGACTATTTTATAGCAATTGAGTTTATATCCCACAATTCTGACTATTTTATCGCGATCGAGTTTATATCCCACAATTCTGACTATTTTATCGCAATTGTGAGTTTATATCCCACAATTCTGACTATTTTATTGCAATTGCGAGTTTATATCCCACAATTCTGACTATTTTATCGCGATCGTGTTTATATCCCACAATTCTGACTATTTTATTGCAATTGTGTTTATATCCCACAAATCTGAATATTTTATAGCAATTGTGAGTTTATATCCTACAATTCTGACTATTTTATTGCAACTGCGAGTTTATATCCCACAATTCTTACTATTTTATAGCAATTGTGAGTTTTTTATCCCACAATTCTGACTCTTTTATCGCAATTGCGTTTATATCCCACAATTCTGACTATTTTATCGCAATTGTGTTTATATCCCACAATTCTGACTATTTTATAGCATTTGCATGTTTATATCATATCCCACAATTCTGACTATTTTATCGCAATTGTGTTTATATCCCACAATTCTGACTATTTTATAGCATTTGCATGTTTATATCATATCCCATAATTCTGACTATTTTGTCGCAATTGCGAGTTTATATCCCACAATTCTGATTATTTTATAGCAATTGAGTTTATATCCTACAATTTTGATTATTTTATCGCAATTGTGTTTGCGATATCCCACAATTCTGACTATTTTATAGCATTTGCATGTTTATATTATATCCCACAATTCTGAATATTTTATAGCAATTGAGTTTATATCCCACAATTCTGACTATTTTATAGCAATTGCGAGTTTATATCCCACAAATCTGACTTTTATAGCAATTGAGTTTATATCCCACAATTCTGACTCTTTTATCTCAATTGTGTTTAAATCCCACAATTTTGACTATTTTATTGCAATTGTGTTTATATCCCACAATTCTGAATATTTTATTGCAACTGTGAGTTTATATCCCACAATTCTGACTATTTTATTGCAATTGTGTTTATATCCCACAATTCTTACTATTTTATAGCAATTGTGAGTTTTTTATCCCACAATTCTGACTATTTTATTGCAATTGCGTGTTTATATCCCACAATTCTGACTATTTTAACGCAATTGAGTTTATATCCCACAATTCTGACTATTTTATAGCATTTGCATGTTTATATCATTTCCCACAATTCTGACTATTTTATAGCAATTGAGTTTATATCCCAGAATTTGGACTATTTTATAGCATTTGCATGTTTATATCATATCCCACAATTCTGACTATTTTATAGCAATTGTGTTTATATCCCACAATTCTGAATATTTTATTGCAACTGTGAGTTTATATCCCACAATTCTGACTATTTTATAGCAATTGAGTTTATATCCCAGAATTTGGACTATTTTATAGCATTTGCATGTTTATATCATATCCCACAATTCTGACTATTTTATAGCAATTGAGTTTATATCCCACAATTCTGACTATTTTATCGCAATTGTGTTTATATCCCACAATTCTGACTATTTTATAGCATTTGCATGTTTATATCATATCCCACAATTCTGACTATTTTATCGCAATTGTGTTTATATCCCACAATTCTGACTATTTTATAGCATTTGCATGTTTATATCATATCCCATAATTCGGACTATTTTGTCGCAATTGTGTTTATTTCCCACAATTCTGACTATTTTATCGCAATTGTGTTTATATCCCACAATTCTGACTATTTTATTGCAATTGCGAGTTTATATCCCACAATTCTGACTATTTTATCGCGAT